>CM061233.1:66984996-67587496 GCA_030844895.1 Ambrosia x helenae
AAATGAGATTGGTCAGATCGGGATTTGGCCACCTCACCAGATTAGTCCGTGTAGACTACCAGGTTTGAATAATTTGGTTCTTGTTTTTCGATTGAACCGATACCAATCAGTTACAATTTTTCATCTTCGACTTTATAGGCTAAATGGTTACTTGGTTAAGGGATTCACCCTTTTCACAAACCTAGAGAAGTGTAAAGTCAAAAAGCCTATCCACTCGTTGTTCCACATCGACTAAAAAAAAGGTTTGTTGTAAATAATAACTGCTCGACTGATCGGTGTGTCATTTCGTAACCGACCTGCCTTATTTGATTTTCAAAAGAGTAAATTACCAAAACCGCCCTGAGGATGGCCCAATATGCCTGTCTAGTCTAAATCTTTTAAAAATTGCTTGAACACTCCTTGATCTTTCAGAAAATATGCCTAAACTGTCCAATGACTTAACCCAGTTAAATTTTCTTTCGTTAAGTAAGGGGCATTTTCGTCCAGTCAATTTTAAAACCCAGTCAACCCTTGTCCCTCTTTATAAACCCTGGTTTTCCCCAAATCATATAAACCCTAATTTTTTCATAACCAACGATCCAAATCCTTCTTCCCTAACAATTCGATCTGTAATCAACATGGTTGTTTGCTCATGTGGTGCTGAACTGTTATCAAGAATTCGTGGACATCAATAAACCCTGGACGACAGTTCTATTGTTGTAATCAAAATGTAAGTTTTCGAATTGAAAAGTTTAAGTTGTTAATTTTTCAATTTCTAACGAATGTGTACTGATAGGGAGGTGGTTGTGGCTTCGTTGCTTGGGTGGATCATCATTGTGTGCATGAGGTGGCCCTTTCAAACTGACTATCGAAAAATGAAGGTTGACACAGTGCAACAGAAGATTGAAGATGTATTTGGTTGTAACTTGGGTGTTAATCATTTTGTATTTTTGTGTCATTTGGGTCAGAGAAGTCAAGTGGGTCAAATAATATGTAGTTATGGTTGTATTTATTATGAAATTCTCATGTATCAGTTTCACTCAAGAATTAATGAATGAATGTTTGTTCTTTCAATGCAATTGTTTTGATCTTTTGTTATGTATCAGGTCATGTATCAGTTAAACATTATAATGCATCCTATGAAGTTGAACAAATGGTCATGCAGGTTTGTATTCTTCATTGGGTCATGAAATGTGCACTTTTGCAAACATTTGGTAACTGTTGTATTCTTCAATGGGTCATGCACTTTTAAAAGATTGTGCAGTTCAAATGGGTAACGGTGCAGGTTTGTGCAGTTCAAATGGGTCATGGTAGATGTTGTATTCTTCAAATGGGTTATGCAGGTTTGTGCAACAGCATAAAACAACATAACAGTCAACCAAATGGGTCATTACTGGCACAGCAGAAAACAACATAACACAGTCAACTAAATAGGTCATTCATACCATTCAAACCAACATAACACAGTCATTCATAACACAGTCAACAGAAAACAACATAACACAGAAAACAACATAACACAATCATTCACTTTTGCCCTAAACATCTGGTTTTTGGTCACCTGAACCTGCCTATTCTTCTGAACAATATAAACTAAAGCGTGAACTGTTATGTTTGGACTTGCCTGGACAATATGCTCTATCTCCTAAGACAATCAAGAAACTGTGCATAATTTAACACCCCGACATTGAAGACAAGAATGATTTGTGATTAAGGTCTTCACAACCCAAGCCCCAAGTACATGACTATAGGAGATGTGAAGGGCAAAGGGATAGGTAGGTTTGGGGTATTCTTTCAGGTTTCTTGGGTTTTGAGGTGGAGGCTCCGGCCTCTCCTTTTTTTTTTTAACTATTTTGAGTGGGTTTACAAAAATGACCCCCCAACTTTGACTTATCTGCATTAATGGCACAACCACTACCATCTTGTGGATTAATACCCTAGAAAACAACCCTGAACCTACCCTTATCATTCTTCACTATTCTCAGCTGTCTCCTGGTTTCCACAACATAGTCCTTCAACATCTTCTTCATAACACTCTAGAAGTAAATGTTTGAGTAAGATAAAAGGGACAGTCATCATTCTTTGATTTGCTTCTCCTCTTCTGTTTCTTCTTCTTCCTAATTGACTTATGCAACTTAGGCTCATCCTCATCACTCAAACTGTCAAAGTCATCTAAATCTACTTCAACCTCATCTTCCATTCCATCCTCTGATTCCTCACCTTCACTACCATCTGGGTCTACTACAGCCTTGTAGTTTTCTATATCAACCTCATAATCCTCTACTAAATTGTCCTCATCTACAATAAAGTCAGAGTCCTCATCATCATCATTCTCTGCAGTCTCCATGTCATTCTCTACAGTCTCCATGTTTTTCTTTTTCTTCCTAGTGTTTGCAGCAGCACTATCCTCACTATCAGATGATTCATTGTCCACATCCCTTTCCACATCCCTATCAGTCTTATAAGCACTATCTTCACTATCAGTAAATTCCACATATCCAAATCTGTCTGATATGAGAATTCTTCCTCATCAGACTTATTAACAACTTCACTAACCTTTCTGTTTTTTTTAAAGTTTCATAGTCTGGGAATATATGTTCAACAAATACGCCAATTAGCGTCTTAGTAACAACTAGTTGAGTAGTTCTAAGACTTGTTTTATCAAATAGGATTGGTCCTAAACCAGTATCTAGACTTTCTCCTGGCTGCCTATAAAAAAAACCTAGCTTCAACACTTTCTAGGTACCCTAGTTTAGACAAAAAGTCATACAAATTTACCACAGCAAACCAATCAGTGTGCACATGATCAATGTAGTTAACCTTGGCATTTAGATACATCATAGCAACATCAGGATCACTAAACTCACCAGCATGGTAAAGCTTAATCGAAAACTTCTCTTTGCTTGAACCTGTATAATCATAGAAACACAGGTTAGAAGCTTAATCAGAGTGCACATTATCATAGAAATAGAGGTTACTAAAACAACATATAGACGAAAACTGTTGTACTCACCATATTTAAAGTCGTGATCAAATTCTTCACTGTCTTTCCTGATACGCCATCCTTCGTCGTCGTCCATGATCAACGGGGGTAGCAAGAATTGCAGAGGATTGTTGATTTGGAGGGAGATGAAAGTAGAAGGAGGTTATGACATAAAAGACGAATAATTAGGGTTAAAAGGTTTATAAAGGGGACAAGGTTAACCGGATTTTAAAATTTTAAGTGACTTGACCAAAATGCCCCTGACTTAACGAAGAAAAGTTAACTGGGTTAAGTCGTTAGACTGTTTAGGATATTTTCTGAAAGATCAATGAATTTTTAAAAGATTAGACTGGACAGACATATTGGCCCAAACCTCAGGGACGGTTTTGGTAATTTATTCTTTTCAAAACTAGTAGCATTTGTTCATTAAATTCACTCTTAGAGGGTGTTTGAGAATGAGTTTGGAAATGCAAAACTGCTTTTGGTCAGAAGTCTTATTGGCTTATGACTTTTTGAAACAGAGTTTTAAAAAGTGTTTCGATTAGCTTTTGGGATAGAAACGTCAAAAAGTCAATAGATTTTTATGTGTTTCGTTTAACTTATTGTGAATATTGGTTGTATGGGTGGTAGATTTGTAATTTTTTTTTCAAAAGCCAAAAGCTAGGATTTCTAACTTATAAAAAGAGTAAAGTGCACGATGGTCCTGTAGTTTGCCCAAATTTAAACTCTGCTCCTCAGCCTTTCAAAATTACCGTATGGGATCTGTGGTTTGTATTTTGTTTCATCATGGTCCATGACTTGGAGGAGGTTAAGTTTTTCAGTTAAGTCTATGTAAAATTACTATATTACCCCTCATTAAGAAAACAAATAAATAAATGGTGCTCATTTGTCTCTGCAAATCACAACTTTGACATCCAAAATGATTTCCAGCCAATCACCACTGTCTCCACCACCCAACAACCACCACCCATCAATCGGCGGTTCTATCTCTGTCTCTCAACCCCCACCACCATCTTCCCCCAACTACCACCACCATCTTCCCAACCTTCCACCACAATCTTCCCCCCACACACAAAACTACTTCAACCAATAGTGCTTAAAACCATACCTTCCTTCTCTTCTTAAACTAAGTCACAACACGTACTCCCGGTAACCGTTCGCCGGAAAACACTCACCCCGACATCATCACTGCTATAGGTTGTTAGTAATTCTGATAACTTGTTAACATGTTATCTATCTATTCGTTTTCGCTTAATTGAATTACTTTGAACGCTTTGACATTTACGTATGTTGTGTGATCCGATTTTAATGCCCTAAAATGTGTTGTATGTGTCTTTTCTCGTTTGTTATTGTTGTTCCTGTTATTGAGACGCTTAACTGTTTTATGGATGTTTTGTTCATGTTATTGACGATTCCTGTTCTGTTTTCTTTAGATTTTGTTCTGATTATTGATTAGTTGCAGGTAACTGACGGTTACGGATGATTATGTTCTATATTATAGAGTTCCGTTCAGATGATCAATTAGTTGCAGGTTGTTGACGATTCATATTTTGTTTTATTGAATTTTTGTTCAGATTATTCATTAATTTCAGGTTATTGACAATTCATGCTCTATTCTATTGAGTTTTTGCTCAGAATATGGATTAGTTGTAGCCTTGTAGTTATCGATGATTCATGCTCTATTTCATTGAGATTTGTTCAAATTATTGATTAGTTGCTGAAAACCAATCAATTAGCTCCGATAACTAATTCACTAATTCACTTCTTTTATTATTATTAATAGCTCCGATAAACATTGATTGAACAGAAACTGAAAACCCATAACATTTTTGTAGTTCGAGATTTTCTGAATGATTATTATTTTTATTATTATTATTATTATTATTATTATTATTATGGGTTTTCCTTCTTTCTCTCTTTAGAAGATGACAGAGACGATTCAGGTTTAGGTAGGGTGGTGGTTGTTGGAAGAGGTGTGGTGTTGGTGGTTTGAAGGGGGTGGTGATGGAGTTGATTTGCACAGGTGATTGGTGAAGGAAAAAGGGGTTTTATTTTTTTATAGGGTGAGGATATTTGGTCATTTTACATGACTTAACTGACAAAATTTAACGACGTTAGCTGGTAGGACCAAAATGTTATAAAATGTCAACGTTGGGGACCATTGAAAATATATGGGGGCATACGTGAAATTTGGGCAAACCACAAGGACCATCCATGCACTTTACTCTTATAAAAAACAGCTTTTCCACATTTAAAAGCCAAAAGCCAAAAGTCAAAACAGAAAGTGCTTTTGGTTTACACAAACAACTTATTGACTTAATGGCTTATTGGAAAAACCAATAAGTCAATAAGTTGTTTTGAAACTCAATCCCAAACACCCCCTTATTTTAAATTAATAGCTTTTAATTGTAAGTTTTGCGTGTTAAGCATATCTAACAATATAGTAATATAAGATAAGGATACGCAAATTGTCACACTCTCAAATTCCATGTGCGGGGTTTTCCCGCGAGGCACGTGACACACCAGGAACCAAGTCAACGGTCACAATAAACAACAATTATATGTAAAATACGTAAAACCAACCATTAAGTTTAATAATACAAATCCAGTAGCAGAAGCTGACATATGGTTACAACCATAACAAAATAATCGTGAGTCTGAAATTATTGAAAACATGCAAACTAAACTCTAGACGCCGCGCAGGACCCCGTGCGCTTAGTCCATGTACTGCTACCTTTGCGACCTGAGAAAACATGCCCAAAAATGTCAGCATATAATGCTGGTGAGTTCACAGGTTTTTAAAACGTTTCCATAAGTATTAAAGATCATTCATGTTACTACTATGTTATAACAACTTTAGCTAGACGTCATGTATGAATACTACTACTGTTGGGAACCATTACTTGAAATGTACCAATGTGTAAACCCACAGACTGTTGGCAACCGTCATTCTCGGTAGGCCCGATGCTAGAGACAATATGCACCGTCCGGACTCCAACCGACCCGGTGGGTTTGTAAGGCCCAATACATCTATCCACATTTCCCCATTGTGCTACCATGCACATTCATGTTTTCCCCCTGGACTTAATATGAAACGCCGTATAGTAAACAAAAGATAACCATAGTATAGCATGATCTTTATAAATCCAAAGTACGTAGAATGTTTCTCCCCTGAAAGTAAAAATCAATAAAAGTGGGCTGTGACAATCACCTTAAGTTGCGTTTCTTAAAAACGGTTACACTAAAGTTATGATAGTCCCTAATACCGCGACCTATCATGTGATACCCCGCAATTTCAGGTTCTTACTTTAACTAAATCTAGTTACTTGTACTTACATTCCCTGCATTTGACTTAACTAGGGTTAGCTAGATGAGTCACACCTTGCACAGTTATAGGTTAATAACTGCATGAAGTGGTAATTCGGGGAATTACTAAAGTACATACACGAGTGTCGAACCCGGACGTTGGTGAATTGTGAAATTAGATAATTTTGGATTACTTGATTGATATTGATTGCAAATCGTGTTTCTGTGAATCTATGTGTAAACTGTATGTGATTACGTGAAGATAAAGTAAGCGCGTTATTAAAAACCAAAATCGACGAACGTTAGAGGGTTGGGGTCTAAATACAAGGGGTTATGCTTGATATGGTCCAAAATAGCAAAAACATTGATGAAAACATGCAATACATTGGACCGACCACGCGAAACGAACCACAGATGAGTGAGAGGCTACTCACTCAATCTGAACGGCCCGCTCACTGGGTCTGCGTGTGTAAACCGACTTTAAACACGTATTCAGGCAATCTTTTGCCCCAAGTACCTCATAACCTTAACCCTAATCATCCCTACCACCTCCTCTACGAAAAATACATCCCCAAACACCTGCCAAGGCTCAAAACGTCATTCAGGAGGCGTAGCAGGTCTTCGGTTGTTGATCTTGAAGTGCTTTGGGAGTCGGTAGCACGTCCTTATTTGTGACGTTTGGATTATTTGTTTGCAACCTAATATGAGTTTCACTATTCTTTTCTCAAAAGCATGCGTCTCGGGGAGACAACTTACTTAACTTTTCTAGTCCAGTTTGGGACTACTCACACATCCTGAGCTACGGGGTGCTACGGTTCACGGGGTGAATCAAGTTTTACTAATTCATGTTTTATGTCCTTGATGAACTAAACCAACTCTATCACTTAAGTCCTTCTAAATACCGAATGAATTGTTGGTTATTGCAAGCGGTTACTAGTTGATAGCGCTATTAGGTTTCAGAAACCTCACATCGTGCTGGGAGCATGGGTGTGAACTATAACTTAACATATTATCATTGTTGATAGACAATGATACAAGGCACTTTGCTCACTATTGTGGGATCTCGTAGTTTAGCAGTTCGGTATTACCGGTGTTAGTTGTCATAAGTGAGTTAGCTACCCCTGCCATGTGAATTAGCTGTTACTTGGTTTTGGAAACCTACGCATTTACTTGGTTACGTGGTTTTGGAAACCTACGCATTACTTACTTTACTTTGTGAACTCACAAACTTTATGTTGACACACAATATACATGCTTTTGCAGGTAGTTAGCTTCCTATGTCACGATTAGGAAGCACTGCACGTTTCACTGCATTTGGGTCTTGGGCATACACCTAAATTACATATCATTCTTTGACATTTTCTCTCATATGGTTTTAATTCGGGCGCGTTGTTTTGAGCATGGTTTTCAAATGTTGAATTTTGGTTTACGCTTCCGCAGTTTAACTAAACTTAATTTTTTAAAACAAACTAAATGGTTTGGGCATTTAGAGTTCGTTCATATGACTTATTGCTATGGGATCCTGGTATGTCATGCGCCTCGCGGTATAAACCCCGACGTGGAAATTTGAGAGTGTGACAGATTGGTATCAGAGTCGTTGGTTATAGTGAACTAGGATTGCATTCTAGTCTATAATCATCACAACATAAGTACTGCATTAGTTACACTCACAGCTTAGTGCATAATTAGCTTTTCGCTACGTAATCTACAACACATGATTTCAGGAGATATGTTATCCTCTAATCCTAAACCCGATTCTGAGCACGTCACTGTGAGGACCCCTGGGTTACACCAGGTAGCGCATTAATGGGATTAGTATCATATTACACTTCATGGATGTGAATTCGACAATAGTACAAGGGAAACCTTGCGGGCACTGTGGCGCGCGCACATGGAAAACTACACGATGTCTATGACGCGGTACCACTAAAAGAGGAATTGAAGTATGAACCTAAACTGATCAAACTCAGAGAGATCAAATACTAAGATGCAACCTTTTATTTGAGCAAGGAGACAATTGATTCATGTCCTTTGCTGCTTGATCTTTTTTACGTTCATTTGAAACTCAGATGAGACAGGGTTACCCACATAAAATTTTATTCTTGCTTTAGTTCATTTACGCAAGTACGAGCGATTTATATGACATGCATATCTCTGTTCCTCATGAGTATATGATAGATTCATGGGAACACACCAGATCGGGACTTGTTCCTCACACTCTTGGGGAGTTACGCAAAGCCTATGACACAGTGCAATATCTCAAGGAAAGACGAAACCTACTAATAACTGACAGCCATGATTGGAGGAACGAGTGGTGCAGCTGACCACTTAAACTGGCTGATACAGGATTAAAGTTGGAGACTATACGTGATGTGATCCATATAACACTAACACCCGCGAAAGAGGAAGAAGAAGGATGGAGGGGAAACCTGAGCGGACGAACACACGGAAAGTGAGGATGAAGGCTCTACTATCTCGACAGAACATGGCGATGATTTGCTCCTACATTTTCCTTGCTAGTATTTTCTCTTCTTTTCTCTTGTGAACTTAGATAAGAGTGAATTCTTACGATCATCAAAAGGGTGGTAAGGCCCTCGCATCTTTTCAAGCTAGTAAGGATCTATTCTGCTAAATCATTCTTTTCCCTTGACTTTCGCAATTGAACTTCCTTATTCCTAAAGCGCACATGCCGCAACAACAACTCGCTAGTGTATTTCGAAGGCTTTTATGAGTTGTAAGCTATAATAACTCCAACGAGACTGAAGGAGACTGTTTGATTACTTCGATAGTATGAGTCTTTGCCATGTGCATTGCCCTAGGCAAAAGGGGTAATGTATGCTACATGCACAATCGATGAGTTACAGATACTTGGGTGGAGAATGTAACGCCTTGTGACGAAATTTAGAAATTTGTTATCTAAAGACGGTTGGGTCTGAGATCGACGCTACACTACTAAGCTACAGGAGTTAGCTACTATATGCTCAAATCTACTTAGCCTACCTTACGAGTGGATCGAGCTTCATATCAAAAGGGTTGATCCCACAAATTAGTGGCATGGCTACTACATCATACCTACCCAGAATCTAATAAGTCTTTCACCTGGCTCATAAACTCACTGATGAGACCGTCGAGCATAGTACTTTTCCGAAGTATGGCGCCTCATCTTCTGCCTTTGGATGATAGCAAGAGAACGTGGGATAAGTGTGAGGTATAAGTTCTTCAACATCAGCTAGCATAGCAACAACGACGAGGTATGGGGAAAGGGTGTTCCTGGTGTTGGGAGTGAAACCCACTTCAAGAGGGACTGTCCCCAGCTCAACTACACTAGCAGCAATGGAAACAAAAACCTCGATGGTGCTCAAGGAATAGTTTCCATAATCGGCTTGGAAAAGCCAAGAGCGAAAACAATGTGTTAACAAGTAGTTTTATGTGAAAAACAATCTTGTTGCTGTCTTTTCGATTCCAGTGCGAATATTAGTTTTGCATCTATAAAAACTTAGCAACTCCTAGGGTTAGACCTACTCTTCTTGACTCTCCACATTCTATAGAGTTAACTGACGGGAAAGCCGGTTGAGGCAACCCACATCCATCGAGACTGTAAGCTCGAGCTAGATGGTCAAGTAATTGCCATCGAACTTATACCATCACCCTAGGAAGCTTTGGTATCCTGGTTGGCATGGACTGGTTGTCCAAGCATCGCGTTGAAATTCTATGTCAGGAAAGATTGTTTGCATCCCTCTCCCCAGTGGAGAACTTTTATGAATTCAAGGTGATCGTAGTGGTACCATGGTGGGTATCATCTCATTTTTGAAAGCCCAGAAGTGCATTAGAAAGGGCTATCCAGCCATTCTGGCTAACATTTATGACACTCAAGCTGAACTTGAAATGAGGATTGAGGACATCCCTATAGCTCGTGATTTCCCAGATGTATTTCCAGAGGAATTACCTGGACTTCCACCTGTTCGTCAAGTGGAGTTCCAAATTGATCTTGCGCCTGGAGCAGCCCAGTTGCACGCGCACCATATTGCCTAGCACCAGGCAAACTTCAATAAATGTCTAACCAACTCTAAGAGTTATTGGATAGGGGTTGTATTAGACCTAGTTCTTCACCTTGGGGAGCCCCAGTCCTGTTTGTTAAGAAAAAGGATGAGAGCTTCCGCATATGTATTGACTATAGGGAGCTAAACAAGGTGACTGTCAAGAACCGTTACCCATACACGTATTGATGACTTGTTTGACCAACTCCAAGGATCGAGTTTTTATTCTAAGATTGATTTGAGGTCAGAATACCATCAGTTGAGAGTCCAAGAGGAGGACGTAGCCAAGACAACCTTTCGAACTCGCTATAGACATTATGAGTTTCTGGTGATGCCATTTGGGCTAACCAATGCACATGTGGTGTTCATGGATCTTGTGAACCGCGTGTGTAAGCCCTATTTGGACAAATTCGTCATAGTATTTATTGATGACATATTGATCTACTCCAAGAGCAAGGAAGAACATGAGCAACACCTGCAACAAATCTTGGAACTTCTGAGAAAGGAGCAACTGTATCCAAAATTCTCTAAGTGTGACTTATAGATTCGAGAAGTCCAATTCTTAGGACATGTGGTTGACGTGGCTGGTATACATGTCGATCCCGCTAAAATAGATGCTATCAAACGGTGGAGGCTCCTAAGACTCCTACGGGTGCGCCAATTTCTTGGTCTTGCAGTGTATTATCGCAGATTCATTGAGGGATTCTCAGAGATCGCTCAACCCTTCACTGCTTTGACGCAGAAGGGTATTACTTACAAGTGGGAAGATGCCCAAGAATCTGCTTTTCAGTTGTTGCAGTCAAAGCTCTGCAGTGCACCAATTCTATCATTATCTGAGGGTACAGACGACTTCGTGGTGTACTATGACGCTTCTATCCAGGGCTTGGGGTGTGTGCTGACGCAGCGTGATAAGGTTATCGCGTATGCATCTCGCCAACTAAAAGTTCATGAGAAGAATTACACTACCCATGACTTAGAACTGGGAGCAGTGGTTTTTGTTCTAAAGATTTGGAGGCATTATCTATACGGAATGAAGTGCACAATCTTTACTAACCATAAGAGCCTCCAACACATATTTGATCAAAAGGAGTTGAACATGCGACAGCGTCGATGGGTCGAACTCCTAAACGATTATGACTGTGCCATCAAATATCATCCAGGGAAAGCTAACGTAGTAGCGGATGCCCTCAGTCGTAAGGAAACGAAACCCAAGCGGGTATGAGCCTTACAACTCACTATACATTCAAATCTTCCTAATAAGATTCGAGAAGCCCAGGTCGAGGCTTTGAAAGAAGAAAACGCGAGCTCGAAACCTTGCATGGTGCTGATAAGCACATGGAACTGAAGTTTGATGGTCTTCAGTACTTCATGAATCAAGTTTGGATTCCACGCTTTGGGGATCTCAGACAACTTGTGCTTGACGAAGCTCACACTTCTCGTTATTCGGTACATCCTGGTTCGGATAAGATGTACCAAGATCTCAAAACTCTTTGGTGGCCAAACATGAAAGCTGAGATAGCCACTTATGTTAGTAAGTGCTTAACTTAGGCCAAGGTTAAGATAGAATATGAGAAACCTTCGGGCCTACTCCAGCAACCAGAGATCCTTGTGTGGAAATGGGATGGAGTTTCTATGGACTTTATCACTAAACTCTCTAAAACACCAAGTGGACATAATATGATTTGGGTTATCGTCGATCGGTTAACTAAATTGGCACACTTCTTGGCAATTAAGGAAACAAACACCTGGAGCGATTTGCCAACATTTATATTAAGGAAATCGTCTCTATGCATGGAGTGCCTACTTCTATTATATCTGTTCGCGATTCGCGATTTACTTCTCATTTTTGGACTACTCTCCAAGATGCATTGGGGAATCGCTAAGACATGAGCATGGCCTATCACCCTCAGACGGATGGACAAAGTGAACGTACCATCCAAACATTGGAAGATCTGCTATTGCGTGTGAATTTTGGTAGCAGTTGGGATAAACACTTGCCTTTGATCGAATTCTCGTAAAACAACAGTTACCACACTTCTATTCAGTGTGTGCCTTTTTAGGCATTGTATGGATGCAAGTGTAGGTCTCCCATATGCTGGACTGAAGTTGGGGATAGCCAGCTGACAGGTCCCGAACTTGTGCATGAAACTTCTGAGAAGATAATGCAAATCAGAAACCGGATGGCTGTTACTCGTGATCGACAGAAAAGCTACGCTGATAAGCGTAGGAAACCTTTGGAGTTCCAAATTGGGGACAAGGGATTATTAAAGGTATCACCTTGGAAAGGTGTCATACACTTCAGAAAACGGGGAAAGTTGAACCCGCGATATGTCGGACCATTCAAGATTGTCGAAAGGATTGGTCCAGTAACTTACAGGTTAAACCTACCTGACGAACTTAGTGGAGTACACGATGTATTCCACGTATCAAATCTAAAGAAATGCTTATCAGATACAACACTAGTGGTGCCACCGGAGGAGATCCAGGTGGACGATCAGCTACGGTTCGTGGAAGAACCAGTAGCGGTTCTTGAGCAAGGCATCAAGAAACTCAGACAGAGCACCATACCTATTGTTAAGGTGCGATGGAATTCCCGTTTAGGACGGAATACACGTGGGAACGTAGGGATCAAATGCGGCTTAAATACTCACATCTCTTTACTGAACCTGAACCTATGCATAGACCAAACACTAAACGTAAAGCAGCCCTCTCTCAAAGTGAATTTCGGGGCGAAATTCCTTTCAACTTGGGGATGATGTGACATCCGGGAACCAAGCAAGCATTTTACGCTGGCTTTATTGTTTACTTACTGAATTTCGGGACGAAATTCTTTTCAACTTGGGGATGATGTGATACCCCGCAATTTCAAGTTCTTACTTTAACTAAACTCTCGTTACTTGTACTTACATTCCCTGCATTCTCCTTAACTAGGGTTAGCTAGACGAGTCACACGTTGCACAGTTATAGGTTAATAACTGCATGAAGTGGTAATTCGGGGAATTACCAAACTACATACACGAGTATCGAACCCCGGACATTGGTGAATTGTGAAATTAGAAAATTGTGGATTAATTGATTGATATTGATTGCAATTACATGTTTCTGTGAATCTATGTGTAAACTGTATGTGATTATGTGAACATAAAGTAAACGGTTATTAAAAACCGTAATCGACGAACCGTTAGGAGGGTTAGGGTCTAAATACATGGGTTTATGCTTGATATGGTCCAAAATAGCAAAAACATTGATGAAAACATGCAATACATTGGACCAGACCACGCGAAACGGATCACGGATGAGTGAGCAGCCCGCTCACTCAATCCGAACGGCCCGCTCACTGGTCTGCGCGTCTAAACCGAATTTAAACACTTATTTAAGCAATCTTGAGCCCCAAGTACCTCATAACCTTAACCCAAATCGTCCATAACACCTCTCCTACGAAAAATACATCCGTAACACCTACCAAAGCTCAAGAACATCATTCGGGAGGTGTAGAAGGTCTTCAATTGGTCATCTTGAAGTGCTTTCGGGAGTCGGTAGCACGTCCTTATTTGTGAAGTTTGGATTATTTTCTTGCAACCTAAGGTGAGTTTTCACTACTCTTTTCTCAAAAGCATGCGTCTCGGGGAGATAACTTACTTAACTTTTCTAGTCCAGTTTGGGACTACTCACACATCCTGAGTTACGAGGTGCTACGGTTCACGGGGTGAATCAGGTTTTACTAATTCATGTTTTATGTCCTTGATGAACTAAACCAACTCTATCACTTAAGTCCTTCTAAATACCGAATGAATTGCTGGGTATTGCAAGCGGGTTACTAGTTGATAGCGCTATTAGGTTTCAAAAACCTCACATCGTGTTGGGAGCATGGGTGTGAACTAAAACTTAACATATTATCATTGTTGATAGACAATGATGCAAGGCACTTTGCTCACTATTGTGGGATCTCGTAGTTTAGCAGTTCGGTATTACCGGTGTTAGTTGTCATGAGTGGGTTTGTTAACCCTGGCATGTGAATTAGTTGTTACTTGGTTTTGGAAACCTACGCATTTACTTGCTTTAATTTGTGAACTCACAAACTTTATGTTGACACACGATATACATGCTTTTGCAGGTAGTTAGCTTCCGGTGTCACGATTACGAAGCACTACACGTTTCACTGCATTTGGGTCTTGGGCATACACCTAAATTACATATCATGCTTTCACGTTTTCTCTTAGATGGTTTTAATTCGGGCGCGTTGTTTTGCACATGTGTAACAACCGGTAAAAATGAGGTAATTCCGTACTAATTAACTATACGCGATTAACGTAGTTAAATGCAATTATGTGTTGATTATTTAACTGAGGCCTTAGAAAGATAGCAATTCCCAAATAATGCATAGGAATGCATATGTTTAATAACAAAACATGATAGGATCATGTGCAAGTAAATCTATCCGGTATGGACACTGCGATTACCCGGTAAAAATTAAATAAGCGAAAACGGATCCCGGACACCCGGGATATAAAATAAAGAGTAATTTCACAAAATATAATGGGTTTTGGAACTCCAAAGCCATACGTGAAAGCTCGTTATACAAACCTCCCGGTAAAGAATAAAGTGCGCGTACCGCACCCGATACGCGCATAACTTATAATTTCACCCGGCAAAAGCCTAAATAACTTATCAACGCTTAAACTGGACTATGTTTAAGGGTTATTAAAGGTATTTTTAATATCCGGATAACACGCGATTAAAACCCGAAAAATGCCCGACGATACCCGAACGAGAGGGAATTAAACATAACAATAATGGGTATTATTTAGCAAAGTGGACCCCACCCAAACACCCCAAATTGGCCGGCCTAGGGGCCACCCCATATGATTAACTCTTCCAATTCTTATTAATCCAAATATAATTATAATTAATCATTAGTTTGCATGGAATTGTATTGGATAAAAATCACCTAATCACCTCTCCCCTCTCTCTAAAACTTACGGCCCAAACACCCTCTTGATAATTTTCCACAAATCTTTCCATATCCTACATTATCTTCACTAAGATCACACACAATCTATTAAGATTCAAGTAATGTTTGGAGGATTTGGATGGGATATTATAAGCAACCTTGTGAGCATACTTGAATCAACACAAAAACTTCTTTTTCTTCTTCTTTCCCTTTGGCCGTAACATATACCCACCCCAAATACATTTTCTTTTCAAGTTTAACATCTCCAAATCATCCTTAAATCTTCATCTTTCAAAACCCCATTGTGTGTTTCAAGAGCTTGGAGCTTAATCACTTGGAAGAACACACTAAACCCCACTCAAATCCAAGGTTTTTGTCTTCCCTAGCCTTGAGCTATTAGTAAGTTTTTAACCTTGCTTTGATTATTAATGCTCATGTTATGTGTTCTTATGAGCAAGTTGTACATGAATGGGTAAAATGTGGTTTTTGAAACATAAAGTCTTAATATGTTTTACAAGAGTAAAATGGAAGAGTAATAATATGTAGATGGATCATGGATTTGATCCTAGTAATGTGGTATTTCAAGAAAATATAAAAATATGTACATACACTTAAGAAGGATGATGATTTGGGCATGATTTATGAAAGAAACTTGAATATGTTAAAAGATAGTTTTAATCATCATAAAATGACTATTTAAAGTATAAAATATGATGGAATATGTTAGAAAAGCATAGATGAAAAAGTTATAAAATTAAAGTCTACTCACTTAGATGAGTGAAATTTGGATATGATGGACAAATACACCAAACACAAATATTAGTAACCTTATTTATGAAGTATAAGACTATTAAAAGTGGAATAATGTAAAAATAACCAAACATGAAGAAGATAATTCTTTAAAGTCCACTAGTTTGGAAGAAAAAATGCTAACTTTGGAAGTTAGGATGGAAAATGCAACATTTATAAGTTAAGGGACTAATGTTGTAACCTTGAAAGTTGATGGACTAAAATAGATATTTTAGAAACTTTGGTCCAAAAATGCATTAACGGAAAGTTTGGTGTCAAAAGCATAAACAACGATTTTTCCAAGTATAGTTTTGGTAAACACTAATAACCTACTTGTGTATTTATTGAAAAGTGTATTTTTATAAAAGTGGAAGTTTATAAAAATAGGAAATTATACTAACATAAGGATTTTATAAAAATAGAGGTTTTTATAAAATATTGGACAAAAGTAGAGACTTGAAAAAACTTGTACAAAAATGGATACTTTTATATGAATGGGAATATAAAAGTGTCGGAAACATTTTTGGAATACAAGTTAACAAGTTGGACTAAAAATACAAAAGTATATTTTTCCAAGTAATATGTGTTTGGACATTAGGAGTATAAATAATATTTCTATCGAACGCATATTGAAAGAAACTTGGAAAAATTTAAACTATCGGACTTAGTTACATAAACTAACTATAGCGAATAAACGGACAAACTAGAGAAAAATGCCAATGCGGCAAAACGTGAAAATATATGTATATTTTAAGAAGTAAAATATATATAACATGGGTGAAAATTATATAACACTTTCCTAAGTGTTAGAGAAAATATTCGTGGGAGAAAGCATAACGTAAAGAATTAAAGACGTTAAACAACGTATGGACTTAACAAGAAAAATTCACACGTTTATATATGTATATATATATATATATATGCTCGTCTCTACGAAATTCTAATATATCTATTTGAATGGGAAAGTAGATATGCGAGAAGGAAAACCGAGACGAGTAGGCAAAATATACCTATATATATGTGAATGCCGACAGGATCCTAGTATATTTATTTAAATGGGAAAATAAATGTACGGCATGGTAAGTCGAGTCGGGCGTTAAGAATATGCTACCGAACGACAAGACCTTAGCATATTTATTTAAATGGGAAAATAAATATGCGGCAAAGTGAGTCGGGTCGGGTATTAAGAATACTTTATATCGAACGATTCGATCCTAAGTACAATTATTTAAATGGGAAAATAATTATACGTTAAGTAGAGTCGTGTCGAGAATAATAGTATACAAGTTACAAAGAGTATTAACGAGAATAATACATAACTCGTAAGAAAAGGGGTAATCCATCGCCAATGAACCTAGGATACGCGTCTAATTAAACGGGAATTGGAACAACACGTGGTCGGGGAGTTGGGTGTACAACTTGCCAAGGCACATGCACTATAGGTGTAGTGACTTATACGCCTAGGACGTTTGTAGGTGCGAGACCACAAAATTTGCTATCTTCCTTTTTGAGCCAAGCACAGATTCAGGTGAGTCTCACGGCCCCATTTTAAACTATTTTATGTTTTTCGGGGGAAAGATATGTTAGGGAAATGTTTGACGGGTTAAGTACTTGAGTTGTGATCGCCACTCGGGGTTGAGACCTCTCTACTATAACCATTAATTCAGGGAAATGAAACCGAAGGGATATTTGAATAGTACTATTGGTGCCTGACAAGGTCCACCCCTAATGGATAGCGTCGATTATGCATCGGCGTATGCCTGGGGTGCACATATTCTGAAATCAAGTCGTAGGATACCGAGTAACGACTTGGAGCGGGGCATTATTATTATTTGTCTTGGTTTGGTTATAGGCTCAAGTAGAATTGTAGGAACTTGCAACTCCTATAAATTGTCATAACATGGAAATTCCCAAGAGATAAAGTTTGATAAACTAAAACCTGTGAACTCACCAATATTTATATATTGACGACTTTTTAAACATATCTTTCAGGTAATTGATAGATGATGGACAACGTGGCAAGCTAGGTCGGGGGAATCTCTCATATGGGCGTCGGGTGTTTCGAAAGGGTTTCAACTTTATTTCCCAAAGATTTGGGATATATTTGAGAAGCCTCCTTATGTATTAAAAACAATTTTCGTTTATGTGTGAACATCAAACATGGTTTCGACGTCTTAAATAAATGACCCATTTTCTTATTTACTTACGATTTGCGTTAATCTTGGCTTTATGCTCTTGAACCGTCGCGCCACGTGTTTCCGCCACTGGCGTGGTGTGACAACATGGTTTTAACATGTTTAAATTTGGTTTACGCTTCCTCAGCTTAACCAAACTTAATTTTTGAAAAACTAAATGGTTTGGGCATTTAGAGTTCGTTCATATGACTTATGGCTATGGGATCCTGGTATGTCATGCGCCTCGCGGTATAAACCCCGCAGTGGAAATTTGTTGGTGTGACATATCATAAGATGTATATAAGTATACGGACTAATAACCGTAGGTTAACTAGTCCCTGAATGTCAAGACCATAACCAAGTATGTTTGAAAACATACTTGAACGTTAACCCGACCACACCAGATAAGACTCGACATACCATTGGTGACTCGACATCCCCTGTGTTAGCTAGATACAAGTAACCAAGCAATCAAATGTAAACACGCACTTAATACGCTTAACAGTTCACTAAGTCTAGCATACAGTTCACATACTGCATATATGAGTCCGAATACGTGTTATTAGGTTTCTAGACATGTTACGAGGTTCACAATATGTTCCCAGGTGTCAAATCATATTTGGGGGGGGGGTCCTAAAATACACTTACAGCAGCAAAACACACGACTAGGCATCAAAACACACGACTAGGTATCAAACAGGCTACTAGCAAGGCTAATAGCTCCTGAAGGGGTGACTAGTTAGCTAATCGCCCCTACAGCTGAGTTGACCCTTTTGCGCGTTTAACTCTCCAAATCAAATCCGAAACATGTAAAAACACCCAACATCAATCCATAATCATCAAGCAACTTATCCTAAATGAAAACCCCTAATCTATCATTAGTCTAACATTCTAATTGCAAGCATTTCCCAAAATGGAATAATATTATGAAAACATCACATCATTACATACAAAACTTAAGCTAAATGGAAAATAATTAGATTTCATCACATAACCACGCTACAAATCATCATCCTACGATTACTACATCATTCTAGCATAAACCCTAACATCATACAATCATCAAATCATCCCATAACATCCTAAATCCTCCTAATGCACTCAAACGGGTCAAAACACTTATTATCATCAAAACACATCAAACAACCTTCAAAATCCTAGATAATCATCCTAATAACTTATTCATACCAACAAAACATCAAACACCTAAGAATTTCCATGTTTTAATCATCAAAAACCGTTCTTTGCATGAATCCTTCACATAGAACCCATATAAAGGATTTGACTTGTTTTAAAATTGGTTTTCAAAGGTTTTTAAAGACACAAACTTTATAAAACCAGGTATGGACCTTTAGGGATCAAAATAACAATGTTATAATAGCTTAGGATGAATAACACACGTTAGATTTTGCTAGAAATGACGTTTAAAGCTTGGAAATGGTAGATTTTAGGACAAAAACGGGTTCCAGAGGTTAAGTATAGTGTGAGAGAGGTTTGGGGCGAGTTAGGATTTCACAAATGATGTTGTACAAGTCAAGTAGGGTATTTATAGCTGTTGCTAGTCGTTTCAAACAATACACGTGACTAGGGTCTGCAGGTGGTGACTAGGAGTGCTAGTCGCCCTTTTACTAGGCGACTAGGGGCCTAGTCGCCCCCTGCCTGTGGCTATTAGCTCCCTAGTCGCCCCCTGCAGTCTGATATGGGTTTTCGGCGCGTTAAACACTATTTTAACACATATAAGCACATATTCGCACATCGACAAGTTATATAATGATTATAAACACGTATTACTTGATAACTAACATGTTCACATTCGTTCACCAATCCACGGGACTCGAGACTTGCGTGTGTGCATTAAATCCGACGATCCTACCAATCACCAATCCATGTACACATGGTTATGGACTGGCCCCCGATGATCCCTTGGATCATCGTAACGACTCCTGATGATTCCCCGAACCATCATAACAACCCCCGATGATTCCCCGAACTATAGAAACGACTAAACTGACCTAGTTAAATGTAATGTATGCATGACTCGCTAAGGTAGACTTACTGGTTTGATAAAAGTTACTAACTTGAGTTTGTCGGGTGTTACACAAATCTTGAAGTATAGAGTTTGAAACTAAACTTAAAACTTAGGGTTGGATGCTTTATTTTATTTTATTTTATTTTTTTTTTTTTTGGCACCAAAGATTTTGAGGGTTATGGGGTGGTAGGACAGTTTTAGGGATTATGGGTTGAACCATTTAAGTGGTTGGTATCACCTATGTGATTAAAGGTTCAATCCCCACTTCCATCATTTATGGTTTGGTATCCGGGTGAAGATCGAATACGGGTGGCACCAGTTCGAATCTGACGGGCGGCGAGGTTTTACCGAGTTCTATAACACTGTCGTGCCTTCGGGCGGGTGGGGCTCGGGTTTCCGTGCATCGGGAGAAGACGGGGGCTGCTGGAGGTCGAGTAGTCGATTCTTGGGCACGGCGCCCCGCAAGGGTGGTTGCCACACAGTTGTTCGCCGATAAAAAAAAAAAGTGGTTGGTATCAAGTATTACACTTTTTGGTAGAATATCCTCTCAAACTTTGAGTAATGTAGCATACACTATTGTCCAAATATAAAGTCTTCGGTTATGCACTCTTCCAGTTCTTGGGTTATGTTTCAAGTAAAAATAATTAGTTCTTTTCTTTTCATTTATAATTAAATCTACAATTAGTCTCAATTAATGCGACATTGATCCCCTCAAATTAAAGAAAGCGCTTTCGTTAAACAGCACGGTTGTTTGTAATAGTTATTGTAATACGATAACTTAGTGACGAAGCTTGAACAAAATTTTTTAGGGGGACGAAACTCCTGAAATTAGAGGGGTCCGGACTCATTGCGTAGACAATTTCCGAACGGAATACTATTCACTGAGCAAAAATACAGGGGGTGGGGGGGGGGGACCCTCTGGCCTCTTCAATTCTCCACCCCTGCGATAATCGATTTCTATTTATATATACCAGTCATCAAGTGATATAGTATACCGGTAAGGTGTCTTCCATCTATATAAGCAATGTTTTAAAAACCGGTAAATGCCGGCCGGTTATACCGGTATTACTGTTTTCGGATAAAAATCCGTACGAAACACTCCGGTAAATATGTGTAAGACCCCAACCGATGGCGGAAACATCGAGGTGTCACGTAGTGACGATTGTTCAATAGCTCATGGACTAAAAGTGTAAATATTGATACATTGATTAAATAGTTTATTACATTGAAATGAAATACAACGATTCTAAATGCCAACTAATCTGAAATACAATGAATCAAAATCTAAATATAAATCCGAAAGCTTAAAGAATGCATCTCAAAATAACCTGAAACATGTACAAAATAATTTGGTCAATACAAAAATTGTATTGGTGAGCATACCCTGTTTGAAAATATAGTAGGAAAAGTGTTTAGCAATTCATGTGCGGTACCATTTGCAATTATGTAATAAGTAATATCCGTTCAAAACCAAACCTGAGAATAATGACTAACACATGACTAACCAACTGAATAATGAATTAACAAGACAATGACCAAGATTCTCTTAACAGAGTCTCAAGGGGGTATACCATAGTACTATTCATTGAAAAGCTAGGCCGCCCAACGGTTAATGATTTTGACAAGTCATAGACACACCAATTAACATAAAGCAAACACACATGAGAATTGCATTAAGTATAAGAAATTGAAACTTGATTAATATATAGGTACATGAGTCACCCCAAAGTAGTAAAACAGTAAAAAGGGGAAAGATATACTCACATGTAAGCGAAAAGCAAACGCAAGCATATAGCAACCATGTAGCAAAGTCTGAAGATGTTTATATGCATCACGCTACCCATGCCCTAAAGTATACATTATCACTTTAAGATTTATTTGAGTGTTTCTAGCGTGCATGTTGGTTACGTATCCTATTCACCCAACTAAACTGATCATGATTTACCAGTTACGTTTCCAAATGTTTTAACTCAACGACGGTTGAAATATAGTGTAAAACTTCTTGAAAATATACATTTATATGGAATATATATATATATATATATATATACCAAAAAAAATGGATAAGTGTAGTGAACCAATATTTAGTTCCTGTGAAAAATTAACATCGTGTGTATGTATATATATTTTGACATCAAAAGTAATTATTATTGTGTGTACATATATGTTTGAAAAAAAATCATGAATGAAAGATTAGCCTTTATATATTGTTATAACAAAACATTTACTATATAAATGTGTTGGGTGACAAAGATTCGTTCTAGAAAAATGTATATAAAATATAATCAAAAAGTGTAGATCAAAACTATACCAAAAATTAATAGGAAACAAGGGTTTAAGACTTGATACTTGAAGGCTTTGAGATTGAACTTGTGAACATAAAACTTGAAATGGAATTGATGAGAGAGACAAAAATCTATAATTTACTCTTGAACCTACCTTTTCATTGTTGTAGGATTAAGTTTTGAAAACATCAATTTAGTTATATAGATATTGTTGTTGTATCAGTTTCCGTTGACGAGGAGTATTAACTAAATAAATTATCATAATGAGTAAAACCGTTTTATAATTTGTATAAATTATCATAATGAGTACAACCGTTTTGTAAGTTACATATTCATTCTAAATAGGCATTTGTATTAATCTCAAAACTATATAATAATGTTGTACATAACGGGTTGGGAATAAATGAAAACATAAATACGCAACTTCATGGCTCATTTTGTTCAATGTAGAAATCATCGTGAGAAAAGAAAAAAAATTTATTAGTTTTGACGGTATGATTTAAACAAAGTCTTTGAGGTTTAAATTATTAAATGTTACACATAAGTCTAACTGAATAAGAAAAATACTAGACTTAAAACAATACTAACAAACCATTACAATAGTATATCGGTATTTGCCAAAAAAATGAGTCAGTCTTCAAGTAATAATTTTTAAAACGGGAGATGGTTCGGTTCGCTAACCTTAATAAGATGACGGGAAGGTGTTTGCGAGATTTATTTGTCAAATTAGTTTGAGTGAGCAAATGATTTTGGTGGTTTTAAAATGACATTCAATTGGTTGTAGGTTATTTGTTTAAAACCATTTAATGGTATTCAACACGCTAGCGGGTATGGATTCGGAAAGAACGACGGTTTCTTAGAAGTTGACAACCAATTTCCATTTACGTTTTATAGATTAAAAACTTGTATAGAATTTGTTACTAATACCCATTTTAAATCCTAATAAATATCATTTAAGATTTCGGAGTTTACAAAGTAGTAAATAAAAATTCATTGATTTAAATATGAACTTTTATAATCAATTCGATTTACGGGGACTCGAAGTGTAATTACAATAAAAAAAACTAAGGGCTAAAATTGAAAACTTGCTAAAAGATGAGGATGACGGATGTCACAATATGGGAAACGGTATCAATTTTATACCGCCGGTAAAATCCGGTATACCGGTTTGAACCGCTATACCAATACTGGCATAGGTTAGTTTTTGTGTTATTTTTGGATTATTTTTTATTAAGGAATAACTTTTCAAAAATAAAAAACTTTAAATTATCTTTTGGATTATTTTTTAATTATTGTTTAACTTTTTTATAGTATTTTAGTGTGTAATTATGTACTTTTAAATTATTATTTTTGTGTTAGTGTTAAAATTTATGAAATTATATAGCTAACTAATTACCCTGGTTGAGCCGCCCGGTACAACACGGTTCAACCGGTTGAACCATTTTTTAAGCAGATGCGATATAATTAAAAAAACCGGTTTTTAAAAACATTGTATCTAAGAGGTGATGATTCAAACCCTGCAAGCTACATCTAAAATAGCATTTAAGAGGAATTAATTTGCTGTTAAAAAAAATCATAGAACATGTGTTTGTGGTGTGATTTTTCTTTTCATTTCTTTTTTTCTTTTTTTCTTGCAGCATTCAACTTCTTCTAGAAAAGATTTATTTTTGTTAACTTTTGAACTAAGTGTTAGTTGGAATGATTTGGTTAGTAGATTAGTAGTTATAACTTCTAAATCAAGATTATTATACTTAACATTCCCCAAAGCATTACAAAGGTTGAAAAATCATCTTTATATAAGATGTACTAGCTGATTACCCCGGGAAGATCCCGGGGTTGAAAAATCTAATATGACTTAATAAAAAAATGATAAAGGAATAAAACATACCAAACGTATTAAAAAATGAATAATTCATTATGTTTTGCAAAAGCTCCAATACAATTATATTATACCCCGGGAGCGTCCCGGGTTGACAAATAAAAGTAGAACAAAGATAGAGTGAATATATCTAATATCATAACATAATTAATGATTTGCCAATACATGATTAATGAATAATAATATTTATTTATTTTGAACAAATCTCTGCCATAAGTTATCATATTCAAATAAAAAAAAGGAATCTCTGCCTATGAAGTTATGTTTATCGTTTCTTATTCAAATATAAAAAACCCTAAGTAGTGATTTATTAGTCGAGTAAAATATATTTGAAAACAAAACCTCACAAAAATAGTCGTTTTTTTTCTCCGTTTTTATCTAGCACTATGGTACTCGTTGGAAAGATAATAAAACGCTCGTTAATTTGGTGTAATTTTTTTCTATAAAAAATCTCGTATATAAAAGATATTAACGTTTAAAAGTTATGGAAGAAAACATGAGAGAGAAATTTAATTTTGTTTTTAAATTCTTATTTTTTCCTAAAATAATTATCTATAACTATATATATAGATTTACTAAAAAAAACTCAAAAATTAAAAAATCTCACATGATGCCATGTGGCACATTCAAGGAGTGGTTGAGGCCTCCATTGAATGACACATCATCATAATTCAATTCTTTTATATATATTAATAGATTCTACGCTCCAGAAATTATTAGGTCGGTGATAGGGAATGGAGCCTTGGAGTTTCTAGGGGGCTCTATTATGTCACATTACCGCCTTGTTTTGGTTCTAATAAAGCTCTCTCTTTAACATCTAAGAAATGGGTTAAAGCCCAACAATAATGCCCCTCCCGTATTTTCCTTTTGCCATTAGTTTAAATTAAATTAGGGCTCACAAAACATCCGTTAATGCTCGTTATTGAGCTGGCGAACATCCAATAGCGCCTCCACAACATGGTTGGGGCGTTATTGGTTTGATGTGGCATGAGGCACCACCCTATATCACCCAACCTTAGAATGTATATTAAGTTGTAACTAGCGATCAACCTTTAGAACCGTTTACTTTCCTTGCCAACCGATTACAACAATTTTTTTTTTCTTTCTCTCTTTTTTGTTTATCAAGATTTTGTTTTCAGCATGATAGGGTTATTCAAATAGGGTTGTGGCGCATTTTGTTACTCATGTGCCGACCATCCTGCTGTAAATATACCTTTTCTTATGAAATTAAAGTGATTAATTTGTGAAAAAAAAATGTTAAACTACAACAAAATATATACCCTCTCTGATTCCACCTACAAAAGTATTAAGTTTTATATATATATATATATATATATATATATATATATATATATATATTTGTTATGAGTTGTTCACTCACTTGTCAGAAACAATGTGACATTTTAGTTGCAAGCGCATATTTCTCAAAAAATGTTTAATCTCTAATATACTTAATGGCATTTGTTTCAACAAAAGAATAAATTGTAATTGAACAACAAAATAAAAAAAAGTTAATCTACATTCTAATTCTAATTCTATCCATGTTGGTTTTAACAAAAAAATAAAAAAGAAATTGTAATTGAACAACAAAATAAAGAAATTAATATACATTCTAATTCGATCCAAAATTCATTCGATTATGTGAAACGAACAACACCTGATTTCCAAATCAAATTACAGTTTTTAGGCGAATTCCAATTTCAATTCAATTACATGGAATGGAAACAAAAGTTACTTTTATAATATCTAGATTTTAAAAATATTCATAATATATTTTTGTATCTATTTTTTTATTACAAAGTCGATACATATTCATATTAAAGGTTTTTATAAACAAAGAAATGTATGAGTTAGAACTAGAGCTAAGTTGTCAAATTTATCGTGGGCGATTGGTGTAAATATGATATAGTTTAACTAGTTGGTTGTTGTTGCGCCTTCAGGTTGGGCTGTTTGTCTAATGAAATACAAAATTCAAAAAAAAAAAAAAAAAAATTGATGCGCGTGTCAACGAAGGTAGCTAGATTAGTTGGATGGACGTAAAGTGTATTTTGCAGAGGGAGACCTGTACCTATATGCGTGTCCCATAAGATATTTTTTAAATCATTTAATTATTTATCCATAAATTTTATTTCTTATTGGTTGCTGTATCTTTATTCACACTCCATGCACCTCTCCTTTCACTCCAAATAATAAGATCCTCAATTCCATTTTAAGCAAAACTATTTATTTATTAACATCAAATATTACTACTATTTACTACTACACTATACTTACTAGTACTTGAATTTACATCCATAATTTTAAAGTACTAATGCTTTAAGTTTGAACATGATATATCTATTTTCTAATAGATGTGTCAATCTACCAAGTTACTATCTACACATTAAAAAAAAAGGAAAAAGTTAATTTTACATATCAGAGTAAGTATGAACTAAAAAGTTTATTTTACATAGACATGGTCTATTAAATTATATATCGTTTTAAATTTTGATAATTTTTTTCCAACCATTTTTCGTTGACATTCATGGTTTGAATGTGAGACATGGTCTTGTTAAAAGAAACGGTAGAAGAATTTGATTTTACCGTCATCATAGAATATGAATGACCCACGTCAGTTGGTGGTGATCAGTAAATAAGTCTTTTATTTATGTTAAATGGTGACAAACTATATATTCATTAAATTAAATTATAATTTTGAAACTCTTTATTATAATAATTTTAAATATATTATTAAGTTGTACGTTATTCTTCTAATAAAAATATAGCACTTTACATGTTTGGTTAATTAGTATAGAAGTGTATAAAATTATTTTCTGTGTAGTTAAGGATTAACCCTTGTCTTTACCTTATTTTTTGTAATTTTTTTTTTCTAAAAGAACCGTTAATTTATTATAATAATCGCAGATAAAAATGAACTTAACATTTAATAACACACAATAGATATAGTTGGCGGGGTGGGGAGGAAGGCATGGTAGTAATTGAAGTATTAAAATGCTATATTAATTGGATGAGTAGCCATAGCAAGATGGTCTACCAACTTTTAACACAAGCACAAATCAAATCAACTATATAAAATAAACAAGAATCGCGGGTCTAGAAAAGACGTCTTGGTAGGGCTTCTCATTATTTGACAATGGTTAATGGGTGTTCATGAATGGGTTTGGATAGGAGTATAGATCTTATGGGTTTGTAATAAATTGTTTTGTTATAACTTTATTGGGTCGGCCCAGGCAGCTTCTTGCTAAATGAGCTTGGGTGTCGATATGGTGAAGATAATATTGGTGAAATGATAGGTCCGTTTGATTGTTAAAAAAATATATAAAGAAAACAAGAAATCAATGATATGATACAACTAAATAATTACAACTTGATGTTTAAAATGCTGTTAATTCTATATGTTTATAGTTTACCGTAACACTTTTAGAGTATGGTGTGGGAATTAACTATGCGGTGAACAAATCATTTCGTTCTGCATAACATTGATTAGATCAAAATGTTATAAGCCATATTTAGTAAGCTAAACCATCATGTTGCTACAAGAACCACAAGCCTGCACAAGAATCATGCAAACCCCTTGCTTCAAGAATCACCCTAAACAAAAAAGTTGCTTAATCAACAATATGTGGCATTTTGATGATAAGAAACTTGATGAAACCAACATCGAAGAAGATTAAAAGCTAAGAAATAATGATAAGTCAAATTGATAAGAGGATGAACCATCGCACCCATAAATACCTTAACATCAACATTGTCGCTACTTCCACAGTTGACGTCCAGATCTTAAAAACTAGATAAACTTTGAAACCCAACTCGTGTGATACATAATCTAAATTGTCATGTAAATATGTAATTTAGGGGTAAAAAACTAAAGGATTTAGTGATCAATAGATCGATTAATAAGTTGTTTCATGGCAATTTCGTCTATCACTTTATTTTGAAAGATCTTACAAGGCCGTGGTTATGTCATTAGTACCTGAGTAAAATATGATAATGAGTTTGTTTCAATGATCAGAAAAGTTCATTTTCAAGATCTTGATCCATATAGAAATTCTGCATTTCTAGTCCTAATAAAGAAAATACAAATTTGAGATCGATCTCTAAGACTGAATGGTGTGCACTCGGGAAGCTGGAGCGGGGAGCTGAGTTGGCATCCATCCCGTTCGGGAACACCGCCCCCCCCCCCCCGAAAAAAAATCGGGGAAAACGGGGAAATAATCCCGTTTGAACCGAGCACTGTGATTGGTGCAATTTTTTGGAACGTTATAATGGGCCCCACCAGTTTTTGAATGTTAGCCGTTTGTAAAAAAAAAAAAAAAAAAAATCAAACATTTACTATATATATATATATATATATATATATATATATATATATAAAATTTACCCCACAATTCACAAACTCACTCAACTTTTTAAACCAAACCACCACATTTTATAAATTACTCTTCCAAATTTTATAACCAAACCACCCATGGATCCAAGGCGTTCAACCCCACAACCCTTTTACCCGAACAACCCCGCTACTCCTTCCACACAAGCTCCAAACTTTCCCTTCCCCGCTACACCGCTCGACCCTAACACATTCGGATTTGGCGGTTTTAGTCAACCACAAAATCCATGGCAAATGCAAATGCATCACCAACAACACTTTCATATGCAAATGCCACCCCCGAACCAAATGCCAACCGTCCCCGCTAGACCCGAAACTCAAGCCGAACACGACTTTATATCGTTAGGCGTCGATGACGACGTTATCCCCGAAACTCAACCAACATCTAAAAAAGACACAAAGGGGAAGAAACGTGCCACTTCTAAGGCGGATAGCGTTCCATGGACTCAAGACGAGCTGGAGGCCTTAGCACGAGCGTGGGTGAACGTTTCTACCGACCCGATACGAAGTAAGTTTATTTTATTTTTTTTTTTGGCCGTGGGTTTTATGGATGATTTTAATTTTTTTTTTTATTTATCACGTGTAGGTACGAATCGAAACAAAGATAGCTTTTGGAACGCGGTTTGCGAACAATTCTTCATCTTAATGCAACGCACGCCTTATCGAACCGGTCATGCCGTTAGTACTAAGTTTAGGGAGATGAACGCAAAATGTGGAGAATTTGCGGGCGTTTATCAAAGATGTTGGAACAATAGAAAGACCGGTGAAAGCGACGAGAACGTGTTGAAGAATGCGCTTGGAATGTTTTGCAAAAAAAAGGCTAGTGGGGGGTGGGCGTACATGAGGCCGTATGAGATTTTGAGAGCATGTGATAAATGGAGGGTGGTGCCAAACGAAGTGGCACAAGCAAAACGAACAAAGACGAGCACCTCGGGAAGTTATAGTGCGGGGGGGTCCGATGCTCGTTGTACTATAAATATAAATGATGACCCCGAGTTTGAAGATGATGCTCCCGCGCCCGATTTGGAGCGGCCAATTGGAAGTGACCGCGCGAAAAAAGCCGCATCGGGCTCAAAAGGAAAGGCCACCGCTTCGAAATTAAGTGTGGTTGATAGAATAGATTCGTTGATTTCAAACTTTAACGAGTTTAAGTCGGAGCAAAATGAAAGGTGGAATGAAAGAAAGAAGGAGAAGGAAGAAGCACTTGATCTAGAGCGGGAGAAGCTTGCGTTGGAGAAGGCACGGCTCGCGTACGAGCAAGAAAATGTGGAGTTTGCGATGATGGACAAAAATATCGACGATCTTCCCGAGCAAGAAAGAGCGGGGTGGGCGGCGAAGAGAAACATGATCGCGAACAAGTGGCTTGGAAAAGATATGCTTTAGATGGTTTTTTTATGTAATTTTCTTGTTATTTTTTAAATTTCCATGCATTGTAGGTTGTAATTTTTTTTAATTTAATGAACTTTATGTTTAGTTTTTTTTTTCGGTTTTATTTTTTATTTTTTTTTAACTATTGCCGTTTAAAAAAAATAAATTATATGTTTTTTATACATTTTTTATAAAAAAATAATTATGAAATATAAAATATATAATTAAAAAAAAGGAAAAAGAATAAAAAAAGGAAGGGGGAATGGGGGAGTTGGGGGAAACCATTTCCAAAGTTTGGGGGAGAAAATGGGGGAAATGACATGGCGCTGATGTGGCGGTTGGGAGAGTTGGGGGAAAAAGGGGCACACCATATAGTCTAAGGTGACAATCAAAGTCGATTAGGATTGCCGACATGCAAGTACAAAGCATTTGGCTTATGAACATGCTAGTCTCCCTCAGATTGGATGTATGGAAAATGTCACTAAAAATTAAAAAATATATGTATCTATTTAATTGTTTTATTTATTACGAGTATTGGTATAATGTCAATGTCGTAATAATGAAATTAATAAAAAAATGAAAGTGTTAAAAGAGGAAATACATGATAATGGGATACGACACGTAGTGGTGGTGGTTTGGGTGGGACCATGTACACTCATCATAATCACGTTTTTGAAATTGTATGTTAAACGTGTCATATTCGGCCAGATGTCATGATAATGTAATGATAGGTATGTGGCGGTGATGCAAACACTGTATTCTTAGTTGGAAATTTTATTTTATCTTTGTTAAAATAATCTCTATTCAAACAATTTGATATATAAATGAGTCGGTTCACTATAAAGTGGGGTTTTCAGCTTTATATAACAACGCTTATTATACACGGTGTGTTATGTGGGGTGGGGTAGGGTGGGAAGCCCTCCATGTCAGTCACGTCACGCTGTATCCAGCGTGAATAATGACTTGAATGCCACATGTTATTTTATGCCCCACAAGTGTATGATCACACTGTGTAATCTTAAAAAGCTATAATGAAGTGATGCGTATATATAGACTACTAGTGTAATTCCCATTGTGGCGGGAATTTGGTCATTGTCGGCTATGTTTATTACGGTATTTGTATGGTACCATCACTCGGTATGTAAACCTAAAGCATACACCCTATAAGGGTATCAACACATGTTTTACATTGATTGAATCCCATAAAAGCAAATAGTATTAACAGTTTCAATATTACTTATACCAATGTTGTACATTGGGAGTCGACGTGGTATCGATTTTATTGGATGACAGTACTGGTATAGTACTGTCACCCACTATAAATTACATAAAAAGATACGCATTCACGAATACAACTTTGTTTTCGACAAAATTATGTAATAAATCTTAAAAACTAATACAACCAATATAGATATTTGCTTGTTAAGTATTTTGGTAAAAAAATGTACCACAAGAAGTAAAACAGAAGCGAAAAAAGAGAGGTTGGGCGAGGAATCGAACAAAGGTGAAATCAAACCAATTGACCAAACTCAACTTTGCAATAAACTTTGATGTTATTTTAAAAATTATAAGAAAACAGTGGCAGAGTAATAAAAAAAATTAAATCAATGGCTGCTGGAAGCCTGGAACTATCCCCTCCGATCACCTTTAAATATATACAATAATTTTTTTGGTTAATAGATAAATTAAACTAGTATTAAGCCCCCGCGCGTTGCGGCGGGGGTGTAAAACCATGCCAAGTAGCACTAATGCCACACCACCACCAACGACCACTAACACCAAAAAGCTCATAAAAGTACAATAAATAAAAAAAGGAAAATAACACCGAATGAAAAAAAGGCGTAAAATCTTAGAACCACGCACGCTCGTTACGACGTGTTAATGCCAAAGGCGTAAAATCGATGAATTTTAATAACTATGGTTAAAGTGAAGTAACTAAGTCGGTCTAGGACCCGCGCAATGCGACGAACCTGTTATAACTCGCAAAATTTAGAACAGAACTTAAAACGAAAAAATCGCGTAAGATGAAAATTATGTGGGATCAAAGTTGAAAGAAAAAAAGTGTTAGGGTTAAATTGTAAAAGATGAAAATCTTAGCGTTAAAAGTAAAAAATGAGAAGTTTTGGGTTAGAAGTGGAAAATCAAAATTGTTAGTGTTAAATTGTAAAAGATGAAAATATTTGTGTTAAAAGTAAAAAAGAAAAACATTTAGGCATAAAGTGTAACATCATTTTTTTAAACCCCCCCCCCCCCCCCTAAGCATAGGGTACAACTGTAACGACCCTGGCTGACGTGGCCGGGTCGTCGGGTCGGGTGATCGGAGCTACACAACGGAATCCAGGGTAATAACAGTCTTTAGTCTTTCAGGATCCACGTCATTATATCTGTTGGGTTACCTGAACACATGCCAAAAGTAGTTTCTGTCAACATAAAGTTGGTGAGATCGTGTATTTTATAAAGTGAGTGGCCAGTTCGTTTATCAATAATTCTTTTATATAAACATTCTTTTATAAACATTCTTTTATAAACATTCTTTTTATAAACATGCTTTACATTTATAATTCTGAAGGGGAAAATATATTCTATATAACCAGCTCTATTATACATCCATTCGATTATATCCCAATTCTATCATATCGATTATAGTTCGTGCCATTCCTTATCGATGGTACCACTCTGATTGTGATGAATACCCATTTCCGCCCTCTAGTTGGACCTTTTACGGGATTGGTCCTCTACTTGGACACTGGTTCCTGCCCTCTAGTTGGTGCAAGAAAGGAAATGGCGGATACCGTCCAGTACTGTACTCGTTGTTTCTATGTCGCCGTTCATACTTCTTTTGATAATCGTTTACTTTGTAAAGCAATTCTGGTTTTAATAAATGACATGTATTCCCCCAAAAACACTTAATAAAACAGTAAAAGTGGGGAGTTCATGATACTCACCGATTTGCGTATAATCTTCTGCTAATCTTCTTATTACAATTATATGTTCTATATATATGGATATGTTTTACGCGTGGAACTTGTTAGATTGTACTACTTAGGATATATATCATATATACAATTTATATATATAGAATCTGATATATATTAGATAGTCCTAAACTCGGGGTTTGGTCTTCCTAGGCAACAAGAAATAAAGCTGGCCATTACAGCTTGGCACGCGAACCTAAATAACTCTAGACACTTCTAACCCGAGTTTAGTATATCGTTTTATATATCGAATCTTGTATATATATAAACATATATATTTTATATATGTTTATTATTCTCTTATTATTATTATCAAGTCCGTACGTTATTCGTATTATATATATAATTCTTATAATTATAATAATCCTCGTCTAGTCCTTGGAACCGGGTTCTATTCCGGGTGTTGACCGAGTCACTGAGTCGACTCGGTAACGACTCTAATTCTCGATACGGTTAATGGTACCTCGCAATTAACACGATGATTATATTAATAACTTATCAAATCCTAAGTTTATTAACCAATTAACCAAATAGTAATATTCTTACCCAAATAATAACCGGACACTCTTCGGGTTATTTCTGGAATATGATCGGAAGTTGACCGGAACTCGGGTAAGACCGGTTATCGGACCCGTCTTCCGGATTTGATTTCCTATAACAAGAATCACCAAAATAGGTTAATAATCAAGAGATTATACCCAACATTCCAATGATAATTGTATCTTTTAACCAAACAATCTACAACTTATATATAGGGATGGGAATATAACCGGACTGGTTATAACCAACGAGAACCGGGCTCGATTCTTATCCGGAACAATAATAAGACTATGGTTCGGTTGATGGTTATAAAAGGTTCACGACACAGAGGGTTGATTTATTGGTTTATCAAGAACAGATCAGGACCCGGTTTATCAAGACCCAAATGTAACAGAAGGTTATTAAGTGGTTAGCTATTGATGACTCGGGTAAAGATTTACGACAACCCACGACAGTCACCATGATTCGGTGACTGTCCGGTCAACGCAACAGGGACACAACACAAAGGCGGTTCCATGGTTCACCGCAGAAACAGAGTAACAAGGTTGAGTTCGGCTACTATTAATGGGTTCGCGACAGTCACCATCACCGGTGACTGTCCGGTTTGTTTATCCGAGACAAAGCCGACAGCTGGTTTCATAAACAAAGGAGAACCTTGATGATTGTAACCGGAAATGGAGTCGGGGTCATTGACTGATGTTAACCCATAACAGAAAGAAGGAGAGATGATGGTGTTCACCGGTGGTTAGCAGAGGCCAGACGAGAAGTTAACTTACCGGAGAAGAAGAAGCTTGTTGGAGAAGATGGCCGGAGATGGAGCAGTGACCGGAGCAGCAGCAGAGGCGGCAACAGCCGCCATGGCTGTCCGGCGGTGGTGGTTCCGGCGGCCGAAGGTTGGTGGCTGGCTGGGTTCATCTCCTTCCTTGTGTGTGTGAGTGAAAGTATACAGACAAGAGAGAGAGGGATGCGAGAATTGAGAGAAAGAGAGTGGTTTATATAGATAATTAAAATAGAGGGGTGTTTGGCCACGGGGATGATAACTGGAACTTGGAATGTTTGGCAACGAGTATAAAAGTTAAATAAAAACATATGGCGGCGTTCTAATTAGCAGGTAACGAGCGTTTAACCGGGATAATAATAATCCAATAATTATTATTTCTATTTTCGGTTGAACCGGTTTGCCGCGAGATTCGAGCTTGACTATTTTATTCCATAATCGGGTGGTCAGGTCCGACCCGACCCGTTTAAGAGACCCGTAACACATCGGGGTGTTACAATTCTCCCCCCCCCCCCCTTAGGAAATTTCGTCCCCGAAATTTGAGTGATCTTGTCCTTTACATCCTTAATCTATAAGGATGTTACAATTAGAACCAAGATACTTGTCACTGAGACATGATCAGTTTTCGTGGGTGGTGGTTAACTCGATTTTATATCAATCCAAGACTATAACTTATTAGAAACGTCAATCCGTAAGACTACATCTTGATCAGATTTCTAATTACGTTTTAACCTTTCTTGCTATAGTCATATTAATTCAGATATATGGATTATCTGTACTATTTTGATATGACTATTAAAGGCTCTCGGTATGGATTGATATTTTCTATAATATTCTTTTTATCTTTTTCTTATTAGAATAAGAAGTAGACTGAATATTATTTCTTTATAAAGATTTTGAGATTCTAATCGTTTTTCTTCTGAAAGATTTATAAACTTCAGTAAACATTTCTAGAGTCTCAATTTGCTACGATATTCCTCTCGTTTAATATTCGGTTTCAATTACAATGATGAATTCTATTTAGTTCTCAGGAGATAGATACAGAAGTCCCTTCATTATAATGACTTGAATGGGATCCGAGCTACTACCTCCCTTATTCGAACGTTAGAATTTATCATCACTGTAATTCTGATTTTTAAAGAGTGGAATATTTTCTGGAAATTTTCGGATTATTGGACGTATCTTATCGGATTTTAAAGGTACCGGAAAAGACTAATTCATTGATGATTGAGATTTCTCTTAAATCATCTATAATAATCTTACTGACTATTTCATTGATGATTGACTGCATTGTATCTAATACATATTATTTGACTTTTCTCATTGTATTATTGTGAATGAGGTCTTTCACAATTCTACAGTCAATATATGTAAATTTATCTTTATAGTCTTTGAATCTACTGGTAACAGTTGTTGCTACGATTCTTTGACTTAAGATTTTTATGGCAATGCATTAATTATTCTTTTTCAAAAACATGATTATCGTTCGAGATTTCTATACTTATTGCATTAACTATTTCTATAAAATTCTTTCTTAATTCTATTTCGGGATTCGTTGACACTCTCGATAAAATATTTTATAATTTCTTCTTATTTAAAAATATTCTTTATAAATTCTAGTCGTTCTTCTTACGACTTATATTCTTTTCTGTTAATTTCTTTCTATATATATATTTATCAATTTCTATTGGCATATCGGATGCCTTCTGATAATATTTGGCATTTCGCTTGCCTTCTCGTGTTATCTGGCATTTCCAATGCCTGATTTATTATCCAGACATATCGGATGTCTGTTCGAATTATAATTCTTTTCATTTCTCGATTTATATTCTTTTATATTCAAGCGAATACTGATAATCATTTATAGTAGACACTATAAATATATCATTTCTATAATATACCTTTGCTTGGACTAATTCTTTCTTATATATAAATTCGATTAAATTCTATATTGTTAGTGTCTGGAAACACGTTCCGATAGACTTATATATAGGCAATATATCATATCTTCTTACTCCAACTTATTATAAGCAAGGCTTATTTCGTCGAGATATTCGTATAGATAATTCTTGCCAGAACAGTGATATCTTAAATTATCTCTCACGACCTTTAATTCGGGACAGGAAATTCGTCATTCCTTGGCCGGAGAGTTTCACTGGAAAAATGAGCATAATTCTATTCATTTTTCGTTTTTATTTCGATCATACCTTGCGAATCTCTACGCGATTCCAATTGGTATTTAATCGTATTTCGATATATTCGATAAATTATTTCTTTTTAATAATTCGTTGGATTCTACCGTTCCGGTTTCTGAATCCATTTAAATTTATGTCTGTTATATTTTAAGGATTTAACCATTCTTTCATCACTTCTTATTTATAAATTTCAACTTGGTAACGCTTAACCGTTTTACCAATTTGATTGTACAATATCTCACGCGAGTTTTTATACAGAAGTGACTAAGAAGATTCTTTCATAGTGTCAAATATTCTTACAAAGAATCCTGTGACTTGGCGGCAAATGTCCGGATATACCTTCTGTAAGGGTCCGGATATCATCTGCCCCGGAGATTGCACAGGGAACATGCACTATCTTTGGTTGGCAATCAAAATCAATAAACTGATTTCTTTGATTCATAGAATTTAACCAATCGATGGTTTTTATTCTGCAAACATAATCTTAGTCGTATTTCACAAAGGAAATTTCAACTAGATTGCCAAGGATTTAGTCGTATTCTCCACCTACGATACGCGGATAGTTCGGGTTTTATATTTCTTCTTCTTATTATTTCTTATAATTCTGTTTAATATGTTTGTGACCCAAACATATTATGATCTCGATAAACTCCTACTTGAATATTCCTGTGCCTGTGGCATTCATAATTATGTTTGCAACCATAATTATTATTCCACCTCACCTAACATTCCAGTATTTGTTTATTTTAATCACAATAGGTATGTGTCATTCACACATTATTCTGATATTCTGTTCTTTATTTTCTCTTATATTCGAAATTATATATTCTAGAAAGAAACATATTGATATAAGTCTAACAAAGTAGACTGTCAATCGTTCAAGAATTTGTTCGCGTCAAAGGATATTCAATATAACAATCCAATCTACTTAATATCCTTGACTTATTCGAGTCGTAGGATCAAGATGGTAGTTATATTTCCGTATAATCGAGCGATTAGGAATTCGATTTCTTTAGATAGAGTCTAATTAGTTTCGTCGCATGAATTCGAGATAATAATATTTCCGTTCGAAATATTATTTAACTTTGGGAAGGGTCGATGATAATACTTATCGGGAATTTTCATTTATATACAAAGATAGATTTTTAAACGTAATATATAATACTCGTCGTTCGTATCGAAATAAATTATTAAAGGAAATATATAATCGAAAATACTTTTAACTTATATATACGGATATAAATTTGATTAGGAAATCTTTATGAAAAGACGGTTAAATGCGGTATGAAATATGTTTTGGTAAAATAATACAACCGTGGTTCTATAGGATTTAAATAAAATTTCTACGGTAGACTTAAAATAAAAATACTGGTTTGAGTTTCGTAATGATATTTATTTTCTTGAAAATAATAACTATTTAGAAAGAGTCACGGTAGAAATTTTTCATAGTGTCGGAATTCTTTAAAATTTTAATAAACACATTTCTTATTACAGATTGATAAAATAATTAGATTTCTCAAAATATTTGAGATCAAAACTTTAAGGTTAAGCGAATAAATTTGGATAAACCTGAGATAGATTCTGGGGTTTTTCAAAAATTAGCAATACTTAATTTGCTAAAAATATTAACGGATTTTCTCAATCTTTTGAATAAATCGTTCTTTAAAATCGGGGTATATATATTTTTACTCAAAACTGAAATACCGGTTCTATATACAATATAAATAATTAAGTATAAAATTAATAAATTTCATAATTATACTGAAAAGATTTAAAACATTTTAGATAATCGCGGAATATATTTAATCTTAAATAATCGAAGAAAATTCTTTAAACACACGATATTTATATGTTTCTAGTATATTAGATTTTATAAAAATTTCGGAATTTGCGGGGTAAAAATAATATTTCCGGATACTCGAGCATAGGAATGTTCAAGTTGGCGCGTATATTCGTATTCTGTTTATAATTATTGGAATAATCGTGAGGTTAACGATCTGAATGATTACCGAGACTGGAATAATTCAATAAACTTATGTGAAGTTTCTTGAATCAAGATGAATGGTTTATGTTTTATGATCTATATATTTTTCTATATATATATATACTTTTTATAACTTCGTCATTTCTTATTTGTATCAGAATTTATTTTCTGATTTCTGTTAATATATCTGATTTCTGTTCTGTATATATTCTCATTTCTTATAGCCTTAATATCCTGTAAGATTTCCCAGAAATTAATGTGCATATAAATTCACAACTGTGTACAGAATTGTCAATTTATCCCACATAATCATTCTAGTAATATCCTGTAATGGATCCATTCTGATTTCTAGTATACGGTTATGGTTCTCACCAACTTTATAATGATTTGACATTTAGGTACCCAAAAGTTTAATAACCTGATATTTTCTTTACTAATCCTAACATCCTAAATATTTCTCTAAGCGACATTTCTTTTTAGAAAATATTCTGGTAGATCCCGGATTACTAAAGACTTCAAAACTGTTATTAAGCGCCGCTCTGATACCACCTGTAACGACCCTGGCTGACGTGGCCGGGTCGTCGGGTCGGGTGATCGGAGCTACACAGCGGAATCCAGGGTAATAACAGTCTTTAGTCTTTCAGGATCCACGTCATTATATCTGTTGGGTTACCTGAACACATGCCAAAAGTAGTTTCTGTCAACATAAAGTTGGTGAGATCGTGTATTTTATAAAGTGAGTGGCCAGTTCGTTTATCAATAATTCTTTTATATAAACATTCTTTTATAAACATTCTTTTTATAAACATGCTTTACATTTATAATTCTGAAGGGGAAAATATATTCTATATAACCAGCTCTATTATACATCCATTCGATTATATCCCAATTCTATCATATCGATTATAGTTCGTGCCATTCCTTATCGATGGTACCACTCTGATTGTGATGAATACCCATTTCCACCCTCTAGTTGGACCTTTTACGGGATTGGTCCTCTACTTGGACACTGGTTCCTGCCCTCTAGTTGGTGCAAGAAAGGAAATGGCGGATACCGTCCAGTACTGTCCTCGTTGTTTCTATGTCCCCGTTCATACTTCTTTTGATAATCGTTTACTTTGTAAAGCAATTCTGGTTTTAATAAATGACATGTATTCCCCCAAAAACACTTAATAAAACAGTAAAAGTGGGGAGTTCACGATACTCACCGATTTGCGTATAATCTTCTGCTAATCTTCTTATTACAATTATATGTTCTATATATATGGATACGTTTTACGCGTGGAACTTGTTAGATTGTACTACTTAGGATATATATCATATATACAATTTATATATATAGAATCTGATATATATTAGATAGTCCTAAACTCGGGGTTTGGTCTTCCTAGGCAAAAAGAAATAAAGCTGGCCATTACAGCTTGGCACGCGAACCTAAATAACTCTAGACACTTCTAACCCGAGTTTAGTATATCGTTTTATATATCGAGTCTTGTATATATATAAACATATATATTTTATATATGTTTATTATTCTCTTATTATTATTATCAAGTCCGTACGTTATTCGTATTATATATATAATTCTTATAATTATAATAATCCTCGTCTAGTCCTTGGAACCGGGTTCTATTCCGGGTGTTGACCGAGTCACTGAGTCGACTCGGTAACGACTCTAATTCTCGATACGGTTAATGGTACCTCGCAATTAACACGATGATTATATTAATAACTTATCAAATCATAAGATTATTAACCAATTAACCAAATAGTAATATTCTTACCCAAATAATAACCGGACACTCTTCGGGTTATTTCTGGAATATGATCGGAAGTTGACCGGAACTCGGGTAAGACCGGTTATCGGACCCGTCTTCCGGATTTGATTTCCTATAACAAGAATCGCCAAAATAGGTTAATAATCAAGAGATTATACCCAACATTCCAATGATAATTGTATCTTTTAACCAAACAATCTACAACTTATATATAGGGATGGGAATATAACGGACTGGTTATAACCAATGAGAACGGGCTCGATTCTTATCCGGAACAATAATAAGACTATGGTTCGGTTGATGGTTATAAAAGGTTCACGACACAGAGGGTTGATTTATTGGTTTATCAAGAACAGATCAGGACCGGTTTATCCAGACCCAAATGTAACAGAAGGTTATTAAGTGGTTAGCTATTGATGACTCGGGTAAAGATTTACGACAACCCACGGCAGTCACCATGATTCGGTGACTGTCCGGTCAACGCAACAGGGACACAACACAAAGGCGGTTCCATGGTTCACCGCAGAAACAGAGTAACAAGGTTGAGTTCGGCTACTATTAATGGGTTCGCGACAGTCACCATCACCGGTGACTGTCCGGTTTGTTTATCCGAGACAAAGCCGACAGCTGGTTTCATAAACAAAGGAGAACCTTGATGATTGTAACCGGAAATGGAGTCGGGGTCATTGACTGATGTTAACCCATAACAGAAAGAAGGAGAGATGGTGGTGTTCACGGTGGTTAGCAGAGGCCAGACGAGAAGTTAACTTACCGGAGAAGAAGAAGCTTGCTGGAGAAGATGGCCGGAGATGGAGCAGTGACCGGAGCAGCAGCAGAGGCGGCAACAGCCGCCATGGCTGTCCGGCGGTGGTGGTTCCGGCGGCCGAAGGTTGGTGGCTGGCTGGGTTCATCTCCTTCCTTGTGTGTGTGAGTGAAAGTATACAGACAAGAGAGAGAGGGATGCGAGAATTGAGAGAAAGAGAGTGGTTTATAAAGATAATTAAAATAGAGGGGTGTTTGGCCACGGGGATGATAACTGGAACTTGGAATGTTTGGCAACGAGTATAAAAGTTAAATAAAAACATTTGGCGGCGTTCTAATTAGCAGGTAACGAGCGTTTAACCGGGATAATAATAATCCAATAATTATTATTTCTATTTTCGGTTGAACCGGTTTGCCGCGAGATTCGAGCTTGACTATTTTATTCCATAATCGGGTGGTCAGGTCCGACCCGACCCGTTTAAGAGACCCGTAACACATCGGGGTGTTACAACAACCCCTCTAAGCACAAAAGTTTTGGTAATTAGAGTATTACCGAAACCGGAACTGGAATCAGTTCCTTCAATACCTGGTCAAAGTACCGGTTCGCTTAGGGTACAACCCCTCTAAGCAAGAAAGTTTTGGTAATTAGAGTATTACCGAAACCGGAACTGGAATCGGTTCCTTCAATACCTGGTCAAAGTAATTCCCGACCCTACCCGAAACCGGTTCCATACCCGCAATCGGGTATTAGAAAAATCCGGTTTGTGCACCTCTAGTGGTAGGACCATGGGAGTATGTAGACCAATAAGAAACCACAATGAATTTTTTCTAAACTCCCAATGCATGGAGTACAACCCTCAATGCATAAAAGCTTTGCTAATTAGATGATTTTGAATGGAAAAATTGACGTAAAAGCGCTAAACCACATGCGCCTTACCGCATGTTAACTCGCAAAATTTAAACCGAAACAAAAAATATAAAAGATGAAAAGTATTAGGAATTAAAGTTGAAAGTGAAAAAAAATTAGGGGTTAAATTGTAAAATATACAAAACTTTGGGTTAAAAGTATAAAAAATAAAGATAAAAAATAAAAAAGAATTATAAATTAGTGGGTATAACCCACAAAGCTATAAGTACAAACATCTTATGTACACAACACCCCTAAAGCATAAGGTACAATCAAGCATTGCACAAATGCTTTGGTTTTTAGTATTATATAAATTCTTACTATAAGAAGAAAAAACTGGAAAGAATGCTCATCAATTTTTTTGAAGTTGCAGCAAACCTTTAGAGAAGATGACTAGGTTGAGTAGGGGGCTATGGATCATTTTGTAAATATAAACATTCACCAAAAAGTCTTAGGCTCGAGAAGTTCATAACTCATTGAACCATTGATTAGGCTCGAGTTCGTTTAACTTATGAAAGCTTGATCTCAAGCTTGGCTTGATTTGAGCTTTGTTCCTAAAGCTCGAGTTTGGATCGTAGGTAGCCTTTTCAAGTTCGGGTTCCTGATCGTTTATTATTTATTAATTAAATTGTATTACTTTTAATTATTATTTTAAAGGGTGAATTACTGAAATCGTCCCTAAGGTTTGTTGAAAGTTGCCATAACCGTACAAACTTGTGATTTTTTGTCATAATCGTACATAGGTTCTAATTACTTGTGACAATCGTCCCTGGCACTAATGACGTCAACTTAGTCCAGTTAAGTTAGGGGTATAATGGTCATTTCACGTTTTAAACTTTCTTTTTGCCAAAATCGCCCTTCCTCTAAAATTAAAAATTAAAAATAAAAGAAATATAAATATTATTAAAAAATTCAAGTGGGTCCCACCCACTACCCCACCCAATTCATCTTCTTCACTACAACCCACCCACCATCCATCTCCACCTTTCACCACCACTACCCACCACCCATCTCCACCACACACATAATCCCTAATATCAACATCATACAATAAACACGACACAATCAGGACATGAACCACTAACGCATCTGTGATTTCTATCAACCTCATCATTCAAAAACTTATCTGATTATGTTGCTAAACTGTTTGCTTTAGCAAGCCAAGCTTGTACAGTAGGCAACACGGATTCTCCGTTCCGTTCAGCAACATCTACTTCTTGTTGGACCACGGATCGAGTGTTTTCTAGATGCAGAATCTGAGTTTGTAAACCGTTAATGTTGTTGCTGCGATGGAGAATGTAATCAAATGGTTGAATAATAGGACGAGCTGTGTATTCTAGCAACTTTGCGAGTACAGAAACAACAATATCTACACCGCTCCTGCATTTTTCACCGATTGTTCTTCAATTAAGGTGATTAATGCAAACGATAAACGATTCACAGATGATTATGAACACTTACAAAAGCATGAATCAAAGACTTGAAAACTTTATTAACTACAAACAAGCTATAATACAAAAGAAACCCTAGATCAATCTCTGATGATCTATCAACAATACTCTCTACGATTACAACTCTAAACAAGATCAACAATACTAAGGACAGTAAAAGACTTGTAGATACAAGATGTATCTAACCAAGTGAAAACCCTAAATTGCTATGATCAAGAGAAAATCAGAGAGAAAGACTTAAAGATAACAAGACTGAAAAGAAACTAAAACTGGTAAACGACAATCGAAGCATCTATTTATAGATCGGGAAATGTGTTTCTTGATCTGATCCAACGGTCTTTACGAACTCTATCCAATGGTCACAAACGATTTGGTTTTCTTCACACGGATTGCCAGGTCAACTAAGTTATAGCTGGACCTGGATTTGTCTCTTGGGCCTTTATCACTTGTACTGGACCTCTGCTCAGCTACCATAAGCCCACATCACAAATCTTTAAGCTGCAAGCCCACGAACCTTCGAACATCAGCAGATCCAATCAACTCAGCCCAAAATCATCATCATGCAATAAAAACATAAAATCATTATAAGACTAAAGTTACTTATTATAAATGTATAAAATTGTAATAACGAATGTATATTTCAACACCCCTCCTCAATTTTATACACTGAATGGATCAAATAAACTTAAAAACTTACACAACATGTTATGATCATTAAGCAATAGACCTTTAGTTAGAATATCAGCAAGTTGGTTGTTAGAAGAAATAGCCTTTGTTTTCATAAGGCCTTTTGTAATCTGATCCCTTAAGAAAAATAGATCTATTTCAAAATGTTTCGTTCTTTCATGAAACACAGGATTTTCAGCAATGGACAAAGCTGCTGAATTGTCACAGAACAATTCAACAGGCATCAAAACCTCAACAGTTAATTCTTTTAACAAATTTCTTAACCACATGACCTCACATGTGGCTGCACACATTGTGTCACACCCTCAAATTTCCACTGCGGGGTTTATACCGCGAGGCGCATGACATACCAGGATCCCATAGCCATAAGTCATATGAACGAACTCTAAATGCCCAAACCATTTAGTTCGTTTTCAAAAACCAAGTTTAGTTTAGCTGCGGAAGCGTAAACCAAATTTAAACATTTTAAAACCATGCGCAAAACAACGCGCCCAAATTAAAACCATACGAAAGAAAATGTAAAAGCATGATATATAATTTAAGTGTATGCCCAAAACCCCAAATGCAGTGAAGTGTGCAGTGCTTTCTAATCGTGGCACCGGAAGCTAACTACCTGCAAAAGCATGTATATCGTGGGTCAACAAACAATGTTGGTGAGTTCACTAAGTAAAGAAAATGAGTAAGTAAATGCGCTGGTTTCCAAAACCACGTAACCAAGTAAAAGCGTAGGTCCTCCAGACCAAAATGTTCAAGTATCATCAGTTTAAGCGTGTCAGGGGTAGCTAACCCACTCATTGCAACTAAACAGTATTATTGGGACACCTTCAGTAACATAATAGTTTGCCTCAATAACTGGTGTCTATCAACACCAGTTCTCAAATGTGGTCAGAAGTTCATGCCCGTGCCTCAAGCACCTCAGGCATGAGGTTGCTGCACAACCTAATAGCGCTATCAACTAATACCCCGTTCGCCTCCAGCGATTAACCCAATAATATGCAAGGACTTTCCAAATGATAGAGTGTTTAGTTCACAAAGGACCAATAAGTTTTAAACTGATCAAAAACCCGATCCACACAAGGAATCATAAACCGACCCACACAAGGAGTCGTAAACCCGAGATGTAAAAGTAGTCCCAAACCGGACTAGAAAACGTTTACCAAAGTTGTCTCAAACCTGAGACGCATGCTTTTGAGAAAAAGTAGTGAAACTCACCTTAGGTTGCACGTGAATGATCCAAATCCCTCAAACAGTAACGAGCTACCGACTCCCTATTACAAGTGTCACTAGGTGAGTATACGTGCATAACCAACACATCATGTAACTCGTTTGTCCAAAACTTCTAAAGTTCAAATCGTGTAGTGACACCTAGTGACTCTACATGCACAAGTAAGTCCTACGTATCCCGTTGGTGATCATAATGATTATTATCAGTTTTATACCTTATACACATCTCCTATAAGTATTCATATAAGTTCATGTCAAATACATATCATATAAGACTCCAAATAGTCACATAAACACATAATACACAATCTGCGTTTTTAGGACAGATTGTGCGCCACGAAAACTAATTTATTTAAAATACTTAATCAATTAATTAAACTCCCAAATTTTTACTGAATATTCTTTGGGATTCATTTAATAACCCATATATTTGTTTTGTCTCAAAACCAAACACAAAAATTATTAAAATTCGTACAACACAGCTATGTCCAGAAAATTTCCACAACAGGTCAGTTTAGTGGAAAAATTCCCAAAACTTGTGTATTCACCCAAACGAGGTGAATCTACTTGGAAAAGCCAAGTTTTTCCAATATTGACCTTCTGTCCAAATTTCATAACTTAATTCTTTGTAAAACTCCAGTTATACCTGTTTAAAGTTGACCCAATTTATAATTCCGAAAATCTGATATGACCTTTAATCAAATAAAATTCCAAAAACATATCAAACGACATCCAAATCAGATGATTTTTCCCATTTTAAAAAGCTAAGACCATGTACAATCCATTCATGCAAAGAATCAATCAAAACAATCAATTTATCATCACAATACAGACCCTACAAAACACCCTAACGAATCTGTCAGAAAACTGAAACTTGCACCCCAAGTTATTCATAAACCCTAATCATCCATAATCACATATTCCATGAAATCCTCATATACAATCATGTTAAAATCTGTATTTTTCACATTCCTAAACCCTAATTATAATCACGTACATCAATTCTCATAAACCTCCATGCAAAACATCTAAAAATTTACACAAACACATACACATGCGATTCATACTCATAGAGTTTCTAGGGTTTTTAAAAGCTTTTCAAAACATTAACAATTATCATAAAACTTATAAAAATTATACCTTTCAATGCAAGAAATCCTCAAGGTTTAGATATCCCTCCCAACACCACTTTGATTAATCAAGAGGATTTGTTGTTTGATTGAAATTGAGAGAGAGTGGGGGTGGGTTCCTTGTTCACGACGCAAAGGAGTAGTAGGGTTAGGGTTATTTTATATATATATATATATAATAGGAATTGGCTTGGGGCCCAAGTAATTGGGTATTAGGGCCCCTTGTAGTCCACTAACTGGACCCGTTAATCATGTTTTAGCCCAATACCAGACCCGATAATATTAACCACCCTAACTTGCATAAAAACCATTGTTTTTATCATCTCATAACATATTAATCATAACGTGCACGTAATTTGCATGGTTTACATATTAACTTTCAGTCAAGCGGTAATTCACATAAACATGTAATCCACATAAACATGTAACTTCACATTCATCATAATTCAATTGTACACATTATTATATATGTTAGACAAATCACCGACGTTCGGGATACAGGACTCGTGTGTGTGTCAAAACAAGGATTTTCCTAATTATAACATATGTTAATATTATCTAACATAATTAACTAACCCTAGTTAAGTATTTAACCACGTATGAATATGTAAGTTAACTAGAGTTCAGCAAAAGTGTTAACATGAAAATGCGGGGTATCACACATTGACCTGAATTCGGCTTCAGCCGAAGACCTAGAGACAGTAGTTTGTTTTTTACCTTTCCAACAAACTAATGAACTACCAAGAAACACACAAAACCCAGTTATGGATTTTCTGGTATCTAAACATTTCCCCCAATCTGAGTTTGAATAAGCCTTCAGATTCAAACTATAAGATTTAGAAATAAGAACCCCTTTTCCAAGAGCACTTTTTAGATACCTTAATAACCTAAAAGCAATCTTGAAGTGTCCAATAGTGGGTTTATGCATATACTGGCTCAAGTAATGCACAGAATATGCTATATCTGGCCTAGTGTGAGCCAAGTATATTAGCTTGCCAACAAGTTTTTGATAACTTGTTATATTTGACAAAACACTATTCTTTTGTTTGCAAATGTTGACAAGTACATAATTAGGTTCTATGGGTGTACTTACAGGTTTTCAAGCAGTCAGCCCATATTCAGCTAAAAGTTCAAGGCAGTACTTCCTTTGAGAAAGACAAATGCCTTGTTCAACTTTTATCACTTCTATACCTAAAAAATACTTTAACTCTCCTAAATCTTTTATTAAGAATTTAGACCTTAGACTATTTTTTACTTTAGTTATTTCTTCAAAATTATTTTCAGTAACAACTATATCATCCATATAAACAAGTAAGAAAATAATCACAGAATCTGTTTTCTTATAAAAAAGAGAGTAATCACATTTGCTTTGTTCAAAAACAAGACTGATCAAAACAGACACTAATTTTTGATTCCACATTCTTGGGGCCTATTTTAATCCATACAAGGACTTTTTAAGTCTACAAACTCTCTTTTCATTTTATCATAATAACCATCAGGGAGAGACATGTACACTTCTTCATTTAATTCACCATATAAAAATGCATTATTTACATCTAATTGATATAAATTCCAATTGTTATGAACAGCCAAACTAATAATGCATCTAACAGTCACAAGCTTTACAACTGGTGAAAAAGTATCTTCAAAGTCAATATCTTGTTTCTGGCTATACCCTTTGGCAACTAACCTAGCCTTGTACCTCTCAATTTCCCCACTAGACCTATACTTGATCTTGTATATCCATTTGCAGCCAACTAGGCTTCTACCAGTGGGTAATTCTACAAGATCCCAAGTATTATTCCTATGAAGAGCCTCTATTTCTTCATTCATGGCAGCAACCCAGTTTGGGTCACTTGCTGCTTCAGTGAATGAACTAGGCTCTTTTCCTTTGTTTAAAGATGCAACAAAACATCTACTTTCACAGGACAACTTAGAGTAGTTAACTACTCTTTCTAGACCAAACTTAACCTTACTATCAATGACATAATTATCTAAGTTCTTTGGAAGAATAGTAGTCCTAGCAGACCTTCTAACAGTAGTCTGAACAGGGTCAAGATCACCTAAGTTTCCCTCAAAACTGGAAGTGTTTTCATTTCCAGATTTCACACTCTCTGCCCTATTAGGAGAGTAGTCAGAACCATTGGGCTGCTGAGACTCAGCCAAGCCACCAATGTCTGTATCAGTCTCTCCTGACTACCGAGACCAATGTGTCTCTAGATCAGTTTTTGATGTTGCCCCTCCTTCATCATTGGGCACTTGTGACTGATCTTGGTTATCCTTTTCATACCATTCAAAAATATTTAGATTTGTTATTTCAGGAAATTCATTTTCATCAAAAGTTTTGAACACACTATTTTCTTTAAAAGGAAATATGTCTTCATAAAACTTCACATCTCTTGAATAAGAGATGCTTTTAGACTCTAAACTGAAAACCTTATAACCTTTCTTTCTGTTGAATAGCCTATAAAAACACATTTTTCTGCCCTACTATTCAACTTATCATGTTCATTTAGAATGGTACTGAAACATAAACAACCAAACAGCCTAAGATGGTCTAGGAAGGGCTCAAAATTCTACACTACCTCATAAGGGGTTTTTCCACTTAGCACTGTAGAAGTAGTCCTATTTATCAAGTAAGAAGCAGTTAATATACAATCTGACCAAAACTTAATAGGTACACCACTTTGAAACATAAGAGCTCTAGCAACATTCAACAAATGTCTATGTTTTCTCTCAACTATCCCATTTTATTGGGGTGTATAAGTGCAAGTAGTTTGATGAATAATACCTTTGTCTTTACAAAAGTTATTGAATTGTTGATTAACAAACTCACTACCATTATCACTTCTGAAACATTTCACCCTTTTTCCAAACTGAGTTTCAATGATTTTAACAAAATCCTTTAAATTTTCAAAAACTTCTTGCTTATTTTTCATCAAACAGACCCACACAGCTCTAGACAAATCATCTACAATAGTTAGGAAGTATTCAAACCCTTCCCCACTACTTACCTTATATGGACCCCAAACATCTATGTGAATAAGTTCTCCTAAACTAGTAGATTTATGATCACTCAAAGGAATGGTTCCCTATGTTGTTTAGCCTTGTGACATACCTCACAAGGCTCATGATCATTTATATCTGCTATGTTTAACTTAGTTTTAAACATTTTAATAGCTTGATTAGATGGGTATCCTAGCCTAGCATGCCACAAATTAGTCAACAAAGTACTACTATAACACACCTTATTACTAAAATAAGTGTTGCCACAAAAGTACAATCCATCAACTTGGTCACCAGTCAAAAGAATTTTCTTTGTGAGTAAATCCTGAATATAGCAATTGTGTTCATCAAAACCAACAAATAGTTTATTATCTCGAGCAAGTTTATGGACAGATATCAAATTTACATTGTATTCAGGAACTACAAATGCATCTTTTAAAATGACATTATTTGCAAGTTTCTTGTTTCCAATTTTAGTGACCAAAGCATCAGTTCCATTAGGGTGTTTTACTCTAATGTTTAAATCAGTAACATCTATACATTCAATTAAATCAATGTCATCCTTTACCATATGTTGGTTAGCTCCTGAATCAGTTATCCAACCCAAATACCCTCTACCCTTATAATTTCCAGCAAAACAAAATACAGGTTTGCAAAACACATTGGCACAAAGGGTTTAAACAAACTACCTGAGATACTGCTGCTTTGATTACTCTCAGCATGCTTTTCACTATGTAAACTCAACAGTCTAGAAACCTGATCACTAGTCAAAGAGCTTACAACATCATTATTATTAGACACACTATGATTTGCACTAGCCTTCTTGCCTTGTCAATTCCTTTGTCTCATCCAAGATGGATACCCAATGATTTCAAAACACTTTTCAGCAATATGTCCTACTTTATTACAGTGAGAACATTTTAGATTTTGATTTGAAACCTTATTAGTTTTCTTAAAATCAGGAACTGGATTAGAGTTAGACAATAAAGCTAAGGATTGACTTCTTTTTGAAGCATTGCTTGCATTTCTATGAGATTCTTCTCTAGAAATGATAGCAAATGCTTCTTTAACAGAAGGCAATACATCCCTAATTAATAGACTTGTTCTAACATTTTGATAAACATTATCCAATCCCATTAAGAAATGCATGAGTTTAATCAGATTACTAAAGTTATTGAACTCATTTGCAGCATTACATGTGCAAGAAGGCAACTGCAATATCTGATCAAGTTGTCTCCACATTATATTCAACTTATGATAGTACTCAGCCACAGATGACCCATTTTGACTAAATGAGTTAATCTTTTGATATAAATCAAACACAACTGACCCATCAATTTTATCGTAAGTTTCTTTTAACTCAGTCCATACATCACTAGCCAATTTAGAAAACACATGTCCCATATAAAGATCCTCACTAATGGAATTTAGGATCCAAGTTAACACAATTGAATTACACCTATCCCATTGTTTTTTAAGAACATCATCTTCTAAAGACTTAACACATGTTTTATCAATAAAACCCCATTTGTTCTTAACCTGTAAAGCTAATTGAAGGGAATTAGCCCATACAGTATAGTTTTCCGTACCCTTTAGTTTTATAGTTATGATACTAAGATTAGCAGAGTCACTAGGGTGTAAATACAATGGGTCACTGGCATCGAGTTTATTAATCAAGGTAACAGGTGGATCTTCAGGTCCAGGTAAAGGTTGGGGTTGGGGTTGATCATCTTCCATGACAACAAATTTTAATCACAAAGCAATCAATCAAAACACAAACAGTCACCTTAAACACCAAACACATAAGATCAAACAACCCTAACAAAAAACAAACACACACAAGATGAAGTTATATCAGAGGCCAGATTCCTGGTTCATCACTCAAAGGATGCCAGGACAATCATAATACAGGAGTCTCAACCCTAAGTACAACTACACCACAGACACACAAATCTCAAAGACACAAAACAAAATAAACCAAAGAATCAGACAAAGCACGTAGTCGACTCAATTACCGGTCCCCCTAACCCGGTCAAGTAGCCTCTAGACTCATTGCTAAACTATAATACCACAAAAAACAGAACAAGAACGATCTCACCGAGATGGGGACCCAAGTTAGGTTCGCCAATCTCACAGCCTGTACCTTCACTTAGGGTACAGAGCTGTGAGGCAATCGTAGCTAAAAGAAAATATGCTTCCAACTCCAATCCAAAGATTCCTTGAACCAGCACCAAGATATGAAGCTGATCTGACTGTTCCTCTTTATAATCTGATCAAGAATACCTAAGAATAATGAAGAACTCAGTGGAAGCCCCAAGATCCAGATCTACAGGATTACAAACCCTAGATCTGAAAATATACTCGATCAAACACTATCAGAGACTCAAGAACTCAATGATGGCTCTGATACCACGTTACAAAAACATGAATCAAAGACTTGAAAACTTTATTAACTTCAAACAAGCTACAATACAAAAGAAACCCTAGATCAATCTCTAATGATTTATCAACAATACTCTCTACGATTACAACTCTAAACAAGATCAACAATACTAAGGACAGTAAAAGACTTGTAGATACAAGATGTATCTAACCAAGTGAAAACCCTAAATTGCTATGATCAAGAGAAAATCAGAGAGAAAGACTTAAAGATAACAAGACTGAAAAGAAACTAAAACTGGTAAACGACAATCGAAGCATCTATTTATAGATCAGGAATTGTGTTTCTTGATTTGATCCAACGGTCTTTATGGACTCTATCCAATGGTCACAAACAATTTGGTTTTCTTCACACGGATTGCCAGGTCAGCTAAGTTATAGCTGGACCTGGATTTGTCTTTTGGGCCTTTATCACTCGTACTGGACCTCTGCTCAGCTACCATAAGCCCACATCACGAATCTTTCAGCTGCAAGCCCACGAACCTTTGAACATCAGCAGATCCAATCACCTCAGCCCAAAATCAACATCATGCAATAAAAACATAAAATCCTTATAAGACTAAAGTTATTTATTATAAATGTATAAGATTGTAATAACGAATGTATATTTCAACAAACAGATTCATTAAAATATTATTATTATTATTATTATTATTATTATTATATTAAGAGTTCATTAATCATCATCTAGATTATTATAGAAATACATTGAACGTAACTGATTAATCATTTCTGATGAGGATATAGTTAAGAACCATCAAATTGGAATAGCATGTTTATGTTTGTCTGTCAAACTTTTTAGTATAACACGTACTTGGGCATATGGTATGCAATCTAACATAACATCCTTATAACAGATATGTACATTGCAAGGGGAAAAGCAGGATTAAGAAAATTATTTAACATCATATAAAAAAAGGAACTCTAGAAAGGGAACATGATCATTGATCAATCAAACCTGGTTGGATCCGGGCTGGGAGAGGGGCGCCCATTCCTAACCACTGTCGAAAAGGTTCGCTCATGCTGGAGGGAAAATCCCCACTTAGTGATCGGTCCGCTAGTTCACGAAAATCCCAAGAAGTTATCACGTACGAGCCACATGTAGCGAAACTTGCACGTGTGGATCTGGTCGGGCTTTCCTTGGCTATCTTATAACCTTGCTTCTGCTCATTGGTGGCACACCTCTCCTACAGTCCTACTATTGCCCACCCGGTACATGATTGAATTCACTGTAGAAAACAAACAGCACATGCTTTCCATCAGGTAAATTCAAGTTTCTCTGCATGTGTTTATTGTATGATGATATTAGGGATTATGTGTGTGGTGGAGATGGGTGGTGGGTAGTGGTGGTGAAAGGTGGAGATGGGTGGTGGGTGGGTTGAAGTGAAGAAGATGAATTGGGTGGGTGATACGCGGGGGGAAATCTTAGTCGTTTCGTGTTTAAGATTATATTTTTATGCAATTTTATGGTTTTGGACACACTACTTTGATAAAGTTTGCGTTTTGTAGGTTTAACAAAGTTTAAGGTGTATTTCGGAGCTAAACGAAGCTTTGGATTGGAGCTAGGATGATTCAGGAAAGAAAACGAAGAAGAAAGATGGAGAAACTGGTGAAGGCCTGTCGCTGACGGACGCTGTTAGTCAAAGTCAAAGAAATCAATATTTTTAGGAAAATTAATGGGACTTTGACCAGAGACTTTGACCCGAGACTTTGACCAAAGACTTTGACCAAAGACTTTGACCAAGACTATTGACCAAGACTTTGACTAAACTAAATGGTCATTAAGAGGAGTTTGACAATGGAGACTATATAATGAAGTCTTGAGAGTAATCTCTCATCATCCCTCATACATCATCTCTTACACCACCAATCCATCCTATCAATCCAAATCATTCTAGTATTCAAGATTTCAAGATTCAAGACCCGATCATTGAAGAAACAAGCTCCATGGCCATGAGTGGCTAATCTTCTTATATCACGCCTAGGAAGTAAACAATTGAAGCTTTAGGGTTTAAACATTTGGGTATTACTTTAACTTTTAATTGTGTGATTGTGTGTTTGAATTAACTGTATTAGATTGCGATTAATCTTATGTTGAATTCATTTTAGTTAATTGATCTTGTGCCAATTTCTAGTGTCATGAACATGTTTTCTTGCTCTAATACAAACATAGGGTTGTATGTTCTAGGTAATGAAGTGTAGTTTAGTCCATCTTTGATGTTGATGAAACTTGACACCTAAGCCTATTGAACAATCACCCCGTTAACACCAATTGCACTACATTTGTTTGACCCATTTGTGAAAACTTTAGACTTCATTTGTTGAAACCTAGGTGTGATCCTTTTAATTAAATTGCTTACAATCTAAATTGTTCACTATTTTTTTCTATTACATTTCTATTTCAATTTTTATAAATCAAAACTCCTTCCAACTAAACTTTCTTAAATGAACCAAATGCAATCTTCATAAGTTATATAGCATCTTCATAAGCAATAGTTTCCAATCAACTAAACAATATTCACTAACCACACGCTCCTTGGATTGATACCCTATTTACCCTAACTACCTAGGTTATTTAGGTTTTGTATGAACCGTGACGACCGGCTCATCAGTGGGGTAGTGGGTGGGACCCACTTTTATTTTTTAATACTATTTATATTTCTTTTATTTTTAATTTTTAATTTTAGAGGAAGGACGATTTTGGCAAAAAAAACTTTAAAACATGAAATGACCATTATACCCCTGACTTAACTAAACTAAGTTGACGTCGTTAGTGCCAAAGATGATTGTTACAAGTAATTAGAACCTATGTACGATTATGACAAAAAATCCCAAGTTTGTACGATTATGAAAACTTTCAACAAACCTGAGGGACGATTTCAGCAATTCACCCTATTTTAAATAAAATTTAGTTTTTTCCATAATTTTATAAAATATTATTTAAATTATTTAAATAGATATATAATATATAAATTGAAAATTATATAAACAATGGGCTCGTTTAGACTGTTGATCCGGCTCGAGCTCGATAACCAAAGCTTAGGCTCGAGCCTGTCCAAGCTCAGCTCATTTTGAGCTAGCTCGAGTAGCTCATGAGTAGCTTGGGTCATTTGCACCCATTAGAAAAAAAAAAAACAAACCAAAAGGAGCAACATCGAACATAGCAATCGACAAGAAGCATTAGATGACCCTGCCCGACAGCTATAACCACTACCAGCTGGCCACCACCACAACTTCCGTGCTAGGCGCTCGTGTCTTCAGCTTCTCTGCCCTACGACAGTGCGACCCTGCTTAGGAAACTTTTTTTTTTATTATTGTGTGTGTTTTTTTGTTTCGTTTACATTGTATGAAAGTGCGGCAAAAAACAATTTTTAAACGTTATCCCTAAATTTCTTGTCTAGATCCGCAATTGGCGTCGGTTGTGTGTACGCGTGTTTTTTTGTTGCATTACATGATTCACATTAATAGATTATATATTGGGTTACATCCTATGTGCAGTACAACGGTACGTATCAAAAGGCGCCCATGTTCTAACATCAGTTAGCAGATTTTACGTTTACAGTTGTTCTTGCCTTTTTTTTCGTTACGACGTCTTCGTCATCTACAATTAGCAGTACGAGCGGCATTAAATATACTTTTGTAAGAAAGTTAGCCATTATTATTTATAGAAATTACATACCTAGTAGTTGGTTTGTTGCTTGATCAATGATTTAGGATTGCCGTAGTGATACTTTCTGTGCCAAATCCGACATGGATAAACGATTGATTACTTGCAAGTAAATCTACAGTTATCATTTGTAACATGTTTCAAAGTTGACTTCCTATAAGACTACTAAGGCTATGGGGTGTGGTCACCCTTCCCCCTTCCTTCCCCCTTGTCCACGTCAGCGCCATGTCATTTCCCCCTTCCCCTCCCCCTTCTAGGGGAAATGGTTCCCCCTTCTTCCCTCTTCCCCTTTCCTTGTTAATACACAGAAAAAGACAAAAATGTATACATATAATACTTGATCGGTGCCATCGGGGGATATCCACCGAGTTCACCGAGATTGGAGCGGGGGGGACGGTGTGCACCGTCGGGAAAGTAGGCCAGCTCAGCTCCCCGAGCACTCTTGCCGACCCACACCCCTAAGCCTAAGTGTGGAGGAGGCTCATCATCCATGATGTTCCTCACCTCAGCTGTCACGTCAGTATGGGGTAGGAGCATCATGGAGATGATGGTCCTAGGGGTGTGGAGAGGCCCATCATCATTTAATGTTATTTTTTTAATTAAATAATATTATCATATTAATATTAAAAGAAAAAATGTATTTAAAAAAAATAAAAACACTTGAATAAAAAAACGTACACTAAAATTTAAAAAAAAAACAAACACTTAAATAAAAAAAAACGTACACTAAAAATTGAAAAAAAAAAAAAAACAAACACTAAATAAAAATAAAAAACAAAGCGAACACTTAAAATAAAAAACTACCAATCATATTTTTTTGCGATGCTCTCCCAAGTATTGTATAGTAATAAAAAAATAAAATGTAACAAGTATCGTAAAATTTTTTTTTTACCATCTATGGGATCTTTCGTCCATGGGACTTTTTTGGACGACCATTCTTCTTTATCTTGACCTTGTTTTTTTCCCCTTCCCCTTCCCATTCGAACATTCGACTTGTGTTTTGGGCACAACCTCCTCCACCTCATCTTCTTCTTCATCTTCGGGTTCAAAAATGGGTTGTCGTTGTGGTTGTTGCGACGTTTGTGTTTGGAGAGATGGACGGAATGGCGGAGTTTGCAAAAGTTGGGTAAAAGATTGAGGGTTATGGTGCATTTGCATATAACTAAATTGGTTAAAAGTAGTGGGGCTTTGGTGCATTTGGGAATATTGGGTGAAAGGGTTGGGAGTTTGTTGGAAACCTGAAAATGTAGCCCAAGTTGGATCCATTGGCATCGTGTAACCCGGTGTCGTGAACGGGTTTGGATTCGGTTGTTTTGATTACGTTGTGGTGTTTGATTAGGGTTTGGGTTGTTTTTGTAGGGATCCATTGCAAAATATATAAAGTATTTTATAAAAGTGGTGTTTGATATGTGGTAAAAAATGGTAGAGTTGTATGGTTTATATAGGATTTTAAAAAACTTTTTTTTTTTTAATTAAACGGTCAAAAATATTGACCAACTGTCATATAACGTTCCAATTTTGAATCCCAAGAAAAAGGAGGACCGGCGTAGAAGGCAAGAGGCTGCCGCCCATATTTGCCGCACCAGGGGATGATGTAGCTAGGCCCGACATGACATTGCCTCCCCCTTACCACCCCATACCTAGTAGTCTAATGGACCAAAAATGGTAACTCATTTTGGTATATGCATGTTTGTCAATGTTTCAATAACCCATGTAAAATTTTAATGTATTCTTACATGTGTAAAGGTTCATATTATATAAAATTGATTTCTAATAAATAAAGTAAAAATGGAGTCTACACAATTTTTAAGCATGTATTTAATCGATTACTCACATTTCTTTTGGTGTGGCCTAAGTGTTGGCACGTGTGCCAGTTGCTACTGTAACATCATGAATTTTTCTCAATATATATTTTATTTTATTTAATTTTTAGTTATCTAAAAATATTCCATTTTTATTCGCATTTATTTATAAATACAAAGGATTTGATATAAATGAGAACTTTTTTCCCAAATTGAGAACTGATAGAACCATTATAGACCAAAAATTTCTTTAAGACAAAAAAATAATTTTTTTTTTTGCTTTAATCGTTGCTTTATATGCAGGAACTTTTATTTTTAATTTTTTTTTTTGTATTTTTTTCAATATACACATGTGTATAATTGCATTATACACATATGTATAATGCATTATGCACATATGTATAACTGAAATATACACATATGTATAATTGCTATATACATATATGTATAAATGAAAAAAAAATTCAAAAAAAAAACTTTTTGCATAAAAATGTGCGATTAATGCAAAAAAAATAATAATAATTTTTTTTGCCTTTATATGAAATGTGTGGCTCAGAATGGTTCTCTCAGTTTTCAAATAGGGGTTGGTTCTCTTAGGTAGCGTTTGGTATGATGGAATGAAAGGGGGAATGGAATGGACCATTACGAGGTAATGAAAAATAGTGCGTTTGGTTGGTTAAAGGAATGGAATCACCCATTACACAAGACATTTCATTCCCTCAAAACCATTCCATCCACCCCCCATGTTTTTTTTATTCCATCCCTCATTCATCATTTACTAACAAAACCATAACCCACCACCACCACCACCCACCACCATCATCACAAGACATTCCATTCCCTCAAAACCATTCCATCCACCCCCCATGTTTTTTTTTTATTCCATCCCTCATTCATCATTTACTAACAAAACCATAACCCACCACCACCACCCACCACCATCATCACCACCCACCACCGTTATCGCCACCACCCACCACCACCGTCACCACCCACCACCGTCGCCCCCACCACCTACCACCGTCACTTACCACAATTGCCACCACCGTCACCCACCCACCATCGCCGCCATCCAACACCACCCTCCGCCGCCCCTACCACCGTCACTTACCACAATTTTCTTTACCCACCACTACCGCCGCCACCCACCACTGCCCATCACTACCATCTCCTCCACCCACCACCGCCACTACTCACCATCTTCACCCATCCACCATCACCGCCAGCCACCTCCACCATCGCCACCGTTGCCGCCACCCACCACCGTCGTCGCCACCACCTATCACCGTTGTTGTCATCCACTACCACACTACCGCCACACACCACCACCTACCATCATCACCAACCACCACCCACCACCGCCCCTACTCACCATCGTCACACACCCATCATTACGGCCATCCACCTCCACCTTCACCGTTGCCTCCACCACCACCACCGCCACCGACCACCGCCACCGCCACCCACCACCGCTACTACCGCCACATATCACCACCCACCATCACCACCATTGACCACCACCCACCACTGCCACTAACCACCGATTTTATTCCTTCGTCTTTTCTTGTCTATTCAACAACACAAAGTAATGTTTTGTTTCATTCCCACATAGCAACCAAACAAGACATGAGATAGTAATGATCCATTCCATTACCTTATCCATTCCATTACTCCATACCAAACAGACTCTTAGAATCCCTACCCTAAATACAAAACCATATTAAAAAAATTCCTATTTTCAATTTATATATTATTTATAAAGGTAACTTTATATACAGGATCGTTTATTTTTTTATTAAATAAAAAATTATTTAACTGAAAGCATTTTGTCTATTTAATTACTAGCTAATTACCCCGGCATGGTCCCGGGGTTGAAAAATCTAATTTTACGTGATAACCTATTGCAAATGACTTAAGTTAACTAACCACAAAATCTCTCAATCATTGTATTTTCATAGTATTCTAAGTAATAACTCATATTCTCTAATCTAAAACCTAATCAGTAATCATCTAAATAATCACTTATGCAAGCTGCAACTATTCAAAAACTGATTACATCTTTCTAATTTCTCACATTCTAATAGCTCTTATAATTACTAACCTAATCAACTAAACAAACACTTAAGTTTGAAGTTGTAACCATTGCATCTCATTATGCCACGTGGCATAATCAAGAGATGGTTGATGCCACCATTGAACGCCACGTCAGCAACTATCAATTCTTCCCGGGAGCGTCCCGGGGTTGAAAAATATAACCATTCTAATAATACTAATACTAATAGTAATAATTATTACTCTTGTAATTAAATAAATAAAAAAATAACCTTGCTATAAGGTGACACCATGTGTTGCAGTGTTGCGCGATTCTTTCTCTTAACTTCTCTTGATGAAGTATACTCAGTAAAATTCCAATGATAACATGGCGATTGGCTGATTTTCAACATCATAGATAAGAACCTGGTTTAAAAGAAAAAACATGATTAATGAATAACCTGAACACTTTGTGTGTTTTTTTCCTGTATAAACGAAACCCCACAAAAAATAGTCGATTTTTTCTCCGTTTTTTATATAGCACTATGGTACTCGTTGGAAAGATAATAAAACGCTCGTTAATTTGGTGTAATTTTTTTCTTTAAAAAATCTCGTATATAAAAGATATAAACTTTAAAAATTATAGGAAAAACATGAGAGAGAAAATTTTAAATTTATTTTTAAATTATTTTTTCCTAAAATAACCCAATTTATTAGGGTTTTATGTTTATCTTTTTTTAATTAAAAAATGAAATAATTCAAAAACACTAAAATCTTTCAATTATAATGTCACGTGGCACTCTCAAGGGAAGGTTGAGGCCTCCATTACACGCCATGTCAGCATATACGTTTTCTTTTATATATATAAATAGATATTGATATTGATTTCATTATTTATTAAAATAAATAAATTTATATGATTTATAGAAAATCCGAATTTATTTAAAGTTCAGTTTGTTTTTTTGTAAAAATAATATGCGTTTTAGTTTTTTAAACCAAACCAAAACCCAAACCTTTAATACCTAACCCTTAAACCATAACAAAACCCATCACCCTTTTAGCCCAACACTCTCCAGCCCACAATGTGCCCATGAAACTAGAAACTACTACACGAAACCTACACAAGGCCCACCATTTTATCCGGATACCCATTTTGATTACAGCAGAAATCATTTCAAAAGTATGTTTGCAGAAATCATTTCAAAAGTATGTTTAGTAAGGGGCTTTTAAAAGCTTTTATCGGCTTCAAGCTTTTTAAAAAAAAACTCATACACAATAAAAAGCCTTATTTGGTTGAAGAAGCTTGAAGCTTTTAGGTTAGGAGAAAAAAAATCTATAGTTAAAAGCTATTAGTACTAACGTTTAAGAAAAAAGCTCATACTAGCTACAAACTTTTAATGCGTAAATGACACATTTATTGAGTAAGAGCTTTTTCTTAAAAGTTTGAAGCTCTTAAAAGCTCTTTGCCAAACATACCCAAATACCCATTCTATAATAATAAAAATAAAAAACATGCATACAAACTTTTAATTAATGCCTATTTTGGTCATTTTATACATTTAAAACACCAAAGTATATTTAAAAAAGTTGCGCCAAAATATACTTCCAGCTATAGCCACCAGCTTCTAGCTACCAGCCACCAGCTAGTTTTGCCAAACATACCCCAACTCTAAAGTTACTTATTGCTAATAGATGTATTACGAATAAATAAGTATTAATTTCATAAAATTTGTTTTATTTAATTAAAAGAGAAAATACCTTTTTTAGTTTATAAAAGTTAGTTTTTGGGAGTGGCGCTCGATTCCCTCTACGCCTGAAGAAATTAACGAGCTGTTTTGCCTTCTGAACGACATTCATGATTTCGATTGGAAGGGGGTAGTGATGTATGGACTGGGAAAGGAGATAAGCATGGTGTCTATTTTGTACACAAGGCAAAAAAAAAATTGATATCCAGCTATCCTCTACCGAGTAGTTATGTGAAATTTAATTGGAAAGGGTGGGTTCCATTGAACGGCAAGATCATGGTTTGGAGAGTTTCGCTTAATCGTCTACCAACAAAGATGGAGCTAATCAAACGCGGGATACCTTTGCCGAGTGATTCTTGTGTTCTTTGTAACTCGGATTTGGAGACGACTATTTTATTTACAGGTTGTTTTTTCGCAGCAGAGATATGGTCTAGAATTGAAGCCTGGTGCTGATTGCCTCCAATTTTCGCTTTCGATGTGTCGGATCTTCTGAAGATGGTGTATATACAAGCTACTACAAAGCAAATGAGATACATCTTGTGAGGTATTATGTTTACTACAAGGAGGGCGTTATGGAATGAACGAAATAATAGAATTTTCAAGGGCAAAAGTCGAAGAGCTATTGAAGTCTTAGAAACTATTAAAATGACGTCGTATTTTTTGATTCGAAATAGATCTAGATTGAAAGGTATAGATTGGAATGTTTCGTGTAAATATCCGTTGAACTTGATGTAATATCGTTTTTGTGCTCGAGGGTCCTTGTTTTGAGGACCGGCTGTGACTCTTTTCAAATGAAATCTACCTTTAAAAAAACTTGCATTATTGTTACATTTCGATTTACATTGTTAATTATTTCTCTTAGATAATATTAGATATATACTAAACTTTATGTTCAAAGTTTATTCATATAAGGTTCATAAATATTTACTAGCAGGAACTCGTACGTTGCGACGGGGCTGCACCCGTAAACTTTTATTACATATATAATAATTTTAAACTAAAAGTCATCATGTATTTTTGTGTGACAATTATTTTGGTGGAAGTCATTTGATATCGAAAGCATGAATAAAAAATAAAAATTGATACGGGAGAATACTGAAAACATGAATCAGAAGACAAGATTTCAGTCTCTAAAAAAAAGTAGCTAAATACTCTAAATGAAGCCATAAAAAAATAAAGAATGGCGTGTGGGATGGGTTTGTCATTCCGTAGTACTAACTGGTCGATTTTGTGGTATATTACCGAATATGCTCCGAACATATATGTCATTTCTTATGTTGGCGATTGTTTCGTCTAGTGAGACACCCATAGGTGTGAAGGAGAAGTTTGTGTTGTATGCACAAATCAAATAAACCATGACATTTGATCAAAGAAACCATGAGGTTGCTCTTGATTAACACAATAGCCATGATGTTGCTCTTGATTAACACAACATTTGTGTGATTGTAATTTTTAACCGTAAACTTTTATTACATATGCAATAACTTTTAAACTAAAAGTCATCATGTATTCTTGTTTGACAATTATTTTGGTTTTGCTAATGACTGAGTCAGTCACGAATGGGACGATGTCTATCTCTTTTATTTGTGTTTGAATATGTTAGTCAAATTTTTATGTATTATTTTTAGTATAAGTTAATAAGTTACTTAATTGTTGTACTTTTAAACCAAAAGTCATCATGTATTCTTGTTTGACAATTATTTTGGTTTTCCTAATAACCTAGTCAGTCACGAATAGGACGATGCCTATTTCTTTTATTTGAGTTTGAATATGTTAGTCAAATTTTTATGTATTATTTTTAGTATAAGTTAATAAGTTTTTTACAAGCTTTTATAAAATACTATTGCATTATAAATATAAATGCTAGATGTAATAACACTATATTATTGTTTGTCATTTATTACACTACATTATTAAATGCTAAAATGTAGAGGGACAATATTGTAAATGAGAAATTATTTATGCATTAACACTTGTACCAAATGCAAAAACAATGTTTTTATGTGTCTTAAAATTAAATGAAAATTACTATTTTGCCTATCTAAAACCTATTATATAGAAGTATAGATATAGATAGGTTCAAATACTTAGAAAGTGATGATTTACTTAATTTATTTATTTACACGTGCTTATTTATTTCAATTCGATTATTTCAATAATTATACTTTTATAAACCCCCAAGATTTATCTAAACAGTTAAAGAAACCCTAAATGCCTTTAATCCTATGAAACATATAGTCAATTAAGTTCATACATTTATAAATCATGCCTTGATATCTAGGTTGAGCCTTCGGGATTTGACACACCTTTTCTCACGACACTTTAGTGTTAATCACCATCCTACGAATGTGAGTATACTTATCCCATTTTTGCTTATATACATTTTTAGGGTGATACATGCACATATATACAAAATACATACAAAATACACGTTCACATAAAAGTTCAAATTCTTTTACAAATACAATTCAATACAATGTGCATTTGTTTACAATTTGTGCATTATGCTTGGACATTAAACGAAGAATTGCTCCTGTGCAAAATCATTAACTTAGCTAGCTGAACATTACAATGATAGCGCTATCGGCTTGACAACTGGCCTAGGTTGACTTTCTCTTAGTTGAGAAGGTCCGTGATCAGTGTTTTGTGATTTTACCCATTTGCCTTTGTGAGTACAACATCTTACATTTTAGGCTTGATTTTTCCATTTATATGAAACTAAGATGCTCACCAACATATTTGTATTGACAAAATTATTTTTGTATAGGGGCGGACTTAGTATAGGAGGAGGGGTTGCGTCCGCTACCCCTCAATTTTTCCGGCGTAGTGAAAAATTTACGTAGTTTTAACATTTTTCGTATTACGTTACCTCAAAATACCACTAAATGTTACCGTTAAAATTTTGGTCTAGATCCGCCACTGTTTTCGTACATATTTCAGATTCATTGTTGAGACGCTACATGCAAGACTTTTGGACCTAATAATGACTTAATACATATTTCAAGTTATGCTTGTACTTGTTTTAGTTAATTGTAATTCTGATAATTTTAATAACAATGTAATTCAAATGAATAAATATTTACATTTTAATACTATAAGCTTTTGAATAATCATCACTTCGTTGTACCTCGATTATTTCATCATAGGTTGGGGTGTTGCATAAGGCGCTACACGGTGTGCGGGGCATGGAAGGGGCTTTGAAGCCCTTCCACGCCACCAACACCACCACCCCGTATGTGGCTTGAAAGGTGGTATGGGGCAGGTTGGGTGGAGATTTTCACGGGCGTGGGGTAAAAGGTGAGGGTGAGGTGGATGATTATGGTTGGTTTTTGGGATTATGGTTGATTTTTGATTGGTTGGTTGATTTAAAAAAAAAAAAAATCCTTTATGCCACTACCATCCCGTGGATTGCTTGGGGTTGAAAGGGAATTGATGTGGCTGTCACATGTCGCTCCATGCCCCATTCACCCCATGACCACACCGTGTAGTCTAAACTCACAAACTTTTTTACGTTTAACTTTGGTCCCCTATATTTTTCATTTTTCGCAAAATTTTCATTTTGCGTTTCTTTCTAAATTTGGCGAGTTAATACGACGCAACATGAATCTATGGTTCAACGTTTTTACTTTTCGTTTAACATCTCGTTTTAAATTTTGCGAGTTAATATGACGTATCGTGCATGGATGGTTCAACGTTTTTACGTTTGTTTTTTTCCCGTTTGATAGGTTCTTTGCAATGTGCGAGTCCTAGATCGACTTAGTTATTCTTTTTGTATGTTTTACATTTCGGTCTAAATTCTTCGAATTAACACGTCACAACTTCAGAGTTGGTGGTCGCTGTCAGTGATATGAAGGTGCTATTAAGCACGGTTATGCCTTCACTGCAACATGAGGGATTATTACTACTTGTATATGAAACTAATTTTTGTGTTGAATAACATAAATGATATTAAGTGGCCAGTGGGGATCTAGAACATTTTAATGAGGTGACAGAAGGTCCTTCCTCTCTTTTGGTCCCAAGTCTCCTTGGCATGGCCAAGGCTTGTGTTTAATGCTTGTGTGACCACCCTTTGTATTCATCATGCATACTTTGTTTGAAATAAACATACAATTGAATCACTTGTGGGGACTTTATAAGAGTTTAAATTCATTGTTTGATTTCATGCTCAGTGTGATGTGCACACTACTTATAGAGGGAAGACCATTGCTTCCTTTGTCATTGTCAATAACAACTCATTTTAAAGCAATTCTAAAAGGTCGTTTACTAAAAACGCGCTATGTATATATTATATTGTGTCATGAGTTGCATACAATTGGTTCTTTGGTGGGAATTTTAGAAGAATTTCAGAATCCTTTACGTAAATAGTGTACTTTTCCAAAATCAAATTACATTTGGTGGGTATTGGGGAAAAAAATTAAAAATGGGGATGACTCTATTTCAATTGGCGGTATCAAGCTAGTGTTTCTGCAAGGCTACAATGATGCCGCTAATCCATTTGGTGTATTCATTGATGCCGCCAATCCATAAAGAGCCTTCAATGATGCCGCCAACCCATTTATTGTATTCCATTGATACCGCCAACCCAATTGAAGTCTTCTCCATTGATGCCGCCAATTGAAAATAAGGCATCAATGATGCCGCCAATTGGAACGGAGTCTTCTGCCTTGGATGTTGCCTGCCTCCTGCATTCGCAGACTATAAACACCCATTAAAACACTCTAACACTCTAGCATTGCATGCAATGGTCTTGGTTTTTAAATTTTTTTTTTTTGCAGGTGATATGATAGGCAAATAGTGTATGTGTAAGGCTTTGAGAGTGTAAGAGAGCATCCAAGGGGGGTTATAAAATGGAGGGTGAGGTGAAGAATGTTAACCATCCACATCCATTTCTACACCATCACCATTACAATCTCAACCAGAAAGCTTTGAAAGTTTTAAAAAATCATACCAAAAAAATTCCTACCACCATGAATCCAAACATAAACTTACACCCTGGTCCCCTAACAAACGATGTGTTGTATCTACGTGAACGACATCGTTCCTTTCACATTTTCGTAAATATTGAAAACTTCAATGAGCCCCTTATGGTAAAACGTAGCGATAGAAGCATATGGCGGATACTTCGTGACAACCCTGTTGTAGGACGGGTTCGTAACCTTGTCGATGCCGCAGGGTTTGGTGGCCTTATAGATTGTGGTTATCGATACGTTGACCACTCCTTAATAACAGCTTTGGTGAAACGATGGAGGCCCGAAACTCACACGTTCCACCTACCATTTGGTGAAGCTACTGTCACCTTACAAGATGTTAACGTCTTGTGGGGGTTACCGATCGAGGGAGGTGTTGTGTCTGGAGCAGATGATGCACTGACAACTGTCGAGGCAATAAGGTGGTGCCGACGATGGTTAGGTGTTACGTCTGCAGAGAACCAAATGTCCGGCAAATCCGTTTTGGCTACTGTTATTAGTAATGAAATAAAGAAACCGTTTGTTGAAGCTGAGGCTACGGATGAAGCGTGCATTATCCGTGCTCGTTTAATAATTTTTTATTTGATCGGTTTATTGGATCAGTAAGCTGCTCTTTTAGTTGAACTTGCTAGTTGACACTTAAGTGTTTAGCAAGTTCCTGGTGAGTGATAGCACAGCGGAATGTTTATAAGTTTATAGCTACACTTATCAACAGGAGTTATTACTCCCCCTGGAATCAAGAACTAATAAATGAGAAGTGTTTATTGAGAATCTAAGTATTGAATGAGAATGAAACACTTTGACAGATTCTCAGTAAACACGAAATGGAAATAACAATAAGTGTTTGAAGGATTTCTTGTATTAAAATCAATGTCTAAAACAGAGGGATGAACCCTTCTATTTATAGACTTTACAAATACATGAACCTTGCCAAAAAGCAAGTTCAGAAACAAGCTGCAACAAGTTGCAGTCTTGGAACTTGTACATAAAGCAAAAAGAAATACTAAAGTATTAAACTACTGATATACAAAGGCGGTGGAAAAGATCTTCTTCAAGTACTGATGAATGACAAAGTACTGATGAGTAGTTTGTCTTCAATAGTTCTTCAGTAGAAGTGTCTGGTTTGAACTTCAGAACTTCTGATGACTTCTTCTTCAGCACTTCTGAATCTCTTCTTCAGCAGTTTGATTCTTTGTCTTCAGCAGTTCCATACTTAATGTATTTTGACAGAAAGTGAATTAGACCAAGGTTTGCAAAAGTGGTTTCACCAATCCTTTTTGTCCTAACAATCTCCCCCTGGATTGATGAAGCCAAAACCTTACTAATTCCTTATTTTTCTTTTCTGTCCTTCACAATTTTCCATATTCCTTTGAACATGGAATTCTTGAGCTGGTTCAGTTGATCATCAGTAAGAGACCCTTTCTTTGGTTCCAAATGTTGGATTGTAAGCAGGTCTTTGGTTGATAGTTTCTTCAGTTCATTCATCGACCTATATTCCCTGCTTGTTTGATCTCTTCTTGTCACAAGTACTGAGTTGTTATCAGTAAAGGACCATCTGATGACTGGTACTTTAGACTTGTCAAAGTCTGCAGTGTAGGGAACCATGGTGGTACCCTGGGTTTCTCCTGAGTGTTGAATGTTTTCAACTTCAGTGACTCTCAGGTGGGATTCACTTGTCACAACCCGACCAAGGTGGGCCCGTTCGGAATACAAATGGTTACCAAAACATCACGCAATGCAAGCAAACAGCGGAAGCAACGTATATAATACTATATTTTATAATTAACTATAACTGTTTACATTTCTAAATACCGTACATTCTCTAATACAAGTAGTTCGGGTAATATCTAAGGTTCTCGCTTGACTTCTGATTCGTCCGCCAGGGATACTCCGAGTCGTAGCTGCTCCATCCTTCCAACTCAGACAGGTACCTGAACACATGCTTAAAATAGTTTTGGGTCAGCGATTACGCTGGTGAGTCCGTGCGTTAGTTTAAATGGGTTTTTAATAAGGTTATCATTTCAAAAACAAGTTCATAAGGTTTACACAGTTCAACACATGGTGATGTACAAGCGACACCTCAAACCTAACACTGAATCTATCTACTGCCATTATAGATTCTCCTGGCAAAATACATGTCACAACGGCCCACAGGCCTCAGTGGAGGGTCTTCCGGGCTTCCGGATCCACTGTGTGTGGGGGTTTCCCCAAGTAGCGCTACCCACATATTAAGTGGCCCAATCCCCTGGGTTAATGAGTGTCGGTATGGTTATTCGGCAGCTACTATCTTGTCACATCATACAATTCGTAAAAAGGAAGCATGCATTCACCCCAAAATAGTTTAAATAATAAAAGAGGGGATGGTTCACGAGACTCACCTGGAAGCCCTGCATACAATAGTTTATAGTAACCAAAGCGTCTGACATCTTGTACGGCTAAACTCCTGGTCTAATCCTAAGTCGACAACATTATTAGTCTTGGTTTTATTCGTAATGGTTACACGTGTGGGATGAGCTCGAGCGTATGGTTCTAAAGTCTATCCGACATATGTGTCGTGGTAGTTTGTATTAATAGATTCTATATGTTCCTAATGTTGCGAGTTCTTGTATTGTATAGTGTCATTAATACTGTCCAACATATACTAGTTCTAATTATTATTAGAGGTTGGTCATGTTACTTAGGTATATTTATAGGTTGGCTTCCAACGCCGCGTCTTAGTCTTACTATCCGAAGGTTATATCTAATATCCATTCTAAGGTATAAGTCGATATGTGTGTCTTAAGTCCTTAATGTCCAAGCGTTAAGTCTAGGATCTCCAATGTTCAAGTGTCGAGTCCAAGTCTTAGGTTAAGTTCAACATCTTATTGTCCAAGCGTCCGAGGTAATGTTTACAAGGCTCTAACGTTCAATGTTCAAGTTCGGATGTCTAATCTCAAGTGTTAATATAGTCGTCAACTATTTGATCCATAATTAATATTCAAAGTCCGAGTCGTCTAGTATTCGTGTGACTAATAATCCGCAAGTTATCTAATACCCAAATTAGTAGTCCGAGGGTCCAAGTCGTCAAGGCTATGCTAACACTTATATGTTTGCCATTATGTCCGGTTCGTCATAATGCTCGTCAAAGTCCCACACGCGTTATATGTATAAATAAATATATAAATATAATAGTCTAATTGTCAAGTTCGGTTATACCTATCGCTCAACTTTGGCTTGGGTTTGACCCGGTTGACTGACTCGTTGACTGAGTTGACCCGTTGACTTTGGTTGACCAATTGTTTGACCCGTCTTCTAAGCCCGAGCTCCTGACCCGATTCCTATTATCACCACATCGCCGCCTCCTCCGCCACCTGTGACCACTGCAGAACCACCACCTCGGTATCACCAACCTTCGGACCCATTACCCTAACCATCACCTCCGCACTACCAACACCATACGGCCTTACCACTGAAGCCCTTCATCACCGACGAGCACCCTTATAACCGGAACCCACCTTTAACAACCATAATAACCCATCAATGTTCCTGTCACGGTACCAACAACCACCACTACAACCTCCTCATCATCGGGCACCAGAATCAAAAGAATAGAGGTGGTTTGGGGGTTTTTACCTATTTTCAATCGGAGATAAAGGAGCCACTGCCGCCGTCGCTGAACACCATGGTTCCTCCTCCTTCTTGCTTGAATCTCCTTTCTCTCTCCTCTGAATATCTCTCCCGATCTGTCTCTCTCTCTCTTCTTCTGGGTCTTCGTGTGTGTGTGTGTGTAGGTGAGAGGTGAGAGGGTGTGGTTGTGGGGGTTGGTCGCCGGAGAACCGTCGGAGGCGGCGGAGGGAGCCCTCCGGCTCCTCCTCCTTTCCCTTTTCTCCAAGTCTCTCTCTCTTTCCATATAGTGTATGTGTGTATGTATGAAAAGTAAAACACACAGATGTGTGTTGTGTTGTGTTTTTATAAAGAGGGTAAAGGGTGGGTGGCATCAAGAGGGGAGGACAAGTGTCCTCTCCCTTGGTGACTCACCCATTTCAAACGGGTGCGGGTTGGGTTCGTTATCGCGTATTAACTCGGTCTTTTATGCGTATTATAATAATATTGTTTATATTATTTGGTTCGGTTTTCAGTTCCGTACGTAATCGTCTTGTTTAATATATTACTTCTAATATTTATTTGGTTACTTATTTATTATAAAATGGTACTAAAACGCGAAAAATTTTGGGGGTCGGTGCAGGGTTGTTACATCACTTCCCTGCTGTTGTTCCATCACATTAGGTATCTGAAATGTTGGCAAATGATGTTCAGTTACTACCTTGGTGTGCAGTTTGTCTGTGATGGTCTTCTGGATTTGATATGCAAAGGTGGAAGGATCCCTGAATTGTGTGAGCAGAGGCTTCTCTTCTATGTCAAAATCAGAATGTACTACTGTACTACCTTCTAGTAGTACCATTCTGAAATCAGTCTTTACTTTCTCCTCTGACTTCTTTCTTTGGGTAGCTGGTCTTCTTTGAACACCAGAAGTTCTAACTACTGAAGTTGAAGCTTCAGCAGTTTGAAACTTCTCTGGATTAGCAGCCCTTGCAGCCTTGTATTTTCTATATGTGTCCACCAATCTTTCTTCTTTCCATTTGGACACTGAGGCTTTTGAACCATAACCACTGGCTACCAGTTCTTCTATCATTTGAGCTCTCTTGGCCTTTGTGTCTTTACTTGTTGCAAGTTTATCTGCAATAAGTTGAGCTCTTCTTGTCAGCTCTTCCACAGAGAGTCTCTTCAATGTGTGGGCTTTGACTTTGCTGTTCTTCATAATGTAAGACATCAGTTGATGTCTTTTGTCTTGTTCAGCAATCTCATCTAGGCTAGCCTGCCTTTGTAGTTCAGCTTCATAAGCCTGAAGTTTTTCTTCATGGCTTAGATCTAAGTCATCCCTTTCTTCCAGAGTTTTCCAAATCTGATCTTCTCTGGCCTTCTTTTGGGCTGCAACTAAACTCTTCTCAAGTAATTCTGCTGATTGAGAGATTGGAGAAGGGTTTAGCACAGTCATTGTGGTAACTGTTGTAGTAGGCCTGATAGGAGCAGAGGTTGGTTGAATAGGAGCAGTTGATCTGGAAGGGTCAGCAGTTTGAGTCTTGGAAGTGTTAACTTCTGATGGGTTGACAACTTCTGAAGGTTTGTCAACTACTGAATGATTGTCTTCAGTACTTTCTATTTCTTCATCAGAACTTTGGCCATCAGAGGTTTCTTCATTGTGCCCTTGGGATTCATCAGCCTTTTCAGCATCTTCTATTTCTTGAATAGAGACACCAAATTGTTGTGCCAGTTTCTCTTTTCTGGCTTGATCTTTTTGATCTCTAGCTAGGATAGCCACTCTTGCCTTTCTTCTGGCTTCAAGTGTATCCATAGGCACCTTGATTTTCTCCCCCTTTTTGGCTTTATCACCTTTGGAAGTTGAAGCTTGGGAGAAATGACCTTGAAGATGAGCAATCTGTTTGCTGTTGTGATCAATCTTGTTGGACAGATCATTCATCTTCGTCTGTATCACTCCAAATTGGTTCTTCATGGACAGCTCCAAGTCAGCTGTGTATGTTTGGATGTGATTCTTGATGAGGGTGTTCATCATGTGATACAAGGGACCATCCGGGCTGCATAGTTGGTTCAGGTCTATGCTTGTTTGCCCAGGGAATTGGGTAGGCATTTGTAGTGAGGGGTGTGTTTTTGGTTGATCTCCTTGTTGTACAGAAGATGCCACTCTAGGGGAATCATGGATTGAGTGGGCTTTAACCTGAGATGGTGTGACTAGCTTCTTGAGCTTAGAGACACCAGGTGCAGGACCTTCACTTATAGCCGTCAATTCAGTAGTTTTGTGTTTTGAAACATCATCCAAATCAATAGAATCATCTGAATCCCTGATTACATCCTCAAATAGGACTGTATCAGTTACATCATGAGCTGAGCCCAACTCAGTTGTCTCATGTACCTCTTGTTCTTGGTTCAGAGGATTTCCTACCTCAGGCATTAAGCCTTCATCAGTAGTTGCCACAGTTGAGGTCTTAGCTATGTTACTTCTGTCCTCAGGTCCACCACTGGGTGGTAAATGAGTAGTAGCAGCCTCAAAAGTACCAAAGGTTTCTAAGTTAGGGCTTAGAGACCCTGGTTCATCCTCATCTCTTTGGTTAGGGCTATGAGTGTCCACATCCATGTCACTGTCTGAGTCTATGTCCCCTGTTTGATGTGGTTGATGGGGACTGACATGTGTAGATGGGACTTTCTCTTTTAGCCCAGAGAGAAGTTTGGCTATTTCAATGTCTGGTTCAGAAATTTGGGGTGCTGGTTCAGTAGTTTGGGCAATGGGTTCAGCAGTTTCAAAAGAAGAGTCAATTGGAATATTTTTCTTAAGTCTTTTTCTTTTGAAAAGGATTGTTATTGGTGCTCTTGGTGGGGTTTGAGATGGATGAGACTGAGAGGATGTTTCAGTCACATCTTTAACAAGTGCAGATTGCACAACAGGTTGTTCAGGCATCTCAACCTCCTGAACAGCTTTTCTTTTGGGTTTGGTGGGTTTTTGTTTTGTTATTTTGGGTTTCTTGGCCTTTGGTGGAGTAGGTTTGGAAGATGAGGGTTCCATGGGGACTGGTGCTTGTTCCCCTTGGTCATCTTCTGGCCAGGCAGCCTGTTTGTTGTGCCTTGAGTATGCTTGTGAGGTTAAGGGTTTCAAAATTTCAATTTTACCCACAAGCACCTCATTACCCAGTTCAGATATTATGCACTGCATAATGAACCTTGGATATAACAAAAACTTTTTCTTAGTGTTATTGTGATGTAACACCAACTCATTAAAGAAAAGTTTTGATGCCCTGAAATTTGTTTCATTCACAATAGAATGAAAGATTTGTTGAAAGGTTGAGGGCATCTGGTCATAAGACCCAGTTTTAGGACTCAAGCACATAATAATATAATGAAACAAAAGTTTATATTTTGGTTCAAAATACTTTTTAAAGATTGTAGCTTGTGAGAGAGTACCCTGATAACCACACTCAGTCATGGTTAGGTGGATAGCAGAGTTCTCAAACTTCTCAGGGGCATTCACATCATTCAACCCCAGTCTGTTTGAGAGTATGGCCGGTGTTATGGCCATTTGTCTCCCTTTAATTGTTGAGTTGAGGGAGATAACTTCATCATCCACCATCACTGTCTCAGCATTAGCCCAGAACTCATTTAGAGTTTCAGGATGTATTGGTGGGTCTATGGTGAGAGCGGTGTAATATTGGGATTTGACGACGAGATCAATGATCTCATCGTATTGGGACCAGCCTTCTTGTTTTTCTAAGTAGGCTCTGAGATTGTGTCCCTGTTTGAGAACTAAAGCCATGTGGTTTGTGTGTGTTGATGAATCGAACAGTGATTTTGTGTTGCAGGTTCAGGGGTTTGAGTGCTTTCTTGAGAGAGAAGGAGGGAATTTTTGTGTTTGAAAGGATAAGTGTTGAAAAAAGATATTTATCAGAAGTTTTTAACCGCTTGGATCTTCTTTATTAGAAGTTTTAAACCGCTTAGGTTAAAAATCTCTTTATCAGAAGTTTTAAACCGACTAGGTCAAACTTCTGATGATGGGAAAAGTCAGATTTGCCCTTTTTGACTAAACTGCTGATGAAGGATTATCTTCATCAGTAGTTCCCATTTTCTCTTCATTAGTTTTGAACAGCTGATGAGAAATACTTTTTAAATACTTTTATTCATAACTTCTGAAGGTTATTTTATCAGAAGTTAATCACTTTTCAGAAATTATCCCCATACTGATGTTTTGTTCATCAGTAGTTTCTCTCTTTTCAGAAGTTTTTCAAGTTTTTGAAAACAAATGTAAGTGAAAAACAAAAAAGTGTGCAGAAAAATAAAGAGAAACACTTACAAATTTAGCATCCCTAGCATGGATACTAACTTCTGAAATGTTGATGTGTCAAGGGGTTTAGTGAAAATGTCAGCTATTTGATTAGCTGTTGCTACATGTTTCACTTCAATCTTGCCTTTTTCATAGCAATCTCTTATGAAATGATACCTGATTTCAATGTGTTTAGTCTTTGAAAACTGAACAGGATTTTGAATGATGCTAATGGCAGATTTGCTGTCTACAAGCAATGGTGTCTTGGTCTCTTTGATTCCATAATCAAGAAGTTGATATTGGAGCCATTGTATCTGTGATGTACAACTTACAGCTGCAATGTATTCAGCTTCAGCAGTTGAAGTTGCAACAGATGTTTGCTTCTTTGATTGCCAGGACACTAGACAGTTTCCCAAGAATTGACAACCACCAGATGTGGATTTTCTTGACATTTTACACCCTGCATAGTCACTATCTGAAAAAGCTGATAACTTGGTATTGCTTGAAGCAGGATACCAAATTCCAAGTGTGGGAGTTCCTTTCAGATATCTGAAAATTCTTTTGACTGCAATAAGGTGTGATTCCCTAGGAGCTGATTGATATCTAGCACAGACACATGTTGAAAACATAATATCTGGTCTAGAAGCAGTTAGATATAAAAGGGAACCTATCATACATCTATACATGGTTTGATCAACCTGTTTTCCTTGATCATCTGGTTCAACTTGTGTGGTTGGTGTCATGGGAGTGGAACATGATTTACAGTCTTGTAAAGAAAATTTGTTTAATAATTCTTTAACATATTTTGATTGATGTATAAAAGTTCCATTTGTTTGTTGTTTAATCTGCAGTCCTAAAAAGTACTGCAGTTCTCCCATTGTACTCATCTCAAATTTTGATTGCATGAGTTTCTTAAATTCATCACACAATTTTGTGTTTGTTGAACCAAAAATGATATCATCAACATATATTTGAACAAGTAAGACATGATTTCCAACATGTTTTATGAAAAGTGTTTTATCAATGGCACCTCTTGTGAAGTTATTTTTGAGTAAAAAGGTTGAAAGTGTATCATACCAGGCTCTTGGAGCCTGTTTGAGCCCATAAAGAGCTTTGTCTAGTTTGTACACCCACTCAGGATGAGAAGGATCCTCAAACCCAGGTGGCTGACAAACATACACTTCCTCTTTTATCTTTCCATACAAAAATGCACTCTTGACATCCATTTGATAAACTTTTATTTTGTTGGAAATGGCATAGGCCAGAAATAACCTGATGGCTTCAAGCCTTGCAACTGGAGCAAAGGTTTCATCATAGTCAATGCCTTCTTCTTGAGAGTAACCTTGTACTACCAGTCTTGCCTTGTTCTTTATTATAATACCAACTTCATCTTGTTTGTTCCTGAAAACCCATCTTGTGCCAATTGGTTGCTTGTTTGGTGGTAAGGGACAGATTTCCCAAACCTGTTGCTTGTTGAATTGAAGCAATTCATCTTGCATTGCCTGCACCCAATTGTTGTCTTTGAGAGCTTCCTGGTACTTCTTTGGTTCTAACTGTGAAATAAATGCTGAGAATAGACAAAAGTTGGAAAGCTAGTTTCTTGTAAGAACACCTGATGCAATATCACCCATGATTTGATCAAGTGGATGATCTTTGTGTTCGATCAATTGTTGTAAACCACTGACAGGTGTTGGTGGCTCATGTTCTTCAAACAAACTACTGAGGTCTATTATATCTGGTTCAGCAGTTTCAGTGTCTTCAGTAGTTGCAGGTGCTGAACCAGATGTTTGAGTTTGGCCTTCAGTATATGTTGAATCAGAAGTTTGTGAAACTTCTGATGGTTTTGAAGTTGACTTAATGACTGTTTGAGGAGTCCATGGTGCTGGATCCTCATCATCAAACCTTTGATCACCATAATAAGTAGGTTTGGATGAAGTGACAGTCTTTTCAGGTTCAAAATGAAAGTTGTCAAGGTCAAAGAGTTCAGCAGGATGTGCTGGAATGAGAGTGTGTTTTGACTCATTGAACTTGACATTCAGTGTTTCTTCTACTATCTTGGTTTTTGAGTTAAAAACCTTGTAGGCTTTTCTAGTTGATGAATAACCAAGAAAGTAACCTGAGTCAACTTTGGCAGCAAACTTTGAAATAGATTCCTTGATGTTCAAGATGAAACATTGACATCCAAAAGCCCTGAAAAAGGAGATAAGGGGCTTCATGCCATGAAGAACTTCATAGGCAGTCTTTGAATGTCTCTTGACAACAAGAACTCTATTTTGAACATAACATGATGTGTTAACTGCTTCTGCCCAGAAGTATAAAGGTAGGCCAGAATCAGCTAACATTGTTCTTGCTCCTTCTATTAAAGTTTTGTTCTTCCTTTCTACCACACCATTTTATTCAGGAGTTCTGGCAACACTGAATTGTCTAATAATCCATTTAGACAAACAGAAGTCATTCAGAGTTTTGTTCCTGAACTCTGTCCCATTATCACTTCTAATGGTTTTGACAGGTAGAGAGTATTGCTTCTCTACTTGTAGAATGAAGAACTTGATGATTTCAGTAGCCTCATCCTTGGAAAATAAGAAGAATACCCATGTAAATCTTGAGTAGTCATCAATGATGACTAAGCAGTACTTCTTTTTACCAAGGCTCATGATCTTTACAGGCCCAAATAAGTCCATATGGAGTAGTTGAAGACATGCAGTTGTTTTTGATTCTTCAATAGACTTATAGGAGGACTTATGCTGTTTACCCTTTAAACAGGATACACAGTGTTCTTGACACTGGTATACTTTTAAGGGTAGACCTCTGACCAAGCCCATTTTTGTGACTTTATTTATGGTTTTAAAGTTCACATGGCCAAGTCTCCTGTGCCAGAGATCAGTTTCTGAAGTTGATGCCCTTGAGAAGAAACAGGCAGTGTTGTTCAGTACTTTGTCTTTTTCAATGTCCACTGCATAGACATTGCCACATCTTTTGGCAATTTACAAAGTATGATCTTCAATGATCTTCTCTATCAACTTCTGGCCTTCTGGTGATATGATCTTGCATCCTGTCTTTGTGAAAAAGGAAGAATATCCTTTATCACACATTTGTGACACACTTAGCAAGTTGTACTCAAGGTTTTCAACCAGATTGACCTTGTCAAACTGTATTTTGCCAGAGGAGACATTGCCATGTCCTAGCACATATCCCTTAGCATTGTTCCCAAAGGACACAGATCCATCTCTTTGACTGATAAAATTGTTTATCAGGTATCTGCATCCTGTCATGTGCATTGAGCCTCCACTCTCTGCACAAAATAGCAAATTAGTTAGATTTAGGAACCCAAGCCAGTTTGGCTTTGGGTTTGCTCTTGAGAACATTTACAGTTTGTTCTTGACCAAGTTTAGAAATCCATGTCTTTTTGGCAATGGATTTTGCATTAATTACAATGGTGGTATCCTTTAGAGGACCACCATCAACTTTGGTCATCAGTAGTTGTACCATGTCCATAAGATCTTTAATCTCAGCAGTTTGTGAAACTGCTGTTGATTTAGGTCTAACTACTGAAAGAGAATTTTGAGAAAAAGACTTTTGTTGAGATTTTGTCTTTTTCTGAGAAAGGGTTTTTGCTGGTTGTTGTTTCTTGGGAGAAAAGGTTTTTACATAATCATTTTTGATTTGTTCCCCCACAACCAGTTGTTGATTTTTCTTATTAAACTGAATACCCTTTCTATATCTGCAAAATTCTGTTCTGTGGTTGAACAGACCACAAATTTCACATTCTTTTGTCTTTTCTTTCAAAGACAAATCTCTGACTGTTTTGATTGGTTTTAGGTCATCAGTAGTTTTCAGGTTCTCAACTCCTGATGTAGTTGAAACTGCTGATGACTTAAAGTCAGATTTAATCAATACTTCTGAAGAACTTTGTTTGTGAGATTTTAGAAAGTTTTCATGGAAAGATGTGCATTCTTCCTCTTCAGAAGTTTCACCTGAAACAATTTTTCTCCCATCTTCAGTAGTTTTGGGAGAGAAATCTGTTGGTGTTTCAGTGTGATTGTACCCTATGCCAAACCTAACATTTGAAGCACTTTGTTTGTTTAGCAATAGTTGGTACCCCTTACAAGATTCCACCCATTTTTCACATGTGACCTTGGTGTCAGCAAGCTCTTGTCTGACATTTCCTAGGTCATTAATCATTATTTTGATTTGTGCTTGGGTTTCAATAGCAGAGTTAGTCAATTTAGAAACTTCTTTTGTTTTTGCAGAAAGTTTTCTTTCTAAATCACATTTTATCTGAGTGAGTTTTCTCTCAGAATCATTTGCCTTTCCTTGTAAGTGCACATTTGTCTCTCTTATGAGAGCAAAAGATTCTTTGCATGAATTTGAACATATTTTTGTCAAAGATTCTTTTGATACCTGTGACAAGGCAGATTTTGAGGAGCATCCCTCAAATGCCATTAAGGCAAAGTTCTTTCTGCCATTGTCAGGCTCTCCCCAGTTGATGTCAAACATTTTGTTGTCTGCATCAGGATTGCACTCTGTGGTGTCAAAAGGAAGACTGCTCCAGTCAACATACCCTGAGGTAAATAGACTTTGTTGAGAGGGTTGTTGTTGCTGTGGAGGTTGTTGAGCAGCTGGAAAGGGAGGGATTGATTGTTGGCTCTGCATCTGTTGAGCAGGCATCTGTACATATTGTACTTGTGGCACATATTGATGTTGTGGAGCTTGTGCCTGTACAAAATGTGCACTCCCTTGTGTTCCATTATTCCTGTTATAATTGGGGTTAAAATTGTTTCCAGACTGAGATTGGTTAAAGCCAGAGCTTCTACATTCTCTAGCAAAGTGTCCCAACTTTTGACACTTGTGACATCTAAGTTTAGATTTGTCAAAACCAATTTTTGTAGAACTGTTAAGTCCTGGAAACTTCCTTCCTGACTTTTTGTAAAATTTATTTGTTTTTAAACTTAACATGGCCAGTTGGTGCAAAATGTCCATTTCTTCAAGGTCATCACTGCTGAAACTATTTAAGTCATCCATGATAAAACACATGTTATCAGCAGTTTGACCAAAGTCATTATTGTCATAACCTGGGAATGATATTTCAGATGAGATCCCAGCAGTTATGTCAATGTGGTCAAAAGATCCAAAACTATTTGAACAAGTTGGTGAGTCTTGTCCCAATAGTGCTGTACTACCAGGTATATAGTCATCAGAAGTTTTACCAGAATTTTGTAACTTTTTCTTTTAATCAATTTCTCTATTAAAAGTAAGTAATCTCCCATGAAGTTTTGTAAGAGTGAGGGAGCTAAAATCTGGTGAAGATCTTAAGACTATTGAGTATGTTTCCCATTTATCAGCTAAAGACCTTAAAAATCTATGAAGCATAGATACAGTTGTATAGGTCTGACCATTTAGTTTTAGCTCAGATATTAATGAGGAAAATCTTTCAAATTGCTGAGTTAAAGTTTCCCCATTAATGTGAGCAAAAGTTTCATACTGTTGAGCCAAGATTTCTCTGGTGTTGGCAATCACCTCTTCAGTTCCTCCAAACTGTTCTTTTAGACAGTCCCAAAGCTCTTTGGTACTATCACAATGTAATAGGCCAGAATAGATTTCATTTGGGAGTGCCATTGCCAACATAGAAAAAGCTTTTGCATCAAGCTCAAGTTTTAGGAAATCATCATCAGTATAGTCTTTTGGTTCTTTTGGAATCTCTTCCTTAGTTTCTAGATTTATATTTACTGGTTTATGAGGACCATATATCACAGATCTCCAACAACCTGTGTTGGTCTGTGACAAGGTATGTGCCATTCTCTTTTGCCATATGTTATATTCATTTCTTACAAGCATGGCAGGTTTAGTGGCAGAACCAGTATTATGAGGATCCATTTTAAAGAGTATTGATTTGTCAAATATCTCTTAAAGTGATGGATGTTGATAAAAGTGAGCTTATAATCCTTTATTGAATATCAATAAGAGCCTGTGTCTGATTCTCAATTTGTTAGATTGATATGTGATCAGATAAACTAGTGCTCTGATACCAATTGTTGGATCAGTAAGCTGCTCTTTTAGTTGAACTTGCTAGTTGACACTTAATTGTTTAGCAAGTTCTTGGTGAGTGATAGCACAGCGGAATGTTTATAAGTTTATAGCTACACTTATCAACAGGAGTTATTACTCCCCCTGGAATCAAGAACTAATAAATGAGAAGTGTTTATTGAGAATCTAAGTATTGAATGAGAATGAAACACTTTGACAGATTCTCAGTAAACACGAAATGGAAATAACAATAAGTGTTTGAAGGATTTCTTGTATTAAAATCAATGTCTAAAACAGAGGGATGAACCCTTCTATTTATAGACTTTACAAATACATGAACCTTGCCAAAAAGCAAGTTCAGAAACAAGCTGCAACAAGTTGCAGTCTTGGAACTTGTACATAAAGCAAAAAGAAATACTAAAGTATTAAACTACTGATATACAAAGGCGGTGGAAAAGATCTTCTTCAAGTACTGATGAATGACAAACTACTGATGAGTAGTTTGTCTTCAGTAGTTCTTCAGTAGAAGTGTCTGGTTTGAACTTCAGAACTTCTAATGACTTCTTCTTCAGCACTTCTGAATCACTTCTTCAGCAGTTTGATTCTTTGTCTTCAGCAGTTCCATACTTAGAGTATTTTGACAGAAAGTGAATTAGACCAATGTTTGCAAAAGTGGTTTCACCAATCCTTTTTGCCCTAACAATCTCCCCCTGGATTGATAAAGCCAAAACCTTACTAATTCCTTATTGTTCTTTTCTGTCCTTCACAATTTTCCATATTCCTTTGAACATGGAATTCTTGAGCTGGTTCAGTTGATCATCAGTAAGAGACCCTTTCTTTGTTTCCAAATGTTGGATTGTAAGCAGGTCTTTGGTTGATAGTTTCTTCAGTTCATTCATCGACCTATATTCCCTGCTTGTTTGATCTCTTCTTGTCACAAGTACTGAGTTGTTATCAGTAAAGGACCATCTGATGACTGGTACTTTAGACTTGTCAAAGTCTGCAGTGTAGGGAACCATGGTGGTACCCTGGGTTTCTCCTGAGTGTTGAATGTTTTCAACTTCAGTGACTCTCAGGTGGGATTCACTTCCCTGCTGTTGTTCTATCACATTAGGTATCTGAAATGTTGGCAAATGATGTTCAGTTACTACCTTGGTATGCAGTTTGTCTGTGATGGTCTTCTGGATTTGATATGCAAAGGTGGAAGGATCCCTGAATTGTGTGAGCAGAGGCTTCTCTTCTATGTCAAAATCAGAATGTACTACTGTACTACCTTCTAGTAGTACCATTCTGAAATCAGTCTTTACTTTCTCCTCTGACTTCTTTCTTTGGGTAGCTGGTCTTCTTTGAACACCAGAAGTTCTAACTACTGAAGTTGAAGCTTCAGCAGTTTGAAACTTCTCTAGATTAGCAGCCCTTGCAGCCTTGTATTTTCTATATGTGTCCACCAATCTTTCTTCTTAAGTGTTTAGCAAGTTCTTGGTGAGTGATAGCACAGCGGAATGTTTATAAGTTTATAGCTACACTTATCAACAGAAGTTATTACTCCCCCTGGAATCAAGAACTAATAAATGAGAAGTGTTTATTGAGAATCTAAGTATTGAATGAGAATGAAACACTTTGACAGATTCTCAGTAAACACGAAATGGAAATAACAATAAGTGTTTGAAGGATTTCTTGTATTAAAATCAATGTCTAAAACAGAGGGATGAACCCTTCTATTTATAGACTTTACAAATACATGAACCTTGCCAAAAAGCAAGTTCAGAAACAAGTTGCAGTCTTGGAACTTGTACATAAAGCAAAAAGAAATACTAAAGTATTAAACTACTGATATACAAAGGCGGTGGAAAAGATCTTCTTCAAGTACTGATGAATGACAAACTACTGATGAGTAGTTTGTCTTCAGTAGTTCTTCAGTAGAAGTGTCTGGTTTGAACTTCAGAACTTCTGATGACTTCTTCTTCAGCACTTCTGAATCACTTCTTCAGCAGTTTGATTCTTTGTCTTCAGCAGTTCCATACTTAGAGTATTTTGACAGAAAGTGAATTAGACCAAGGTTTGCAAAAGTGGTTTCACCAATCCTTTTTGTCCTAACACGGTTCCACTTTGTTCCCTGATAATAACAATAATGGACTAAATGTTTTTTATTTAAGATTTTTAGTTGGGGCAGTGCGGTTCTCAGTTGTCTTTATAGGCAGCTTTGTGATGCCACCCAGCCGGATAGGAGAGCCGTGACCGGGCCCATGATGCTCTTTAAAATATGGGCATGGGAGAGGATTCGGTGTCTCGCACCACGATCACCCTCAAACCGGTTTGATTATACTTGTCCGCTTGCGGCTCGGTATATATCGCAAATCCTAAACAAATATAATGTGTCTGCATGGCATCCCTTTGTATTTTTTTACTGAACACGTTTTCTAAAATGTTAATTTTGTAGGTGACGAGACCGCAACATAAACTTCAGGGAGGTATCCACACACTGCCTCAGGACATATCGTTCCCAGCTACAATCATTGAACGAGAACATGGTATGTTTATTAATCCCGTGTTACTAATTATTTTTAATTTTTTGTATTAAGCATTTATTGTGTTTTGTAACTGACTTAAGTGTTTGTTTTTATGTTTTTAGTTCAACTGGACCCCTACACCTCGGTTTTGGATCAACTACCGGCTATATGTTCAAGTGGGATCGAAAGCTGGAGGAGCTGTTGTCCTCTTATATGCTTTGAGATTGTTGAGCATCATTACCCTCAACGGGTTATGAAGCAATTCAACATGGTCCAGTACTTACCTTCGCAAATAAACCTAACCGTACCCATGGCTGAGCTTGAAACATTGCATGCTTTGGGGCGGCAAGGACACAACGGGGTGGACTGGATGCGTAGGCACGAAGCCTACGTGAATGCATGGAATAACCGTCGTAACATGGTTTTCAGGTCTGATCCCATAAGGATGAGTTCCACAGAGCCCGGTTATATGCAATTGTATTCGGGGCGTACCATTGCATTTATTAGCAATCCGAGTGTAGCACCGGTCTCAGTTGGCAGTTTCCAAGATGACGGTGCTAGAATCCAGTTGATGGTAAAACATTTTTACGTGTCTAATTCATACATTAATTATTTGATTTTACGGTTTCTAACTAATAATTTTGTTTGCAGAGGGATGCCATGGGTGATATTTACCGGTCTTCTCAGCAGGCATTCCATGATCCCCAGTCCTTCGCCACACAACTTGAGCATATACAGAACACGGCGTTTCAAAGCATGATGATGTCACACGATGTCGAACACTTACAAAATCCGACGCATCTTACAACGAACGTCGTCGACTTGTCAGCATCTGCACGACCTCAAAGGGTACGCCGGCGACGTGCTCCCCGTCACGTGCCGACAAACGTGCCAGAAAATCAGGACCAAGCTAGAACTCCGATTGACAATGATGCTGGCTTGGTGCATCTGTTGCGGCTAGTAACAATCAGAACCAGGGTGGGGGATATGTCCCGCACTTCTCAGACGACGTTGGATTGGGTATTTCCCAGTCCATGTCCATGTCCTTCCTACAGGGAACTGGTGATGTTGGTGGGTCCGGTGGCGGTCAACCGGTGGTGCAGGTCCACTAGCTAACTTGATTGCAAGCGGAATTGGCATCGGAGATAGTTAGGCATTTCCCTCATCGGATTATGTGACGCCGGTTGGACAGGGGTTGCAACGGGTTGATCTCGACCTTGTTAGTGATTTTCCTTACAATCCCCTGCATAATTCGTGTGATGAAGGACCTTCAAGCCGGCCAGGACCATCGACGTCACTGAATTTAAACCTCTTTCCCGATGATCAGTACGGGAATGAAGGAGCACCACCCACTGATGAAACACAAACCCAACACCAACCACCTAGACGGCAATCTGAACGTCTTATGAATCAGAATCCCACGACATGGACGAACTGGTTTAACTTGTAAACATGTCTTGATTAGTTAGTTTAAATGTAACATTTTAGTTGGTTTATATATTTGAATATTCAAGTAAAATAGCAATGTAACATTTCAGTTTTAATGTGACAGCAGATACAAACACCTAAAATTAATAATCCAAACACTAAAACAAGATTACATAATCATATAACATGACGAGAAGTTGCTTCACAATGGCATTTGTATAGTGATGTATTGCAAAATACATCGGTTATTTGTACATATTTTGAGTCGTTATCGAGTCAGTGTGTGTCGTTTATATATATTTTTCGGTTTCTATTTAGTATTTTATGTGTCACAGGAATCCGGATGGCAAAAGAGGCAAATTTATGCATAAACGGTGCTTTACGAGGTCCCGGATGAGTCACAAATGGAAAGAGAAGATAAAAATAAACAAAATTGGAAAAATTAGCCCGTCGTGTCACGCGACAGACTCCCTAGCACCCGTCGTGTCACGCGGCGCTATGCAGATTCACTTTGAGGGCGTCGCGTGACGCGACCACTTACCCAGGACCCCGTCGTGCTACGCGATGGCCACCAGGAAGCCCAAAATTGTGTTTTTCAAGCCCAAACGGATTTTAAAACCCTAGAACGAAATTTTAAGCTTCATTCGACACTTTTGGACGAAAAAGAGCTGCTTGGGAGCACTTGGAGGTGAGAGAAAGGCGAAGGGTCAAGATTTTGAGCATTGGGATTGAGAGATTCGGGTTTTAATCATTCGGTTTCTTCATTCCTTTGTTCTTTTGAATTGCAAACTATGTTTCATGATCTTAGAATTGATTTTATTCTTATTTTGAACATGTTTATTGGCTAGACTTTCATTACTACTTAGGTTATGATGAATACTCATGATTGAATGAACGTTTTTTTTTATGGTTTTTTGGAACTTTGACTATGGGTTGATGATTTAGTAAAGACTTTGATTATTTTTGATCTGGTGTATATGCGTACCTAGTTTTGTTCAATTAATATTTATTTACTCCACATGCGTTTTTGTGAATGTCTTTCATGTATGAATGCGTGTTAGGTTGTGGACTTTGTGTTAGCAACTAGTTTATGGTAAATTGCTAGTGTTTTCCATAGGAGTGATTTTTGTTGATTGGGTAGTTCTAAGTATTCTTCCAATTCCAATAGCTGTAAGGTGCGGGATTGTCGATATGTCTAGGGTGTTAAATTGCTAGATTTAGATGCTTTGTAAGAAGATCTTCCTAGTTTCCTTACCGCTACTTGCGTATCGAGTCAGGTCAAGTTTTCTATAGTTACCCCTTGCACCCTTAGTGTAGTGAGGCTTTCGCGCTATAAGGTAGACTGTCTAGCGGGTACTATATCATCAGAGTAGGTAAGCCTGTAAGGGTAACCTCTCAATCGGTGGTTTAACGGCTTATAGGTAACCTTAGGTTTCTCCTTGAGAAGGGTCGAGGGTCCTCTAGTTTATCCTGTAAGTTTAGTATCTAAAGATCCCGGTTCCATAGCTAGTTCCATAACCATAAAAGTTCGTCAGTCATGAGTAGGATTCTAACCTAGGTAGTATTCTCACCATCATTTGAATTTGGTTCAGCTTGGTTTACGTCTTAATTTCAGTTTAGTTTATTTAGTTAATCTTTATTTTTCTTGAATTTAGTTTTTAGTAAAACCCCCCCTCTAAAATAATAAATAGTTTTACTTCAGTTTTAGATAAGTTTTCGAGTCTAGTTACCGTCTTCCGTTAGAGTCTCGTGGGTTCGATATCCGGACTTACTTTAGCTTTACTAGAGTCGATAGGTTCACTTGCCTGTCAGTAGTTTAGTTTTAGAGAGTCTAGAGTATTACTAGGTGTCTAGTTTTAGGTTTAATTTAGTTATTTTTATTAAACTACTTTTAGCACATCATATAGCTCATCTGCCATGTGTCGTCGATAATTGACACAAGCGTCTTCGACGTCGATTTCTAACAACAACGATTTTTTTTCACAAGCCTCTCCATCATCATACAAACCAAGACACCTGCATTATCAACCTTTCCGTTGTCTTGGGGCACATCTAATTCAACTAAACCAACAGAAATTGGAGTTTTGTCCACACGATTAGACCTCAGCCAGTATCGAATACGTTGTAGAAACCATTCGAAAAAAAGCCTTACCATCTCCATATAGTGAGCAACTTCGTGTCGCCTTTCGTTTCTCCATCTCTTATCAGTCCAATAGTGTGTAATTACCATGTTTCTCATATCAATTCGGACAAGCAGCCAGTCTCCCTCCCCAATCGATAAAGGAAGGTAAACGTGGTCAACCTCCCAGAATGGCGGGAAGGGTTCCATTCTTCCAGCCATGTCGAGGGTAACTGAAGAATTCGGGTCCTTCATTTCATCATAGAAAGCAGGGGGTAACACTGTCCAACGTAGCTGTGAAGCAGGATCTCTAAAAAGCTTTGCTTGTCTAAGTCGCATGAGTCTTACCGTCCACGCTTCAACGTGCTGAAATCATAATAATGCATAAGGTTCGTTATTGAGTTAAGCAAATCAATTTACTTTCAAGATAAATTAACGTGAAAATTACCGTTGCGGATAGCGCCCTGTTGGGTTGGCACCCTAGAAGTGTACCCCAAAAATTTCTGTCTAGTTTGGCGGAAATGAAGCGAGTGTAGCAAAATGGGGCATCCCCGTTTGTATAAAAGTCGACAACATCAGCAGACCAGTTGTTTCTGCATTGTTGGTTTTCTTGTGGGTTTTCTGTGGGCTTATCTTGTTCGTTTTCGGCTGGTTTCACTTGTGAGTTACTTGAAGACGAACCAGCCGTGAATGTTGTTGATGGCTTGCGTAAACGCCTACATATTTGCTCGGTCGATTTTACCGTTTTAGGTGCTGGTTGTGAACATTAAAAGCCTTCTCCATTGTTTTCCATTTTTAGAGATTTCAAATATGAGTGGGTAAGAGAGAAAGAAGTTGAGTGAGTCATGTTTGTGAATCAGCTGCTTTTGAAGAGGTGAAGCCTCATAATGGTTTGGCAGCATCTACATGAAGCCTCATAATGGTTTGGCGGCTTCTACATGAAGGCGGCTTGTAGATGAAGCCTCATAATGGTTTGGCGGCACCTACATGAAGCCTCATTATTGGTTGGCGGCTTTTACATGAAGCCTCATAATGGTTTGGCGGCTTCTACATGAAGGCGGCTTGTAGATGAAGCCTCATAATGGTTTGGCGGCATCTACATGAAGCCTCATTATTGGTTGGCGGCTTCTACATGAAGCCTCATAATGGTTTGGTGCCATCTACATGAAAACGGCTCAGGCTGCCATTTTTGGACCTCTGTATAGTCTGACATGGCCTGCAAAGTCAGGTAACCGGACTTTCAAACGCGTTGTCCTTGGCTGATACACGGGTGTCGCACGAAGTCCGGGCCATTTTCGGGTCTCAGGGGCCTGATCCCGGTCGCCCGAAAACGGCTAGGAGGTCATTTTTCAAAAAACTCACTATGTTGAAAACGGCCCAGGCTGCCATTTTTTGACCTCTGTACAGTCTGACAGGGCCTTCCAGTCAGGTAACCGGACTTTCGGACGCGTTGTCCTTGGCTAATACACGGGTGTCGCACGAAGTCTAGTCCGTTTTCGGGTCTCTAGGGCCTGATCCCGGTCGCCCGAAAACGGCTAGGAGGTCATTTTTCAAAAAACTCACCATGTTGAAAACGGCCCAGGCTGCCATTTCTGGATCTATGTACAGTCTGATAGGGTCTGCCAGTCAGGTAACCGGACTTTCGGACGCGTTATCCTTGGCTAATACACGGGTGTCGCATGAATTCCGGGCCGTAATCAGGTCTCTGAGGCCTGATCCCGGTGGCCCGAAAATGGCTAGGAAGTTATTTTTCAAAAAACTCACTATGCTATGCAAAACGTTATTCAAATTTTAAAAAGGTGCACAAACACATTAATACATAAACACATAATACATAAACACATAATGTAATCCTAATCCTAAAGTACTTATTTAAAGGTTACATAAACACATAATATAATCCTAAATTACTTGGTACTCCTCCTCATATGGCTCCCGAGGAGGAGGGTTTGGGGCTGCTGTAGCCTGCTGGTGGGGGGGTGGCTGTACCCTGGTTTTCGGGGATCTGTGTACTATCTTGCATCCGGGGGGTGGGTGCTGATAACCTTAAATGGTCCAAATCCCTTACAGCCATGGCATAATCCACAACCCAGACCAACTCCTCTTCAGTGAATTCATCATCTGCTGGGGGAGGAGGAGTTATTTGAGTAGGAGCAGGAGATGAAAAGGTTGTTTGTGCAAGAGGAGGAGTATAGAACGAAGGTTGTGTAGGAGTAGGAGGAGATGAAAAGGTTGTTTATGCAGGAGGAGGAGTATAGAACGAAGGTTGTGCAGGAGTAGGAGGAGATGAAAATGGTAGTTGCCGTCCTCGGCGAGAGTATCGCCGGACATTTGAAGATCTGTCACATTCGTGATAACCACCACCCATAGTTTGTAAACCCTTTGAAGAGAGGCAGTTGTGACAGAGATTGAGTCTTGATATGGTATTTATAATAGTAGAAGCATCAGAATGAGACATCGCCTTCATAAAAAGTTAATAATGAAGCCTCATAATGGTTTGGCGGCATCAGAAAAAGTTGATGCCTGATAATGGTTTGGCGGCATCAGAAAAAGTTGATGCCTGATAATGGTTTGGCGGCATCATAAAAGTTGATGCCTGATAATGGTTTGGTGGCATCATAAAAAGTAGATGCCTCAGAATGAGACAGCGGCATCATAAAAAGTTGAAGCCTATTTAAGGGATACTCACCCCAATCTATCCTCACACCAAACTTTCTTCCTAAACTCTCTCTATATCTCACAAACCTGCTCCCCCCCCCCCACCACCCAAAAAAAATAAGCTTCAAAGCAAATGGCTTCTTTCGTTCCATACCTGGTTAGATTATACTGGGGTGGTCAGTTTTAATACGTAAACGGGGTTGTTCAAGCTGATAACTCGTTGGTATCATCCAGCTTTGTTATGCGAGATAAGATGTCATTTGAAAAACTGGTTGAATGTGTATGTGTTCATGTTAATATTAATAAAGAAGCTGTTACTGTCAAACTCCTGCTCGGATACACTTATGCTGGGTACTCTCAAACTAGCAAAATTTTCAACAATGACGGGGTTGATATGATAGATTATCTAGCCACTGAGAGACGTGGTGATTTCGTTGCGGACATCTACGTTGAATGGCAACAAGACCCTCCGTTACAACAGCTTACTTTTACTAACCTGCTACGTGACGTGTCGAACGTAAATGTTGTAGCACCCTTCGGGTCTCAGCATGGTTTCCCCCCAATCGAACATGCTGCCGATAACGAAGAAAATGACGAGGCAGGATCCCCTATGACGGACGAAGAATCTTTCCAAGAACCTCAATATGTTGCCGGTAATGACAATAAAGACGGGTTTGATGAATCCGGAAGCTGAGACTCTGAAGACACGGGAGATAGTGATGACGAACAACCAGCATCAGAAGACTCCGAAGACTCCGCAAACGAGGCCGAGCCCAGTCAGCCGATGACCCAACAGACACCACCAAATCACAACCTGGCTCTCCAGTTAGGTCCACGTCAAGACTACGATCCTCAAGATGATGTGGAGCTAACAGATTACATGGTTCAAGAATACGAAGAGGGTGACTTCGTGTTATGGAACCCAAAAGCAGGGGACAATATCCGTCTTGGTATGTATTTCAAATCAAAAGAAGAGGTAGACCGTGCGGTTAGACAGTGGAACATCCGTCGTGGACGGGAGATGTATGTCAAGGTAAGCAAACCAAAGGTATACACGGTCGTATGTTACACCAGACACCCAAAGTTTGTAAATCCTTTCTCTAGTGGCCGGAAGTGTGAGTGGCGTTGCACGGCATCAATTCGGTCTGACTCACATTACTGGAGAATTACTGTATGGTCTACAAAACACAGTTGTTATTCTTCGGCCATACGTAATAGCAACAGAAGTTTAAAAGCAAAGGATATTGCACAACACATCTTACCGCAAATTCGTACGGACATCAAGCTTAAGGTAAAACATATCCAAACCCATGTCAAGCAGGTTCTGAATGTTGAGGTTTCGTATTCCAAGGCGTGGCGAGCAAGAAGAAATGATATAGAAACTATCTATAGTGACTGGGACAACAATTTTAAGGAGCTACCCACATATCTTATGCGGCTGCAGACGCGGAACCTAGGCATCGTTGTTACGTTCTTTAATCATCCGAACGGAGATCCGAATTACCCCACGTTTAAATATATTTTTTTGGGCGTTCGGTCCTTCTATCCGTGCTTTCCATCGATGCATGCCTGTCATATCGGTGGACGTGACTCCTCTGAAAGGACCCTACCGAGGTAAGCTGATGCTTGCGGTAACAAAAAATGCAAACAACTACATCCTTCCTGTGGCGTATGCCGTCGTTGACGAAGAGACTGTACACAGCTGGTGTTGGTTTTTCCAAAACCTTACTGAATACGTTACCCTTAATAGCATGGGGCCTTTGTGTGTGATATTAGACAGACACAATGGCATAATTAATGCTATGGAAAACCTTCCACAGTGGAAGGAACCCAATGCCTACCATCGTTACTGTCTTCGTCACATCAGAAGCAATTTCAGCGGGAGGTTCCGGAACAAAACCCTACGGAAACTGTGTTGGTCTATTGGTAGCACATCTCAGCACGTAAAGTATCGGTGGGCTGTTAGCGAAATGAGGCTGAAAAATCAAGAGGCATGGGACTACCTTAACAACATTGATAAGACTACGTGGACTGTTAGGCATGATAAAGAGCATCGTCGGTGGGGTAACCTAACGACCAACATTTCGGAGTCCATGAACAACGTCTTGCGTGAAGCGCGACTACTGCCTATCACAGCTCTAATTCACTACACCTTTCGCAGAGACGTCGAACAATATGTTAAGCACACTCAAATTTCGAGCAGTTGCAACACCCCTCTACCCCCTCGCATATGGAGCAGGTATGAGAACCTTTTGGGAGTTGCTATGCAGCATGAAGTGACGATGTACGATGCGAATGCGATAAGGTGCAATGTTCTCTCAAGGGTTGAGACAAATGACCGTGGCGGAAATGACTACACCGTTGAGTACAAAAAAAAAGGTATGCTCGTGTGGCAAACGGCAAATGCAAAGATTCCCATGTTCACATGCAATTGCTGTTTGCAATTGGTTGGGTAAAATCCCTCACAGTATTACTAGTTCGAAATTCCACACAGACACGTACATTCAACAGTACAACAGTCATTTCTACACCTTGGGGCATAAGTCTGAATGGCCGGCGGCAGGGTGGAGAATTCAAGGGGACCCGTCGATGATTACTACACATCGAGGCAGAGTACGTCAGAGAAGAATACAGAATGAGATGGATGTGAATTATGACGATCGCCCGAGGCGTCATGCATGCACTCGATGTGGAGAAACAAGCCATAACAGGAAGAGTTGTGGAAATGCAAGGCGTCAACGAAATCAGTGACTGACCCTACAGGGTTTTGTGTCAGTCGTATCATCAATGTCATCTTTTTTATGTTGTTTAGTTTGCATTATCTGTATCATCAATCACCCTTTGCTTTCATGGATGAGTTGGGTGACTCATCTCATCATCTTATGTACGAGGTTTATTTAGTAATGGCAGCCTTATTATGGTACTGTTAATTTTAATACTACTATTATTACTAGATGTTTTCTAAAATAAAAGTAAATACATGTAATAATGATAGATTTATTTAAAACAAATAATACAAATTTATTTAACGACTATTTTTCCAAACTAGTCAATCAAACTATACAATCTACCGAGTTACAAGACAATCTATTTCTGAGATCACCTATTCCAATATTCTTTACGTCGACTGTCAGAAACTCAGAATATGACTATTAATCTTTCAAGGTTTAAGGCCACCTTTGTTGAAACCCTTGAGCGTTGTGAACATTAGTGCAAGCGTCCCAACTTTTGTTTTTGCAACACTGGGAAATTACAAGAAAAATATAAACAGAAAAATCAACATCCAGTATTATTAGCAGCAAACTAGTCACCAAGTTAATATCACGTGACTTTTATTAATTTTATACTCTCATGCGTATCCAGACTTTCGCAAATCACCAAACATTGCTGAAGCTGCTGAATTTTCGGAATCCTTTATTTTAGACCTCTCATTTCCTTTCACAAATAAAGTTGCATCCACAAGCTCAAGTTGAACAGAGGAGACGTATCTCCTATCATGTGACGGACCTGATTCTTGCTCAAGCCTAAAATTAAAACCACAACATTTAGATTAAATGGTTTGTAATGTAAATCATAGTAATAATCAATAATCAGTAGTGAAACCATACTTGTAAGTTGGCTTTGGCCACCGTTTCTTGTTGCATAGTTCATTAAGTTTCTGTTTCGCACCTTCCATCTCCATTGCTTCATTGAAATCAACAATAGCTTGTGGACCCGTGTCACAGCTTTTAGATTTTGTTATTTTTGCCAATATTCTACCTAGTCATTCTCCCAGTCACCGGAAACTCAGGACCGCATTCAAATTCAAACCCATTTGAATTAAACAGGGGGCCGTCAATCAATCTGTTGAACATGGGTACCAAATCTTAAAGGTACCCGTGATCAGCCCAGGCTGCCCTGCCAAAAGAACACGAGCAGGAGCAGGAGAATCTGATATCGCCGACATCCCTAATCACATGATGTGATTCTTCAACATCGGATGGCCTTGCGCTACAGCCTTTGTCTGGAAGGTTGACCCCCCTAAAGAGTCTGTTGGCCTGTCTGGGTGTGGTAGACTAGAGATTGAGACTACCAACGACAACCAACTCTCTAATATTATAAACTACAATAACAATGTTGCATTCTACACGTGTTATACCACGTGTGGATGTAACATCGATCCAAGTAGTTTCATGTGGATGTAACACCGATCCAAAGACACCGCTTTTTTGGACCCCAGAAAAGCGATGCCAAGCAGGGGATGAGACGGGAGAGGATGCATTTAGGCACGGCTCATCCCCGCCCAATACTGTTATAACTCCATGTGGATGTAACATCGACCCAATATCAATAAAAAAACCATACCCTCCAAAACAATTGCGGGAAAAGTATTATATCTCATATTGGTATTTTGTTTAGTTTTTTACAATTGTGTTGTAAATGGGATTGAGATGTGGTGTTGTAAATGGGATTGAGATATGTGGGAATGTAATTGTGTGTAAATGGGATTGAGAGAATTGAAAGCTGGCCAAGGCTTTTTATAAGAAATGACGCCTTAAACCCAAATGGCGGCATCAAGGTGATGCCTCTAATCGAATTGGCGGCATCATAGAAACATTAGAATGGGTTGGCGGCATCAATGCATATCATTAGAATGGATTAGCGGCATCAAAAGAGGGTAGCATGCAAACTAGGTTGATACCGCCAAATGAATTAGAGGCATCCCCATTTTTAATTTTTTCTCCCAATGCCCACCAAATGCACTTTAATTTTAGAAAAGTCCCCCATTTATGTAAATGATTCAGAATTTCAATTTGTTGTTTGATTTTATGCATATGTTTATAAAAATTATCAAAAAGCTATCGACAAAAACGAACATAATAAAAATGTCTTAGATACAATCCAGTATTGATATCAAACAAGCTATATAAACGAGTTTAAAGTTATAATCAAGCACTTTTTCGACAACTGATGCATTTAACGATTATATATGTTTATTTACTGCAACATTTACAGAATGTTGGATTATGATGGTCTTAAACTGCTTCTGCAAATCCAACTCGTAGCTTACCATAATCGAACACCGTATGGTATTTACCCATAAAAATATCTCCCAGGATCCTGCATCAATACGTTAGTTAGATACCCCTATTCGAGCGGCCAATCTCAAATGAATGCGGATATGTCCTTATCTCGGTTATGAATAGGTTGACTCAGGTTATGTGACATTTTTAACGAGACAAAAGAGTTAAACATATATATAGCTAAAACATGCCATATGCCATATGAGTGGTAACATTTTATTCGAAAATAATATTATCATCTTGTTTTGGGTTAACCGATCCCAACCCATATTATAATTAACTGTTTTGACCTGTTACCCAACCCCTATATATATTGACTCTTCCATAAAAAAAGTAAACTAAATCGTGTGCACGAGGAGTTGAGTGACCGTACCATAGGGGGCCACGAGGAGGAGGCACATCAAGAGGAGTGAATCCACTGATGCATTCGGTTGTTTCTCCCTTGCCAATTTTCAGGATATACTGATTGATTGTGGGAGATTAAAAAAAACAGGTTATAAGTAATTACGCACAAAACTAAAAAAAAAAAAACAATAACAAAAGTATATATTATAAATTTACCTGTTCAGGGGAAAGGTCAAAAGTTTTACCACCAATGGTAAAAGCAATACGGGGCATCGACGAAAGATTGTTGCAATCGACTCCAGATTGTCCCATTGGATTTGGCAACCGTTCACACAGCTGGAAAACGTAAAATATAAAATGATTTCAGAAGTTTCGCATTAAGACCCGTTTTCTATTAACCATAAACGTTCATATGTCAATGAGTCTAACTTTTCATTGATGGAGAAGTCGCTTCACCTGATCAACGTGGTTAATAATGTCTTCTTCAGTTTCATTTCGCTTTATTTTGTTTTCAACCCAGATAACGGCCGACTCACAGAGACTACATATCTCATTATGTATGCTAGACGATTTTCCGTTATTCTTGTCAACCACACTCTCAATTATCATGCTGCCAAAACATAAGAGTTAGCTAAATGTCATATAAATTATTTATTGATGACTAGAATGCGGAAAGTACAAAAGCATGAAAACCGACCTTGTATCATGAGAACCATCAAAGGCGCATAACTTCATTTTTGAGCAGATTTTTTCAGGTTTTGTCTACACAACATCAGTATAATGGTGTGGTAAGTTTCCAAAATAAACCACCATATAATAATCATGTGCTGAACCATTTAATAATGTGATTAGTATTTAACTACTTATTATTTCAATTTGTTTTTAAATAATTATGATTAGAAAAGATCTCTTAAACAAAAACCAGATATTTGAAAATAGAATTTCTAACAACTAAATCTTTTCAGAATAAAAGATGTTATTCTTACGGAAAAATACCTCAAATTAATGTTATAACACGAAAGGCGGAAAGGGTATAGGAATTTATGTTTACATTACATGTAAAATTAACCCAACCAATAAAAAAGATTATATAGCAAACAAGAATCAGAAAAATAAATGTAATAAAATTTGAAGAAAACAATTTTAAAATTTTGTTTTTCCGATAAAATGTTAGGAACTAAGACTGGTTGCAACTTTGAGACTTGGTACATATTTTGCATCTCTAGCACCAATCGCCACATGTAACGCCAATTATACAGGAAAAGAAGTGAAGTATGTGGAGGTACCTCAGTTAGTAGCATGTCAATTATAGTTTTTCCAAACCGATTGACAAATGTCATGCACTGTTGGCTCATAATACCAGTAGCACCAATGGCTTCATTGATTTGATTAATAATATCCTGAAAATTTTTAGATATTATCAACGGATATTAATCCAAAGTTACCTGTTTAGGTTATACTTAAATAAAAAAAAGCCTAAATGGTAACCAACATTTATAAGTGCTGCATAGATTAAAACTTTAGTGGTTTTCGCAGTTGAAAAAAGGTTTGAATGACTTTAGTCTTAACGCTAATAAAACTTGGTTACTATTAAGGACATTTCCGAAACGAAACATGCATACTTTTGAGACTTATTTACTTATATTGTTAAGACTTCTATAATTACAAATCTTAGTTTTCAATCTTAGAAGGTTAGCCGTTGCGGGTGCAAAGTTAAGGAAAATTGCATGCGTTGTATACATACCGTTGGGCCAGCCAACAAAGAAGTTCCAGAATCAGCAATCGCTGCACAACCCTTGGCACAAAATCCTGCAATAGTAATTAGATCTCAGAAACCGTAAAAGAGATGGAACGGAAGAAGGATATATATACAATGCAGAACAATTACCGGTTGGTTTATCATCAATAAGGACATCACCCATTTCAAACTATAAAAAGAGAACGAAAAAATTAGATTTCGGTTTATGAAGAAAAGATCACATATATCTATAACTGTAAGTCTCACCTGCCAATAGCCTTTCTCAGTTATAGGGACATATGTGTGTTTGCCCTTGAAATGATTAAGGTCAAGGCCGCCAAACACAAGTTCACCCCCTTCGACCTCATCAACATTGCGATTAAGCCAGAATGAAAATATAGGGTCTTGAACAAGACCTTGTTTCACCATGTTGTACCTAAAAAGCGATATAAAAAATGGAACGGAAGACAAAAAAAAGTTACTTATGAAAGTTTTTAAACAAATGAATTAGAGTTCATTAACAGGAGATGAGTAGGCGATTACCAAACGGGAACAGCATCCCCAACAGAGATCTCTTGAAACCCAAGACCAAGTATACCGTCAAACTTGGCTGCTACGAAAGTGACACCAGGCTCTTTGGTTGCCTCTATGAAATCCTGAAAATGGTGACATGTCAAGGCGACTAAACTTCGACGAAAAGATTGAAGTAATTACATCACGATGTACAAGTTCTTAAAATCTTTACTTGCTCTTTCACAACAAGATCACCAAGCGTGATAACATCTTTGCTAAAAAAACCAGAGATAGAACCGGTTCCATATTGAATTGCTGCAGATTTCCCTGAATAAGACATTAATATACGGATAATCAATTGCTTGTAAACCTCAACATTAAAAAAATGTGGAGAATTAACTGCACACATAAAAGTGTACACATGAAATGGAGAACATCTCAATGTATTTATTTTTTTTAATTAGCTCTACACATTTATAAGAGTGAAGATTGCGTTACTTTTACCAAAATAAACATTAAAGATACAACCCAACTACTGAACTTCTTTATAGGCCAACTCAACTATGCATTCAGATTTGTTTATACCGAATTTGACACAAACGCAAAAAAAAAAAAAAAGAAAGAAAGAAAGAAACTGAATAACATAAATTTTTTTAAAATAATTTTTTACTTCAGATAGTTGCAAAGATAATCACGGATATATAAGGTAACTCTTTTTTAAATATTAAACTTATAGTTTTAATCGTTTGGTAGTTTTAATCGTTTGGCAGTTTTAATTGTTTGGTAGTTTTAATCGTTTGGAGTATTCAACCAACCTGTTTTTGTCTAATTTGGCCGGTAGTTTTAATCGTTTGGTGCTTAATGAAAAAAGTTGAATAGTTGAGTGACCTCCTTATACATAATCCTATTTATAGTCAATTTTACAACATTTGTACATAATTCTCACTTTAATTTCTTATGTTCAATTGTTAGTAAAAACCACGAGCGATTGGACGGATATCATATTTGTTCTAAATTTATAAAGATAGGAATATCAAATGAAAAAGCATTTGCAAGCCATCAAGTAACTAGAAAAATACACCATACCGTTTTTCTTATATGAACTTGACTCGCTAGACTTATACTTCGAGTGCATAAGGCAAGCTACCTGTATAATATCAAAATATATAATCAGCACAAGTGTGTGAATATGTGTTTGCGTGACAGCGATAGAATTGTTTGATCAGGAAGTGTAAGCAAGACGCGAAGGGACACTCACTGAGAAGTGGCACTTTGCAGAAGGCACCCACAGATTAGAACTACCGGTGTCAAAAATCACAGTGAACTTTTGAGGCGGAGTACCAATACCAATCTCACCATAATACTGTGCATCCATGTAATTGCTTAGAGCGATAACATCAGTATCCGAACCCCTTAAATTACCCCCTTCATTAGATCCAACATATCCAATTTGATTCAAGTTGTTAATTTTCCTCTTCTTAAGTCCAATTCTAACCAGTCCATCATTAGGACCCGAAGTTGCGGTAGCTGAGTGAAGAAAGCAAATGCACAACAAGAGCAAGCTTGCTTTGAACTTAGTACCCATCTTTAACACTGCAATCGATTATCAACGTTAGACAACACCAACCAATGCAGATCGTCGTATTTCATTAAAAAAAAATGTAGTATCTTCACAAATATTGTTATATAATGAAGCAAAATCAGTTAACCAAAATCAAAACGTGCTTTACTGAAATCAATCATCTGTACACCAACGTGCCTGTCACATCATACGGTCAGTTTGATGCCAAATCAAGTCTCCACGCTAGAGCCTGTCACATCATACAGACCGTATGATAGGCCAACAATGGGTATATATGCCGCATGACTTTGTTAGTGCTCACATATTTCATTTTTGTGTCAGTCAAACACATTGTTTCAATGATTTGGCAAACACTACAACATATGGCCCATATGACCGTTTTTCTCATGTCATACGACTAGTATGACACGTTAGAGCCTGTCACCTCATACATTTCGTATGATTAGGCACAAAATAGTTATACATGTCATATAACTTTGTTAGTGCTCACATAATTCATTTATGTTATACATCATTTCTATGATTTAGCAAACACTACAACATACAGCCCATACAACCATTTTTCTCGGGACATACAACGCATATGCCCATTAAGTGCATGCATACGACTTGTATGACACATCAGAGCCTATCACATCATACATTCCATATGATTAGGCGCACAATGCTTTTACGGGCCATATGACTTTGTCAGTGCTCACTTCAGTCAAACACATCATTTGTATGATTTGGCAAGCACCACAACACACGAGCCACATGACCATTATGTGCATGTCATACGACCTGTATGACACGTTAGTGGTGTCTACGGAATCAGTTGTTTACTACACACATTATACCAACAGCTTAATTCCTAATCATATCAACTAACCATGAATTTATAAGAAGCAAAGCACAAAGTGTTTACCGTGTAAGATGATATTGATCGATCACCAATGAAAACGATAACTGAATAAATAAGGAGCACTAGTTGAAACAAACTTATATATATACAAATAAGAGAGAAGCAATAATATTATGTAGGGAGAGGAATATGTATGTATGTATGTATGTATAGGTAGAAGAATGGAAGAGAGAGGAGAGTAATTGAAGACGACAGGTAACGGAAGAGGAAGCGTAACCTGCGTGACACAACCAATACGAAAAGCGTGTGCGTCTCTCTTCAGCAATTCCTTAGACAAGAGTACAGCATAAGTCATTTCAATTCTATTTCCTTGTTTTATTATTATTATTTTTATTTTTATTTTTTAAGCTTTTTATGTCTTTCTGAAATGGTTTCTAATTAAAGAAAAAAATTAATTATTAGTTTTTTTCTTTGTTTTGAAAATTAAAAAGAAGAGAAACGGTATGCATATTATAAATTTGACGTTTCTTTTTTGTTGTTTTTATATTAATTTGACATCAAAACAGTCATTTTTATAAGTGTCATTTTGCTTTGTTTTATTATTATTTTTTTAATGAAAAATGCTTTTCAAAGTGAGTTTTTGGATGAAAAGTATTTTTTTTCCAGTTATATTTGTTTTTATCTTTTTTATATTAAATTAATTTTTTAGGGAAACGCATATTTTATTGAAAAAGAAAGCGGTTTTTAAGCTTTTTACGTTTTACAAATACATGAACATAAAAATTGAATGTGAAGTAACAGAAAATGTAATTTCTTTTAGAAATAACATATGCCTAATGTGGTGATTTATCATAAAATTTATGTGAAATAAATAGAGGGGAAAGATGCACTTATACTATTTTGAAAATAACGCTATGTGTTGTGGTTTAAGGTGAGCATAAATATTATCTTACTAGACTATTGCCCGTGTGGATACGCGGTTCAACAACTGACAATTATTTGAAGCGGTAAAACGTATAAAAAAATATAGTAGAAATATTTTATTAAAATTTAAAAGCAAGGAATACACACGTTATTCAAATATCACTAAATATTTCCTTATAGATCATATTTTTTGTTTTAGTTTTGACATTCCCATAACTATCTAGTATAAGTAATTTCACCACTGTCATGCTTTTAACTCTTGACAATGCGACATAAAGTTGGCCATGTGAGAATACATGGTCTCTTGAATACAAGTACACCCACATTTAATGCTAAGCGGAATAATTGGACAAAACTTTTACAAAGTGTACCTCTAATGCATACAACCTACTAACAAAAAAATAATATAAAGTATAGAAACGGCTTAACAACGTTTATGCGAACATATACACAGTAAACATGACCTTTAATTCTGGAGATCAAGCTGTCATGGCTAGGGATGAGTTCTTGGGTCAGGGTTTTGAGTTTAAAGATGTTTCTATATGGAAAGGTCAAGATTTTACCTTTGAAAGAATTGCTTGGGTTAAAGTCCTTGGTATTCCTTTTCATTTGATGTCGGAAGATACTTTGAAATGTGTTACTAAACCTTTCGGAAATCTGGTTCATTGTGATGCATATGATAAAGATTTGTCCTATTGTTATGCGGCTCTTTTAGTCTCTGATGGAAAGATGATCAACAGTGAAGTCTCTGTCATGTGGAGGGATAAAATGTATGAAGTTTGGATCAATGAAGATTGTGGTGCTTGGTTGCCGGACTTTATGTCGGAAGATGATTCAGGCGGTGACGGCTCCAAAGATGAACGGGATGATAGAAGCCACACTTCCATGTCAGATTGCTCTGAATCATCTGAAGAAGATGAGGACGTTTATGAGCCGGAGACAGATTCGGTGGTGACGTCGGAGCCTGCTCCGGTGACGGGAGATAATGTCAATATTGCGGTAGCAATTAATGAGGTAATTACTGTCAGCGATAATGGTAGGATGGAAGGTCAAAATAATTATCAGTTTCCTAATATTGTGGAGGCGAATATGCTCTCCGATCATGAGGTATTAAGTGTGCCTGTTGACCATGAATTTTCTGGTCTTAATAAAAATAAACGAAAGAAAAATAAAGGTATATTAATTGTGGGCCAAGATTCTAATTATAAAAGTAGTAATGAAAGGCCTACAAAGGAATCAAGGATGGAACTAGATAAAGATGATCCATTTGGCGTGAACCCACTGATATTGAGCTCAGTTAATGTTAACAGAGGTGAATTAGGCCCAGTGAATTTTGATGACTTACAAGATAGGATTATAACTCAAAGTGATTTTCCTGAGCAGCAGATACATGATTTTGACTTAAATCGCTCTTCTGAAGTTAACAACCTCAACAACCCGGAAGCCGTGAAAGATTTTGAGCTTGATAATGAAGTTCTGGAATCGGAAACCCTTGGATGCAAAATTGGTGCGCAACTTTCAAACTTCCGTGATATGGTTCGAAATTCGGTGGAACAAGAAGGTTTACAATCAGGTTATCAATGAATTTTCTATCTTCTAATGTTAGAGGGATTGGGGTTGTTGGGAAACATTTTTGGTTAAAAGGTTTGGTAGTTAATAATGGTGTTGACTTTTTAGTCATTCGGGAATCTTTGGTTTCAAAAGTTGGGGGTTTTGATTTTACTAGAATTTGGGGGGAATAATGATGTTCAATTTGATGTGGCTGAGGCTTCAGGGAGATCTGGTGGTCTGGTCAACATGTGGAATCCTAAAAAAATTGTCAAAATTTCGTCTGTGGAAAACCCGAATTTTCTTATCACAACGGGTACTTTAATTACTGATGGTTCTCTTTTGAATATAGCTAATATTAGGGGTGCAAACGAGCCGAGCCCGAGCTCGACCAGGCTTCAGCTCGGGCTCGTTTAAGTTGTGAAAGCTCGAGCTCGGCTCGAAGGTAAGTTTCCAAGCTCGAGCTCGAGCTCGGCTCATTTATTAGTTATTAATTAATTTATATTAATTATAATACTTATTTTATATATAATTTGGTTATTTATTCATAGTTTTATAAATATTAATTATTATATTTAAATACATAGTAAAATATTAATTAAAATTTATATAAATAGTGGGCTCGTTAAGGCTCGCGAGTCGAATCGAGCTCGATAAACAAAGCTCGAGCTCGGGCTCGTTTACTAAACAAGCTTGGTTTTTAGGCTCGGGCTCGAGTAGCTCGCGAGTAGCTCGACTCGTTTGCACCCCTAGTTAATATCTATGCCCCTCAAAAAAACTGTTCAAAAAATAGCTCTTTGGGACAGTTTAAGAGGGGTGATGGCGGGTACTCCTGGGATGTGGGTTTTTGTGGGCGATTTCAAATCAGTTAGAATTCTGAAGGAAAGGAAGAACTCAATCTTTAATCACCTTAGTGCCTTGGATTTCAATGCATTTATTGATGATACTAGTTTGCAGGAGTATTATATGAGAGGGAACAAGTTTACTTGTTTATCAAAGAAAGATTCGGGCTTTAAATTGAGCAAAATTGACAGAGTTTTAGTTTGTCAAGAGTTTTTCAACAGGTGGCCTTTAGCATGTCTTCGTGCGCTTCCAAGAGGTCCCTCTGATCATTGCCCTTTACTCCTTACGTTGGTGGATTTTAACTATGGAGCAAAGCCATTTAGGTGGTTTAATTCATGGTTAGAACGGGAGGGTTGTTCGGATATTGTCAATAAAGCTTTTGGCGATTGTTTCTTTGAAGGGCCTTGTGATCTAGTGATTACCAAAAAGCTGAACTATGTCAGAAACATTCTTCGGGAATGGTGGAAATAACAGCTAAAAACTGAAACCGAAGATATTGTTTTGCTGCATAAGGAGATAGAGAAGATAGAGTTAATTGTGGAAGATAGAGATCTTGAAGAGGAAGAAATATGGATTTGGGAGGAAAGTAAAAAGGGGCCGGAACAATTTAACATGTATAAACAGCGAGACTTACTTCAAAAGTCTCGAGTGCGATGGGCCACTAATGGGGATGATAACTCAGCATTTTTCATAGATTCATTAATGGCAGGAAGGCCCCAAATGCCATTCCTGGCTTGATGATCAATGGGGAGTGTATTTCTAAGCTGGCGTTGGTGAAACGTGAAGTTCCCAGGCACTTCAGAAATCATTTTGCAGATAAATTTAAGACTCGGCCAGATTTGTTGTGTAGTAATATCAAAAAATTAGACCCGGGTTGTGTGGAGAAGTTGATAGCTCCATTTACCAAAGAAGAAATCAAAGAAGCCGTTTTTGAATGTGGTTCCGATAGAGCACCAGGTCCCGATGGTTCACTTTTAGATTTGTAAAGCGATTTTGGGAGTGCTTGGAGGAAGATTTTTATAATTTAATGGGGGATTTCTATCACACGGGGGGTCATTAATAGGGGTTGTAGTACTTCTTTTATAACTCTTATTGCTAAGACCAAAACTCCTCTAGGTTTAAAGGACTATAGACCGATAAACCTGGTGGGAGTCATTAGCAAAACTATTCCAATGGTGGTGGTGAACAGGATGAAGAAAGTCATTGGTATGGTTATCTCGCACATTCAATCCGCATTCATTAAAGACCGTTTTATTTTAGATGGGCCGCTTATTATCAATGAAATAATTGGGTGGATGAAAAAAAATGGCAAGGATACTTTCATGTTAAAGCTTGATTTTGAAAAGGCATTTGATAATGTTAATTGGAATTTTCTTCTATCTATCTTAAACCAAATGGGCTTTCCTCAACGTTGGTGTCTTTGGATAAAGGGTATTTTATCGTCGGCTAGATCTTCCATTTTAGTCAACGGATCACCAACGTTTGAATTTCAATGTGAGAAAGGAGTTAGGCAAGGCGACCCATTATCTCCCTTCTTATTCCTAATAGCAACAGAGGGTTTGGCTTATATTGTTCAAAAAGCTTCAGATTTGGGGGAATTCGAAGGTATCCGGCTTCCAAATGGCGGACCAATTATGTCCCATCTTTTCTACGCGGACGACGCTTTAATCATGGGTAAATGGTCCAAAGAGAATATGCAAAAGTTGGCGCGTTTATTCAGGATCTTTTATTTATGCTCCGGGTTGAAAATCAACATTAATAAGTCGCATTTATATGGTTTGGGCATTGATGAAGATGAGCTTATTAGATCCGCGGGTACCATTGGCTGCAAGATTGGAAAGTTTCCTTTCGAGTATTTGGGTATCAAAGTCGGAGCGAATATGAATCGGATTGCCAATTGGGATCCGGTTATTGATACGATTCAATCACGGTTGGCATCTTGGAAAGCTAACACCCTCTCCATGGGAGGAAGGCTAACTCTTATCAAGTCTGTCTTGTCAAGTCTACCAATTTATTATCTCTCCATCTACAAGGCTCCCTTGAAAGTGGTGGATCGGATTGAAGGCTTTATGAAGAAATTCCTTTGGGCTGGTCTTTCGGATACTAGGAAGCTACATTGGGATGTTGTATCTACATCCAAAAAAGACGGGGGCTCGAAATAGCAAAATTGACCGATGTAAATTTAGCTCTTCTTATAAAATGGGCATGAAGATTCAAGGTGCAAAACGGAAGTCTTTGGAGGAATGTTATAGAAGCCATCCATGGTGGCAGGAACAAGTGGAAGTTCCTTCCGGTTGCTACATCAGTTAATGGCTGCTGGAAGACTTTGGTATCGGCTATCGAGAAGACGCGCCTAAACGGTAAACCGGTAAGCTATTATTTAAAAGGCAATGTTGGAGATTGGAAGTCGCTGCGTTTTTGGAGAGATATCTGGCTGGGTTCAGCGGCTTTAATGTATAGATGGCCGGCTCTTTATGCATCAAAAAGTAACAAGGGCTGCAAAATTGATGAAAGAATCGCTCTAAATGGGTCTGAAACAATCTTGGATGCAGGGTGGAATGCTGCTACAGCCACGGTGGCCGCTATTTCAGAGATGGAAGACGTCTTATTTATGTTATCTTCTATTTAATTATCGAGCAAACCAAATAGTTGGACTTGGGACCCGAATGGATTAGGAGATTTTTCGGTGGCGAATGTTAAAGAATTATTAAAGAAAGTTAGGAATGAATTCAGACCTCATCAATTCTCGTGGGAATCTTGGGTTCCATTGAAAGTTAACATCCATATGTGGCGTGCTGAATTGAACCGTCTTCCGACACGAGTCGCTCTTGCTAAAAGAAACATTACCCTTCCGTCCTTGGCCTGCCCCCTTTGTGATGTTTTTGACGAATCATGTGAGCATGTTTTTATGGATTGCGGGTTCACCTTTGGCATTTGGAGCAGCATATGGAGCTGGTGCAAGATGCAGCCGGTTAGTCTCTTTGACTTTAAAGACTTACTCCAGGTTCATTCTTAAGCTCAAGGGACGAAATGGGCCAAGAAAATAGCTAAAGGTATTATCATGGCTGCTTGTTGGGCTATCTGGAAATCAAGAAAGAAGAAAGTTTTTGACAACAAAACTCCTAAGGTGGTGGACGTGGTGACCGATGTGAAGTCTGTTACGTTTTTATGGCTTAAAAGCCGTAGTAGATTTGATAATATTTCATGGAAGGATTGGACGGTTTTCCCTATGTATATGTTGTAATCTCTTTTATAATTGTGGTGGTTCTCTGTTGAGGACGCCTATTTTTTAATGAAGTTAACCGTTCAAAAAAAATGACACCGCTAATGCCTCGTGTGTAAGACTTAAAAATATAACAAAAAAAAAACTCGTAGACTCACATAGCCAAGCACTGTAGAAAGAACAGGAACATGAATCATATGAGGCTAATTTGAAAAAAAAAAAAAAGTTCTAACTACCAAGCAAACGAAATAAAAGAAAATTCTTTAATGTATGTTTGAAGGGAGTACAATATGCTTGAAAATGTATGCTTACCATATTAGACCTGATACGTCCATGATATTTGCAGTGTATACATGGCTACTGATGTATAAAAATGAATAAAGCATCAACATGTTTAACATAACATTGTACTTGTATATTTGTAGTGTATTCATGGCATGACCCACCACATTGCTTATAGCACTCTTTATATTTTACGACCTGCGATTTATAATTAAAAAAAAAGAGGAAACAAAATAATAGTCTGATATTAAGAGTAATTCCTTGATTGTATCATTCCACATAGTGTATATTTATAATACAATGATGAGAGACTAATTCTCCATTGACCATTGACTACATTTACAAGGTGAGAGACTAATTCTCCATTGACCATTGACTACATTTACAAGGTTGACTAACATAAATATATACGTCTATTACTCCCCCGCAGTCGAAGCGAAGGGAGGACCGATGCTTAGACTGGATCGAAAATCATCGAAGAGGACTCGTTGCAAGCCTTTGGTGAAGATGTCAGCGACTTGATGGCGAGATGAAACATGTACCACTCGAACGTTGCCTTTTTGAAACTGTTCCCGAACAAAATGAATGTCAAGCACGATATGTTTAGTGCGTTGGTGTTGAACCGGGTTACCCGACAGATAGATAGCACTAACATTATCACAATAAACTATTGTTGCATGGGTGAGTGGGCGATGTAGCTCTAAAAGGAGGTTACGCAACCAGCAGATTTCAGCGACAACATTAGCAACTCCACGGTATTCAGCCTCTGCACTGGAGTGGCTAATGGTAGACTGTCGTTTAGATGACCAGGAAATGAGATTGTCACCGAGATAGACACAGTAACCTGAAGTAGAGCGTCTCGTGTCTGGGCATCCCGCCCAATCTGCATCAATATAAGCTCGTAAAGAACCGGTGTCAGAGGGACCCAGGTGAAGTCCAAGATCAGCCGATCATGGGTTCCCTAGATGTACCAGATGATTCATTTCAAAGCATTCCAGTAAGCAACCCGAGGATCGTGCATGTGCATGCAAATTTGTTGCACTGCATAGGAGATGTCGGGGCGTGTAAACGTGAGATACTGTAGGGAACCTACAAGTGAACGAAAAGTTGACGGATCATCATGAAGGGGACCTGTGTCTGCACTGAGCTTGGGTTGCGTATCGACTGGCGTGGCAACTGGCTTACATGAATCCATAACTGCAAGATGGATGATGTCTTTAACGTAGGCCGATTGCGATAGAAAAAGATTATTGTATGTACGAGTAACCTGTATACCCAGAAAATAGGACAAAGGCCCAAGTCTTTCATTGAGAATTCACCTGCAAAAGTGGACATTAGCCGACATCGAAGAGCTTCATTCGAAGTGGTAAGAATGATGTCATCTACATATATCAGGAGATATGCAATATCACGGCCCTGGTTATATATAAACAATGAGTTATCACATTTACTTTGACGAAAACCCTGCAAAAGAACAAAGTCAGTGAACCGTTGATACCACGCCTGAGGTGCCTGTTTCAGACCATATAGTGATTTCTTCAGGCGACAAACATGATCTGGATAGTCATGATCACGAAACCCCATGGGTTGATGCATGTAGACTGTCTCACGGAGAGTGCCGTGTAAGAAAGCATTATTGACGTCTAGTTGGTTGATTTGCCAGGATTGAGCTAGAGCAAGGGACAAGATAAGTCGAATAGTGGCCGGTTTAACAACCGGGCTAAATGTTTCCCCACAATCTATACCTGCCTGCTGACCACGGCCATCACAAACGAGCCGAGCCTTGTACCGTTCCAATGTGCCATCGGACCTGAACTTATGTTTAAATAGCCACATACTACGAATAATATTCATGTTGGGAGTGCGAGGTACAAGCTCCCAGGTCTTCTTTTTAATAAGGGCACTAAATTCGTTGGTCATGGCACTATACCATTCCGGAGTGGACAAAGCAACCTTAGGATTTTTTGGAATTGGTTGAAGGTAGTGGTGTTGAGATTGAAAAGGTGCTTAGGTTTGACTATGCCACTCATGGAGCGGGTGTGCATAGTACGGGTGTTGGTTGCAGGTGGGGGTGGGTTTGGAGCTGGGATGGGTGCGGATGGTGTAGGTGCTAGGTCGTTGGATGGGCCGGGTGTAGGAGGATTGGTTGAGATGTCTGGGGTATGAGAGTGTGGAGTTGTTGGGCTAAGGGAATGGGCCGAGTGGTTGGTTGGGGACTGGGTCGTAGAAGTGGGTGACGGTGGGCCATGGGCGGGTGAGTTGTGGGCCGAGGTAGAAGGAGCAGGAGGTTGGGTAGGTGAGGTTTGGGCTGAGTTATGTTGGTGCGGCAGTGGGCCGGTTGGGCTGGGTGAAACGTGAGACCAGATAAGAGGATTTAGGGTGGGGTTTAAGAAGTTGTATGTGTTGGGAGTATTTGGGGATTGAATAGCAAATGGGAAAATGGTTTCCTCAAATTGAACATGTCGGGAGATAAGGATTTAGTTGGTGGAGAGGTTTAGGCATTTGTATTTACTGTGATTTGGGGGATAACCGAGAAATACACAAGGGTGTGAGCGATGGGTTAATTTGTTGATGGTGGTGGAGGGTGTTATGGGATAACATAGGCAACCGAAAACACGTAGATGGTCATATTCCGGTTGACAGTGGTATAAGCGAGAGGTGGGGGATTTAAAGTTGAGTGTTTTGGTGGGTAGGATGTTTAGTAAGTAAGTTACGGTGGCAAGTGCATGGTGCCAAAGGTTGGGAGGTAACGATGCTTGCGCAAGGAGGGTGCGAAGCATGTTATTGATGGTGCGGATTTTGCGTTCCGCTTTTCCATTTTGTGAGGAGGTGTGGGGACAAGAAAACCAAAAATGCATGCCATTTGAGTTCCAAAAATTGTAAAAATTATTGTTTGCATATCCAGTTCCATTGTCGCATTGGAATTGTTTGATTTTTCTTTCAAATTGGGTGTTGATGTGGGTGTAAAAGGATTTAAAAGTTGTGAAAACCTGAGATTTATGGGAGAGGGGAAATGTCCATAAAAAATCTGTGTAATCATCAAGAAACAACACATAATACCGGTGACCTCCCGTGCTAAGAACCGGGGAGGTCCAACGATCACTATGAATAATATCAAAAGGCATGGAAGTAGAATTCATAGAATGATAAAAAGGGAGTTTAGTACTCTTCCCAAAAACACATGGTTTACACAAAGTGTTATTTATTTTGGAATAATTAATGAAAGACGACAATTTTAAAGATTGTAAAAGACTATTTCCCGGGTGTCCTAGACGTCGATGCCAGCGATCTTGTGTGATGGTGGTGAAGGCGGATGGTTGGTTGGAAGCCGTGTAGAGAGGAACGGTGAGCGGATAAAGATCGCCGGTGCTGTTGCATCTAAGGATGGGCACCCGAGTTTTGAGATCCTTCACAACAAAACCAAAGGGGTTAAATTAAATGGAAACAACATTATCAGTGGTTAGTCGTCTAACAGAAATTAAGTTTTTAATGATGTGTGGGGCAAAAAGGACATTGTTTAATTTTAAGGGTGGAAAGGGTGGTGGAAGGACTTGGTTGCCTTGTGCCACAACAGGAATAGATTGACCATTACCAACAATTACAAATTTATTAGTGCACGTATTAAAGTTAGACGAGGAGTATATACCTTGCTGGTTGGCCGAGTGAGAGGAGGCACCAGTGTCCATAACGCCATGATCGGGTGGGTTGAGAGCCATCATATAGAGAGCTTGTTCAATGTCCGTAGGTGTGTAGGAGTAATTTGCCTGATCCGGAATATGGGCTCCTAATATGCCTTAGCTGTTTTATTGACTCGGTCTAGACGGATACGGACAGGGTGGACGACCCAAGGATGGCTGCGACCACTGTTGAGAAGAGTTGTTCATTAATTGCGACCATTGATTGGCTGTCCAGGAGCTTGGGAATACAATGTAAGGGTGGTTTGGAGAAGTAGGTGGTTGCCAGTTCTTGTTATTATTATAGCCACGCGAACGACCCCTTCCACGACCCCGAGATCTATTCCGATTTCCTGCGGATGTATCTGTGGGTGGCTGGGAGGCTGCAACAGCGGCCAATGCGGTGGCCGAATGCTGTGCAGCAGCCGCCAATTGCCTTTTTTTCTTGGCTTGTTCGTTTGTGAGACGGGAGCGGGCCTCAGAAAAGTCCGGAAGCGGATCACAGTTCTGCAAAACGGTGGATATACCATCAAACTGTTCGGTCAAGCCTGTTAAGACTTGAAGGACGAGCATGCGGTTATCGATGGGAGATCCAAGGCCTTTTAGTTGGTCAGCCAAAAGTCTCTCACCTTGTAAATGTAGTCAATGGTCAATGGAGAAGTAGTCTCTCATCATTGACTACATTTACAAGGTTGACTAACATCTTCATTTACTACATTTACAAGGTTGACTAACAAAAATATATACGTCTATTATAGTCAACTCACAAAATTGAAATAAAATATCTAAATAGATAAAATAATGTAATTGCATAATAGTCCGAGGCAATGCATACTTTGACTACATTATGTAACAATGATAAACAATCTCATCATTCAAACATAAAACAATGCAATAATAGACAACTTACCATTTGTTTTTTTTTTTTTTAATTTGGATTTTGAATGTTTAAAAATAAAGTAATTCAAATGAAAATAGGCGTATTAAATGTTCACAATATGGTGTAAATCATGATAAATGCTAATTATACGCTAAAAATAGTAATGTTACAAATCAAAGAATTAAGCATTTATTTTGTGTTTAAATGTCTTTAATTTTAAAAACCGGATTTTTTTTTAAATTTTGATTTTGAATGTTTAAAAATAAATTTATAAATGTATTTATAAATGATACTAATTTTGTGTTTAAAAGTTATTAATGAAATGGTAATCATAATTATTAACATTAGATGTTTCCAATATTGTGTAAATCATGATAAATGCTAATTATATGCTAAAAATAATAATGTGACAAATCAAAGAATTAAGCATTTATTTTGTGCTTAAATGTCTTTAATTTTAAAAACCGGATTTTTTTTTTAAAATTTTGATTTTTAATGTTTGAAAATAAAATAATTCAAATGAAAATAGGCGTATTAATTGTGATGAAAAAAATCAAATTTAACTTTGTTTATAAATGTATTTATATTTATATATGATTAATAATTTTGTGTTTAAAGGTTATTAATGAAATGTTAATCATAATTATTAACATTAGATGTTTCCAATATTGTGTAAATCATGATAAATGCTAATTATATGCTAAAAATAGTAATGTGACAAATCAAAGAATTAAGCATTTATTTTGTGTTTAAATGTCTTTAATTTTAAAAACCGGATTTTTTTTAAAATTTTGATTTTGAATGTTTAAAAATGTATTTATATATGATTAATAATTTTGCGTTTAAAGGTTATTAATGAAATGGTAATCATAATTATTAACATTAGATGTTTCCAATATTGTGTAAATCATGATAAATATCAAAATGCATGAATTGGTAACACTAAAGAGCAAAATCACGTACCTTCTGTTGATATTTTGGATCTCCAATCCTTTGTGCCCGTGCAACAATAAACTCCAATTGCTCTATGCAAGAATATGCCTGAGTACTATTACCCTGAGCAAACAAAGGATAATATATGAAGAATTGTTGAAAGAATTGTTGAATTCACAGAAAAATCATAAAGGTATAATACAATGTGATGACGAACTTACCTCTAACACAAATGCGATAATAATCTTATGTGAATTCCAAGTAATCTGGTTTCTCTGTTAAATAAATGGATGACTATTAATCACATAGAACAATGCATATATTTGTATACTAATTAGTTACATTGTAAGTAAATTAATACCTGTAAAAAGGCATTATTCACTGTATTCAAAAATGGTTTACATAATTTTCAATTTCCTTCACAGGTTGATGATGAACTTGTTTTTAGAGTAGCTGTTGCATCATTGTCTGCATCCTAGTAGACTCCATTTGGCAAGCATAAAAAGAACTAATCATTATTGTCGTTCTAAATTATTTAAAAAAAAAGGAACACTAAAAAATAATATGAAAAAGTTCACTTACAAAATTTTACGAACACTTGGTGCGCATACTTTTATAATACCAAAGAAAGCAAACTTTATACAACTTTAATAAACCTAGAAATCAAGAACCCAACTTCAGTTTACAAAACGAAAAACCCAGAAATCTTTAGTAACAAATAAATCAAATACAAAATAAAACAAAACAAATTAAAATCAAAAAAAGATAGTGAACAGTACCTCATGAGTTTTGAAGTTTGTTTACGACCGAACATTACGGCAGGAACGAAGCCTAATCGGGGATCTCAATGATAACGACGGTTTACATTCTGAATGAAGCCCAAAATAACACATTCACAAGTTATTAAAAAATTATATAAAACAACGAATTAACAGATACAATCGGTAACATTTCAGAAAGATAAATGCAAAAACGAATTAGCAGATCTGAAATACAGAGAAAGATCCGAACATTAAATCTAATTTGAAAGATAGCATAAACGGAATGAAAACGATGAAGCAATAAAACATGTCAATCAAATGATAGGTGAAGAAAACGAATGTAAATCTTTACTATCAATCAAGCAATAAACAGAATGAAAACGAATTAACAGAATGAGACGAAGATAGGTGAAGAAACAAATACCTTTATTGATGTTTTTTTCGGATTAGGGTTTAAAGTGACTGATGTTGTTTGAGGAAAAGAATGTAAATCTCTGAAAAAGAAATCGAATATGTGCTTACCTAGATGGATGAACGATTGATTGTCTTGTGGAGGAAGATGGAGCATTCATTAGTTGGAGAATATAGTGTTTATAGAAGTTATTAAACACCTTGACCAATTTTGACTTTATAATATTTAATGATTTTCGATTTAAAAAAAATTATAAATTAATGATTTTCGAGTTTAGGAAAGGTATTAATTGACCGATTATGACCAAATATTGTGTATTAATTCAATTTTCAATTTAAAAAAAAAAGAAAATTTTATAAATTTTAAGGTTATGTCATGTGGCACAATATGGGAAGAGAGAGATTGAAGGTGCAATGTGGGAGGGACATGTGTCAAAATTGAGTTTTGTTTATTATATGTAATAATAGAAGATTATTTCAAGCCATATGGACGCTGACAAAGCAATGGATAAAGCTTGAGTTCACTCACTTGATCATGTTGTGGCTCAAGGTGAGCCTGCTCGCTTGTGCCGTCGTTGCCACCTGCAACTCTTCCTTTTATTTCCTCGCTAGCCCACATGAGCAGGCTCGCGTCTGCTCGCTCGCAGGACCATTAACACGTGAGGGTCGTGATGTTCGCGAGCCACGTGGCTCATTGGCTCGCTCGCGAGCCACAACACACAGTCTAAGATTTATGCAAACACTTTTTTTTTTTTAAATTTACTTTCATTAAACCACCAACGAAAGACATGCTATTACCAAAGTGGAAATAGCAAGCCTAAAAACCAACAAAAAGAAATCCAAACTTACATCAAATCAAAATTACACCATCTCTCCCAATCAACCACACATTCTTTAAACCTATACTTATACCATAAGAAACCCAAGGTCTTGATATCGGTAATCATCTCTACGACGTTCGGATCCTTGCTTGAGAACACTTTTTAACAATATTAACAAAAGCAAAACTGAAAATAAACATTACTTAGGTCTTGTTTGGTAGCCTCTTAATGAGGTTCTGAACCATTCAGCTTTGAATGGTTCAACATTCAGACTGTTTGTTTCAACTTAAAAAAATCTCTAAATGGAATGGTTAAGAGCTGAACCATTCAACACTAATCATTCATTGTCTCTTAACTATTCAGACCTCTTAATAATTCAGTACTTAATCAACAAAACAACCCCTTATACTTTTATTTACTTGTAATTGTATCTTAAAATACACTTAAGTATTCGTGTTTGCTATTTCATTAAGAAAAGTAATGCTTTCGTGTTTGTTAAATTGTTGCATGTAAACTTAATTAATTAATGCCATTAGGGTTGGTGGCCCAATGATAGAAGCAAAGCTTCTAGAAACACCTAAAGGGAAGTTATGGGTTCAAGTCTTCACAAGAAGTAAAAATTTGCCATTCAAAAAAAAAAAAAAAAAAAAAAAAAAACTTAATTAGTTAATGCTCAATTTTTTTAACGATTAATTTCTCTTTATTTTTACTTTGGTGGCTTTCCTCTAAGGTGGCTTTGCCTCTTGCCACTTTTGGCAAAGTTTCAAACTTAGTCCTCTTTTTTAATCTCCTTTGAACAAAGTTTCAATGTTTTAAAATATATTTTCAATTTATAGTCCATATTATCTTTTCTTAATTTTTTGTTTTTGTTTTCTGCACGTGGGCTTCACCTGTTTGGGCTCTTTACTTCCGTGTTATATTTCCATGTTATATGAACTATGTTTTTTTTTCATGGGCTTATGAGTCTGCTTTTACTTTAGCCTTTAGATGGTTCAACTCTTTGTTGCACATACATTGCATTGCATTGCAGAAGATGCTACAAATCTTTTTGGTATTGTAAAACTATGGCCACCCGTTGTGTATTTTGTTCCTGATTCTCAACCTAGTCTTGCAATTGGTCTTTTATCGGATTAAATACCCAACTCTATTTCTACTTTTCTATAATTGAACTTTGGTTCGTTAAATTCAATAATACCATTTCAGTTAGTTTTTTTTTTTTTTTTTTCACAATCCCGCTCCCCTTGATCTCAAATGATTTAAAAGTTCTAAGTCTTTTAGAACATACTAGTGGGGAGCCCGTGCGATGCGGCGGTATGGACAATTTACAAGTATAAGTGTAATTGTGTGGTTGATAAATTGACAGGATGCATGAATATATAATTAATCTAAATCAAATAATTTGAAAATAATTATAAAAAATATTTTGAAAGATCACCCAAAAATTAGATTAAAAATACATAAACTATGACAATCGTAAATATAACATTACGCTACAAATAGATAACTATAGAATTCATACCTTAATGGTGAGTCGTATATCTAACGATAAATTGTCTCCGGTTAAACGTCACAAAAAAATCTACAGTTTATCGTATTTTTAAGTATGTTAATTTAGAGATTATCCGTTTAGTTGATCTATCTGGTTGTAATACTTTGTAGAATCTATGGGTAATTTAATTCGTTTAATAAAAATCATGTGTGTTATGTATAGTGTGTTATGTGTGTGAGTATATGGATGTGTATGTATCAAGATGTGATTTTAAGGTTTACTTAAAAATAATTAAATGTATAATTAAAATATCTCTAAAAATCGACATGAACCGAAAAATAAAATAACATAAAGGACCAAAAATAGATAGACTATGAGAACACTAAAACAAAAGATAAAATACCACTTTGTAACAATCAAATTAGTAATTAGGTTTGTAATTAATTAATTATTATTATTATTATTATTATTATTATTATTATTATTATCATCATTATTATTATTATTATATCTTACTAACTCAACTAATCCATTAAAAGTCTTCAAATTTTAGACTGTATTTGTAGAGAATTAATCCCTTGCCATCTTTCATTAACAAATCACAATATATAGAGTTACAACTAAGCTCCTATTTTTGGAGAGGATATATACAATAATTTTGTGACACAAATTACATTCAATCATAGCATGATTGGCGGCCTCTAATACACCCCCGCAGTCGAAGCGGGAGGAGAGCAAATGCTTAGACTGGTGCGAAAATCATCGAAGAGAACTCGAGGTAGCTTTTTGTGAATATGTCGGCGACTTGAAAACGTGATGGCATGTGAAGAATGCGAACCAAACCCTTTTGTAACGTGTTCTCTGACAAAGTGAATGTCTAGTTCAATGTGCTTGGTTCGTTGATATTGGACCGGGTTGCCTGATAGGTAAATAGCACTGACTTTGTCGCAATAGACCAATGAGGCTTTAGACAGTGGACGATGGAGCTCAAGCAGAAGATTACGCAACCAACAAATTTCGGCAACAACATTTGCTACCCCTCTGTACTCGGCCTCAGCACTGGACCGTGCTATAGTAGACTGTCGCTTAGATGACCAGGAAACCAGATTATCCCCCAGATAAACACAATAACCAGAGGTGGAGCGACGCGTGTCAGGGCAAACGGCCCAATCTGCATCTGTGTCGGCTCGTAGGGATAGAGCCAAAGAAGGTGACAAGTGAAGGCCAAGCTCAGCAGTGCCCTGTAAATACTGTATGATGTGTTTGAGTGCATTCCAATGAGCAAGGCACGGAGCGTGCATGTGCATACATATCTGTTGCATGGCATATGTGATATCTGGTCTGGTGAAAGTGAGGTATTGAAGGGCCCCAGCGAGGCTTTGGTATGTGGTGGGGTCATCGTATAAAGAGTCCGACTCACTGGATAATTTGCTTTGGGTATCCACAGGTGTAGCTGCAGGTTTGCAAGAATCTTTGCATGCACGATGAATAATATCCTTGGTGTAGGATTGTTGGGAAAGGAATAGGTTGTTACCTGACCGAGTTACCCAAATGCCCAGGAAATATGAGAGAGGCACCAAATCTTTCATGGCAAACTCACTAGAGAGAAAAGACATTAGACGCTAGCGCAGAAGATCAGATGAGGTGGTGAGGATGATGTCTAGATCAGGAGATAAGCAACATCAGTGCCATGATGATAGATGAATAAGGAGTTATCAGACTTGCATTGAGTGAATCCATGTTGTACAACAAAATCAGTAAACTATTGATACCAAGCTCTAGGGGCTTGTTTGAGGCCATAGATGGACTTTTTGAGGCGGCATACATGGTCTGGGTAGTCTTGATGTCTAAACTCCATGGGTTGATGCATATAAACGGTTTCCTACAATTGACCATGCAAGAAAGCATTGGTAACATCTAATTGGTGTATAGCCCACGACTGAGAGAGTGCTAAGGTGAGAACTGTCTGAATAGTAGTAGGTTTAACCACCGGACTGAAAGTCTTGCCACAGCAACGCCAACCTGTTGACTACGATCACCACATACCAACCTGGCTTTGTATCTTTCTAATGAGCCATCAGAACGAAATTTGTGCTTATATAGCCACATGCATCGAATTATTTTTAGGATGACGTGGTACTAATTCCCAAGTCTCATTTTTAATAAGTGCACTAAATTGCATCAAATTATTTTCATGGCGTTGGACCATTCTGGTGTAGACAAGGCTAGGTGTAGGTTTTGGTGATGGGTGCAATGGAAGTAGTGTTGAGGTTGAAAAGTTGTTTGGGTTTTTGTAGTGTCGTCCATTGCTCTAGTGCACATGGTACGGGTTTGTGTTGGGGGAGGAGGGGTGGTTGAGGAGTATGGTGGGCTAAATTATTCTGAGGCGGGATTTGGATGTTTGCGTGGGAGTTGGACGATGTGGGCGGTGTGAGATTTGGGTTGTGGGCTGGATGGGGATGTGGGCGGGGCAGGGTTGTTGTGATGGTGTAGGGACATGGTGTGGGATGGGCCGGGTCAGGTATGTGGAGTGGTGGTTGCGCTTGTTCGGCCAGGTGGAGTAGGCGAGGGGTCAGAAGGTTGGGCTGGAGGTGTGGGAGTGTTGATTTAGTTCCACAGCAGTGGGTGAGTGAGTGTCGAGAAAGTTGTAAGTGTGAGCCGTGGTATGGTGTTGGATCGAGAAGGGATAGATGGACTCCTCGAACTGTACATGTCGAGATATAAACATTTGATTTGTGGAGAGGTCAAAGCATTTATACCCACGATGGTTTGAGGGGTATCCAAGAAAGACACAGGTTTAGAGCAGTTGGTAAATTTGTGAATTTTAGTAGAGGGGGTGATGGGGTAACATAGACAACCAAACACACGAAGGTGCGTGTAGGTTGGAAGGACATTATATAGAAGAGTGGTGGGAGAGAGGAATTTGTGGGTTTTCTTTGGTAGGATGTTAAGGAGGTAAGTGGCGGTTTCACGTACATGGTGCCAGAGGGAGGGTGGTAAGGAGGCTTGGGAGAGAAGGGTACGGATCATGTTGTTAATGGTTCTTATTTTCCTTTCGGCTTTGCCGTTTTGGGATGAGGTATGGGGACACGAGAAACGAAATTGCATTCCATTGGCATGACAAAATTATTTAAAATTATTGTTTGTGTATTCAGTGCCATTATCACATTGGAATTGCTTTATTTACCGTTCAAATTTTGTGTGATGTGGTTATAAAATTTGGTGAAGGTGATGTAGACATGGGATTTATTTGCTAAGGAAAGGTCCAAAGGAAGTTGGTTTTGTCATCAAGAAATAATATATAATAACGGTGACCGCAGGTGCTTAATCCCGGTGAGGTCCACAAATATAACACCCCAACCGATGGAAAAAACATCGAGGTGTCACGTAGTGATGGTTGTTCAATAGCTCATGGTACTAAATGGAAGTTGAATATTACTAAACAATTACAATTTGTCATACAATTTAATAAATACATAAACTTAGTTTACATAAACTAGGTCCAATGCTCATATGTGATCCAAGGCTTCTACAACTTCCAATAGCAAATAAAACCTGAAACGTGTTGAGTTGGAAAGATGGGGGTCAACTATAAATAGTTGGTGAGAATACATAGGTTTTGCATATAGTTGAAAGCAATATGTTGTATAGCAATCATAGTTGAAGTATAATATTGAGTAATGATAGAATATGAGTCCGACATGTAACAATGCGTCTTTTGTACAATCAAACCTTGTGTCGATTGAGACCTAACTCGCAAGTTAGTAAAAGTGTAACTGTTATCGATCATCCCCTGAATTTATGCGGGGATGGTTTGTCAGACCTATAGTGCTATAATCTAAACAGGCGGCTTGATCCATGTTAATGATTGTACTGTGTCTTTTTTGTTACAGTCAAATGATAGAATGAGTAAATGATGGTTGATGGGTTAGTTCAAAGATGTGTATAAAAACATCTATAAATGAGTTTAAGGAGTGTTAAGTCGTCAAATGGTGTTGCTTTGATATTATTATGTTATTTCAGGATTTGTTGACTAAAGGAGGCAAATATGACGTTCTGGAGTTGCTCGGGCAAGAAACGGAAGCTTACGTGAGCTGGAAAATCAAAAACTGAAGAAAGTGGGGTTTTGGCGTAGGATATGCCAAAACTGGCGTATCCTACGCCAGTAGCGTAGGGAAGGATACAGTGGCTTGCGTAGGCAGCAGACAACAGCTCAGGCAAAATCAGTCTAGCATACCCTACGCCAAAAGTGGCGTAGGATACGCGAAAGTCAAAAGTTGATCAAAAGTTTCCTTTTTTCAAGTCAATGATGGTGGAAAACATTTTAATGACGATTTTATGAAGGAAGGGACATTTTTAGCTGGACTTTTGACTCATTCTCATAAAAGAATTCACGACCATTAAGAAGAAAAACACACACACAATTCTCCAAAGCTTTGAATCATTCTTGAAGATTGAAGACACCATTTTGAAGATGAATACCATGGCCATGCTTGGCTAAATCATTTTGTATTACACTGGGATGTAGGTTCTTGATAGCTAGCGCTGAAAACATTTGGGTATTGTTCTTAATCTTTTGTTGATGTTCTTGTGTACTTGAATTACTTGTGTTGAGTAATGATTAATCTTATGCTAGACTCATTTTTAGTTAATTGATCTTGTGCCAATTTCTAGTGAGATAAGCATGGTTCCTTGCATCAACACTACCATAGGATTGTATGTTCTAGATGATAAAGTATAGTTTAGTCCATTGTTGAATGTTGACAAAACTTGATACCTAAATTTATTGAGCAAGCAACCCGTTAGTACCAATTGCATTATCCTTGTTCACCCAATTGTTGAAAGTCCTAGTGTTCAATTACCAAATCCTTAGTGTAATCATTTTTACCTCATTGTTTACAAGTATCATTATTTTCTTTATTCTTGCAAATTCAATTAAATTTTCATATTAATCAACAACAACTTTTCAACCAATTCTTAAATGATAATTTGCATACTTCATAATTAACTAGCACCTTCATAAGCAACATTTTCGAAGTTAACTAAGCAATATTCACTAACCACACGCTCCTTGGATTGATACCCTATTTACCCTATCTACCTAGGTTAATTAGGTTTTGCATGACCCGTAACGACCGGTTCATCAAATGCCGCCGTTGCCGGGGAGCTAGTGCGCTTAGTGTGTATTGGGTAGTTGATATTGTGATAATCTGTTAATTATCTGTTTAGTTTATTCTCTACTTTTCCTTGTTTACGCTTGGTGTGTTACTTGTGCAGTTTACAGGTAGTGCATGCATACAAGACATTCGGGGAGGACATCTCCTTTAGTGTTTGAATCGGAAATTGAGAAGTTAGCAAGAAGAAACCGACACCACCGATTAGAGGAGCCGATTCCTTCTAATTCCCAATCACCACCTACAAGTCAACCTTTGTCTTTTGGAACCGTTCAAATGGCAAGCTCAAACCCAAATCGCCGTTCAGGTGAAAACCGAAGACCACCCACTCCACCTCATCAAAACCGAACCCAACATTCACAACAACACCCACCTCACCAACCACTTCATAACCGAAATCCCAACAACCGAAATGTAAACCAAGGTTCTTCCATATCTAACCGTGGCAATCCCACATTTGATCCGGTCAATCGATACAATGAAGCCGGATATGATGATCATGTTAAGAATATTGAAGAATTAAGGGTGAACATTAATGATGATGACCCATTCAGTGTACCAAGTTATCAATCATCAGATAGAGTTAGTGTTCATTCTTACCATTCGGGGGAAGATGAATATTCCGAAAGGGATTACACTGAGGAAGACGAGGATTGGGGTTACCAAAATGTTAGTGATGATCATGGGATGAGGAGGAGTATCAAAGTGATAATAGTTCTAATATGGGTGCAAATCGAAATGGGGGTAATGACGGTTACTACAATCATGTCTTCAATAATCATCACCCCAGACAAAACCCAAGAAGGCATCAAAGTCCCAACATTCACCAAAATCGGGGTGAAAATTTTGTGGGTCGAGCAGAAAGGAGACCTCATGGGAGAGGACAACCTAGAGATGAAGAAGTCAATGCTCCACGAAGAAGGCCCCCAGTTCCAATGCAAGGGGTTAATGTCGGTTTAGACCACTTGCTTCTGAGAACGAGTCACCAATTGTACCACCACCTTCAGGAAGAAGATCTTTTGATTGCAAGCCAAATTACATCAACATTCTTCCTCATTTCCATGGAATGGCTACTGAAGACCCATATGATCACCTGTCTGAATTCAAGGTAATGTGCGGTACTATGGGAGGTCATAACTTCTCTTTAGATGAAGTTCAGCTGAGGTTATTCCGGTTTTCTCTCAAGGATAAGGCAAAGACTTGGTTCCTTACTCTACCCGCACACATCATCTATACCTGGAGAGAAATGCAACAAGTATTTTTGGATGAATATTTCCCCAGTTTTAAAACAGATGGGGTGCGGTTAGAGATTCGTTCCTTTCAACAGTTACAAGGGGAACCACTTCATGAAGCTTTCACTCGCTTCAAGGAGTTAATTCGGAAATGCCCGCACCACAACATCGACCTTTGGGAATTGGTTAGTAGTTTTGTGAATGGACTGAGTAAGGAGGAAAGAAAATACCTCAAGTCTACTAGCAATGGAACTTTGTTGTCTAATCCAGAGTAAGAAGACTGGGATTTTTTGGAGCTCATGGCAAAGAATTCAAAATCGGAAGAGGCAGCTGATCGAAGAGCTAAACACCCGGTCTCTAAATCTCTTCTGGATTCAGATTCAAGCTCTAAAGACCGGATTGCTCAGTTAGAAAGAGAGTTGGCAAAGATGAAGAAACGCAAGGTGTCAGCGGTACAATACCCTGTTTGTGATAATTGGGGAGATTTGGGGCATAAGGCTAGTGAGTGCCCCGTGATATGGGTCAAACCACCGAACAAGTAAATCAAGTGTATGGGGAAAGGAAGTATGACATGAACTCCAACACTTATCATGCGGGCTTGAGAAACCATCCTAACTTTAGGTATGGTAACCCTTCTAATCAAATGAACCCGAATTTTCAATCGGGTAATCAAAGCGGTGGTGGGCAATATCAAGGTCGCCAAGGTGGTAATCAAGGTGGTTACCAAAGAAACACTTACAATCAAAGTGGTAACCAAGGGTACAACAATAATTACCAACGGGGTTACAACCAAGGCGGCTCCTCAAGCAATCAAGGAAATTCTTCGGGAAGTCAAGGTGGTGATGAGTCATTGAGTTCAAAGTTGGATGCACTAATGAATATGATGAAGGACTCCAACAATGACATCAAGGAAATGAAGAAGGTGAATGAGGTGAGAGATAAGTCTCACGAGGCCTTAGCTAAACAAGTGGGTCAACTAGCGGAAGAAATGGCTCAATGGAGAGGAAGCACGGGGAAGCTTCCAAGTGATACTACCGTGAACCCACAACATCAAGCATCGAGCTCAAGAAACAATCAAAACGTGCATATAAATGCGGTGAGTTTTATTTTGAATGATAAGGTTGTGGGTAATGAAACAACTCCACCACAACAATTTGTTGATGGTGTGGTGGAGGAGGTTGATAGTGATGATGAGCATGAAGAGGAAAATATTTCGCAAAATAATTTTGAAGCTAAAAATTATAAAAAATACTTTTGCGAAAAGTGTTTAAATGAGATGGCTACTAAGACAAGTGTGGGGATGGAGACTAATACCATCCCATATCCTGCAGCTTTAGTAGACCCAAACAATGTGTCAAAGTGGAGCCCACCAAAGGACGAGAGGTGGGAAAATTTTAAACAAGTCAAAAAAATTTACCACTTATTGATGCAATTGAAAAAATTCCTGCTCATGTTGAATGTGTGAAAGAGTTGAGCAACCAAAACAAGCACAACGAGTTGCCTAAACATTTAGGGGCACATGTTCGTGCTGTTTTGTTGGATGCTCTTCCCCCTAAACTTCAAGATCCAAGAGCCCCATTGATTCCAATTCAGGTTGGAGAGCTTAAAATAGAAAGGGCGCTCCTAGATCTTGGAGCATGTGTGAGTATATTGCCTGGGAGTCTGTTTGACCAATATGACTTTGGTTCAATACATGAAATTAACACCATGGTGGTGTTAGCTGATCAGACTCTCACGCATCCAAGGGGGATGGTGAATGATGTGTTGGTGAAAGTAGAGGATTTCTACTACCCAGTTGACTTTTTGGTGGTAGACTATGTAAATAGTGCGATAAACACACAACCCACCGTTATACTGGGTAGGCCGTTCTTAGAAACTGCACATGCTAATATAAATTGTGCTAATGGAGCGGTAAGCATGAAATTTGGTGACCGTGAGTTGTGTTTAAATGTGTATCCAAATTTTTCTAACTCGGTTGTTGAGGAGAAATGTCCCAAAAATAACATTTTTGATAGTGGTGACCCTCTTGTAAAAGAGGATCACCCAAAAGAGGATTTTTGTGTGACTGGCAGGTTTGGAGCAGTAAAGAACAGGACAGTGAAAGGAAGGACGACAAAATGGAGGAAACTGCCTGATTTGCACAATGAAACAAGAACGGAAAAGATGGTTGACCCGGTTAGGACCACCTTAAAGGACTTACCGGAATGTAGAAGGGTTGCATCCTTAGAGGCAGAGGGAGGAAGACATCCCCCTCGACCACCATGAGGGTGGTGTATTCGGTCTGGCTGAAGACCCTTAAACTTAGCGCTTCCGGGAGGCAACCCGTTGATCAGGTCCGTGTATTTTTTTCCCTTCTTATATTAATTGCATAGGCATGATCATTTTATTTACGTTTGGTGTGCTAGGTATTTTATGCTTTTCAGTTTTATTTTGTTTTTGTTTGTTTTGGATGTTTTGATGTTTTGTGTGTGAGCCCAGCGTATACATCACCAGTAAGTGTTCAGCTGAAAAGGGAGTAACAAAGGAGAGGAAGCATTAAAGTGTGGAAAGCAAAGATTCACCGATAGAATGGGGACATCAATTATTTACCAGGTGCTTTCTTTTCTTTAATTATGTGTATGTTGTTTGAATAAGACTTGGGTGAATGATTAGTGTTGCTTTAGAAGGGGAATGTAGTGAGGCGGAACAAAAGCATCCTTACACATATTTTTAATTTATTTGGCTACTTGGTCCCCTTATTTGTGCAAAAATCCACATTGAGGACAATGTAAGTTCCAAGTGTGGGGATGGGGGAATAGCCATTTAAATATGAAAATTTTTAAGACCCTCAAGCTAAACTTTAAGAAAACCATTTCTTTCACCATAGTATTGGATCACAAAATTCGACCCCTAATCATGGTCATAACTCTTTAAGTTCCTTGATGTGTTTTTCCAAGGTTGGTTTTTGTAAAACGTGGATTGCCTGGTTAGAAAAGACTAAGGAAGAATATAACATTTTTTGCATATCGGCAACCCATATTTCCCTTTAGGTTCAGAAAGAGATTGTTGAGCCACCACAACATGCTAACACCCTACAAAAATCTATTTCACATCTTTCGGCATGTTGTGTTCAATTGAATTGAGTGTACTATTATAGGCGCATAAGGTAGAACTTGCAATTTTTGATACGCCTACCACTCTAGATTAATTGTGACACAAGAATGATTAAGGCATTAGGTCTATCTAGCCTTTTTCCTCATAAAAAAAAAAAAAAAAAACAATCTCCCCTAGTTAAACAAATTCGAGCTTTTAACCTTTCAATTGATTACCCATGTCAACCCATTTGACCCATTTAGCCTTTTCAATTTTTAAACCCAAATGATGAAAATTCGGTCATAGGATTTTGATTTGTATTGTATATAGTTTGTAATGTGAGTTCAAAAAAAAAAAAAAAAAAAAAGCATGAGAACAAATACGCTTCAAACAAATGGAAGTTCTCATAGAAAAACACAAAAAAATATGCTTGAGTTAGTAATTGAATAAAAGGTGCAACATTGCCTTATAGTTTAGTAATTAGTTAGTTGATGTAATAAAAGTCGAATTTTCATCATTATAGTCACTTTTAAATATACCCTTCCATACCCTTCGCCTAGCTCCATTACAACCCGTTTTAAGACCTTTTGACTTGTGTTCACTTTTGAGAAATTCTATGGAAGGCGATTGAATTGCAAGCTTATGCTAATATGCCCTATAATCGGTTTCGAGTGATTGATATGAAATACTAGCACATCACTTGCTAGTCTAGATAGTAAACCGAGTGGAGTGAACCATTGTGAGGGGTGTGCAAAAATGTGAAAATCGGATCTAGTTGGATTTGGCTAGGCAATTTTTTTTTAGCATGTAAAAACCTTGGAATGTAAATCTACTGATAGGCGTAAGTCATGTGAGTTAGGGTATGACTAGGGGCCGTTTTTGAGAATTGATAAAAGGTGAAATTCATTTGAAATGACTATTTATTTGCTTGAGGGCAAGCAAAAGATAAGTGTGGGGATGTGATGGGTTAGTTAAAAGATGTGTATAAAAATATCTATAAATGAGTTTTAAGGAGTGTTAAGTCGTCAAATGGTGTTGCTTTGATATTATTATGTTATTTCAGGATTTGTTGACTAAAGGAGGCAAATATGACGTTCTGGAGTTGCTCGGGCAAGAAACGGAAGCTTACGTGAGCTGGAAAATCAAAAACTGAAGAAAGTGGGGGTTTTGTCGTAGGATACGCCAAAACTGGCGTATCCTACGCCAGTAGCGTAGGGAAGGATACAGTGGCTTGCGTAGGGCAGCATACAACAGCTCAGGCAAAATCAGTCTAGCGTACCCTACGCCAAAAGTGGCGTAGGATATGCCAAAGTCAAAAGTTGATCAAAAGTTTCCTTTTTTCAAGTCAATGATGGTGGAAAACATTTTAATGACGATTTTATGAAGGAAGGGACGTTTTTAGCTGGACTTTTGACTCATTCTCATAAAAGAATTCACGACCATTAAGAGAAAAACACACACACAATTCTCCAAAGCTTTGAATCATTCTTGAAGATTGAAGACACCATTTTGAAGATGAATACCATGGCCATGCTTGGCTAAATCATTTTGTATTACACTGGGATGTAGGTTCTTGATAGCTAGGGCTGAAAACATTTGGGTATTGTTCTTAATCTTTTGTTGATGTTCTTGTGTACTTGAATTACTTGTGTTGAGTAGTGATTAATCTTATGCTAGACTCATTTTTAGTTAATTGATCTTGTGCCAATTTCTAGTGAGATAAGCATGGTTCCTTGCATCAACACTACCATAGGATTGTATGTTCTAGATGATAAAGTATAGTTTAGTCCATTGTTGAATGTTGACAAAACTTGATACCTAAATTTATTGAGCAAGCAACCCGTTAGTACCAATTGCATTATCCTTGTTCACCCAATTGTTGAAAGTCCTAGTGTTCAATTACCAAATCCTTAGTGTAATCATTTTTACCTCATTGTTCACAAGTATCATTATTTTCTTTATTCTTGCAAATTCAATTAAATTTTCATATTAATCAACAACAACTTTTCAACCAATTCTTAAATGATAATTTGCATACTTCATAATTAACTAGCACCTTCATAAGCAACATTTTCGAAGTTAATTAAGCAATATTCACTAACCACACGCTCCTTGGATTGATACCCTATTTACCCTATCTACCTAGGTTAATTAGGTTTTGCCTGACCCGTAACGACGGTTCATCAATGGTGTAATTGAATCACAAGTTTCAACAATGTAAGAATGAGTAAATGATAGTGTATAAAATGTTTAAACAGGTTTCACCCCAAAATGTAAAACAGAAAAAAGGGCTATGTAAACTCACATGATGATAGTGAACTTGCAAGTATTTGATGACAATCAAATAATTATGCTTGACTCTTAGACGCGCGGATCAACTTTACAAGAATTTTTAACGACACACTCTTAATTAATCACAACCTAAATATAAATTTATTCGAAATCAATGTTGTGTATATTCATAAGGTTGTAAACTTCCGATATTCTCGTGAACAAAATAGTAGGATCTAAGTTGTGGCTTATAGAATGGTCCGTTTACTAACGATGGGTATAGAATAATACAATCTCCAAATATTTGTAAAATTTTGACATGATTAATTTTCCCACAATATATTTTGAAATTAGTTTGAGAAAAATGATCAAATATATATATATATATATATATATATATATATATATAGGCTAAGTATCCATAAGAAACCCAAAATTTTGAAGAAACTCTCACAAACCCATCTTATGGTCTAGATTAAGCCACACCACCCTCTATTATTTTAATAAATAAGGGTAATATAGTGATTTTACACTTCCCCCTCTTTTTTTGGTTTAAATTTTTCTCTTCCCATCCAATATAAAGAACTCACACACTCTCTCTCTCTCTCTCTCTCTCTCTTTCCATTAAAACCATCCTAACCACCATACTTTACCACCACCACCACCGTCTTCATCCTCCATCCATCGTTATCCGCCACCGTGTTCAAAAAAAAGTCCTAAATCGTTATTATCCTATTTTTGTAAGCTAAGATACAAACATCACAACGAAAAAAAGGAAAAGAAGAACTTGGTGAAGAAGCGACTGCAACAATTCATTATTGTGGTAATCATTATTATTATATCTCCGAACTTATAAAGGGTGTTTGGAGTGCTTATCTAACTCCAACAAACTCATAATAATATATCTGAAACCTTATTATTATTATTATTATTATTATTATTATTATTATTACTATTATTATTATTATTCATAAATACCTCTATTTTTATAGGAAAATGTCCTCTGTTTTTTTTAAAGGAATTAATATTGATCCTATCTTTGATCCTATTAGTATTATTATTATTATTATTATTAGTGTGAGTTGTTGTTAAATAGGAACGATTTTGTGGTAGGAACGATTTTTGGAGAGGGAGTTTTTTTATTATTATTCTTATTATTAGTGTTAGTTGTTTAGAAGTAGTTACCGATTTTTGTGGTTGGAAGGATTTTGTGATCTAAACGATTTGATTATTATTATTATTAATATAATTATTATTATTATTATTGATGATTTGTATTTGAATTGGGACTAACTGTTGGTGGGTGTTTGGGAACATGGTTTTTGGTAAATGGTGATCACCAAGTTTTGATTTTTTTATGAACGGCGAGATCGGTCAAAATTAGTGAATTTTAATGTCTCTTAACATATGCAACAATATGTCTGTTTCGTATGTAACAACAGAACTAAGTTGGTATAAATTACCTTCTAATTTTTTTTACCATATCTTAATTAAAACAAAAGTCATTAATCATGAGATCAAATCTATGTTTGCGTCTGTTTCGTATGTAACAGCAGAACTAAGTTACGTATGTTACACATCTATGCAGTTATATAACGTTCCTTCTAAATTAAGTTTGATAATCTTGATAACTAAATGGATAAAACAATGTTTGTTTGTTTTCAGTTTCGTATGTTTTTTTTTTGTAATCCAGATGGTTAACATACATTAAGACGAGGGGGGCTTTACATGTAAATTGATGATTTTTGGTTTATTTTTGCAGGTGAGCATATTTTTTGCATCAAAGATGAAGATGATTATCAAGGATGAAGTGTAGACAATTTTCTTTTATTTATGATAGTTTTTTTTAGCATTTGTTGATTTGTATTGACCGTTTTGTTTGTTTTTAGCACTTTGTAAGAAACAATGCTTGTGTACATTTAAATGTTTTTTGATCTATAAAATTTTTAATTGATTATATACAATCTGTGCAATTTTAACGTACGCAACACTGCATATGTTACATATGTAACATGATGTGCTGACAGATTTAGGACCATGGTCACAAAAGTATGAGAGAGATGATGTGACATGTGTCAGGTCAACTTGTCATAAATGCTTTTTCAGAAAAATGTCATTTGACCCTTTTGCCCTTTTTTTTGTCATCTAGTCTATTAAAGGTAATAAATTTAAATCAATAATCATGAATAAAATGTGGACTATTGATCTAGTTTGATCAATGGTTCTAAGAGAGTTTAGTGGGTTTCTTCAATTTAGGTGGGTTTTTATTTAATCCATCCCCTATATATATATATATATATATATATATTATATATATATATATATATATATATATATATATATATATATATATATATATATATATATATATATATATAGAGGGGAAGTATCCATAGAAAACCCTCTAAATTGAGTAAACTCTAGTAAACCCAATACTAGGCCATGGTTTGTCCACATCACCCACAAACATTACTTACATATTATATTAGCAAGGGTATTCTAGACAATTTAACTCTAACTCTCTTTCTTTTCACTTTCCTGGCATATGTCACCTCCCTCTACCTATATCTTTTAATTCTCTCTCTTTCTCTCAAAAACAACAAACCTCTCTCATAAACTAGATCTAAATCTTGCTCTTTTTCTCTTTTCTCTCAAAGTCACCAGGAAAATGAAGCCACCATCGAAGGTCTCTAATAAACCTAGCTTATCAGACAACTAGATCAACGAAGGTGACGGTCGAGTACCATCATCTACCTTAACCACCACAAAAAAAAAAAAAAAAAAAAAAAAAAACTAGAAAATAGGTAATCACATGTTTTAGATCTACAAAGAAGAAAGCTTTTGATGGCAAGCTAGGCATCTGGATCTGCATATGAGGTTCATTTTAATTTTTATTTATTGTGTTTGAATTGTGTAGATCTAGTTTCAAAGATGAAAGGGCAAATTTGGTGATTTTAATGGCTTTAATTGTCTGGATCTGGTTTCGATGATGTTGATAACACACTCCAAAGCTAAATGTTCACATAACCTTTCATCATTCTTACTCAACTATTGTTTATTTTAATTATAATACTATTATACCTTTTAAAAAAATATATTATCCAAAAAAATTATAGTATCAATCATTAAATTCTATAAGAATCATACAGTTGTTAATGGGGATAATGATTTTATAATATATAAACAATTTTGGGGATAGTTTGATCGCACACCAAGTGTTTGATCAAATGCTTGAATGAAAAAAAAAAGTTATGTTAACCTTTTTGATTTTTTTTATTATTATTATTTTGTTTATGTTAGATTGGATGTTAAAAAGATCATATTTTTTGAATTTGGGTAAATGTGTATTTTTTGTTTTAAGGTCTTTTAGTTCTGAATTAGGAGCTTATTTTATCCCAATTAACATGTGTTAGGGTTTAATTAACATGTGTTAAATAGCAAATGTGTTTTTTATTTTCTTGGTACATCTTTTGATTTTTCTCTAATAATTTACTTTTTATTTCTTATATATATGTTTATTCTGTGTGAAGGGTTTGAATTTTTGTGTATTGGTGCTTACTGACGTGTTAGGGTTCAATTAACACCTGTTAGTGATGCTAACACATGTTTGTATTGGCGCCTACTGATGAATCTATCCCAATTGACATGTGTTAGGGTTCAATTTACATGTGTTAGTGATGCTAGCGCATGTTAGTATATGCCTAACTAACATGTGCTATGGTTCAATTAACATGTGTTAGTGATGCTAACACATGTTAGTATATGTCCAACTAACACCCAAATTGACCCAGTTAACATTTTATAGTTACAAATTTTTAATTATTGAAAATAATTAATGTAGGATGTTATATGAACAACCACCGGACTTCAAGCCGGCTACTCCTCAAAAGGATCGACTAGAGATGGAGTGCTAAGGATTGAAACATGAAGCCGAAGATGCCTAATAAGGAATGAAGCATAACGCCGAAGACGACTATTAAAGAATGAAGCATAATGTGTTTTTTATGTTAGTTTATGATAGTTTTGTATCATCTTTTTAATTGTTTAGATTTATATGAAATTAATTTGTTACACTCAATGTCGATTGCAATAAATTTTTATATACATGTGTTCTTTTATGTTGTTATACTAGTCCAAAATTAACGTGATAATTATTTGAACCAGTTACACGTGTTAGTGATGTCTGTGAAATGAGTTTGTTTGAAGAGACCCAGTAACATGTGTTAAAGGGCTCGTGTGACATACGTTATTAATAAATCTGGATCTTTAAATTAGTATGTGAAAGAAATTGTAGAGAGAAAAGGTGGAGAGAGGATGTGGAGAGAGAAAAAGGTGGGGAGGGGGTGTTTGTGAAATGAAAGGTGGAGAGAGAATGCAAAAAGGTAGAGAGAGAAGATGAAATGATGGAGAGAGAAGGTAAAAAAGGTGGAGAGAGAAGATGGATTAATGGACAAATCTACCATTTTCTTAATATAATATCAATTAATGGAGAGTATTTTAGTCAAATGGTGGCACCATGAATCACAACCATTGATCATGCTTGATCAATGGTTGTGATAGAGTTTATGGAGTTTTCTCAAATATTTAGAGTTTACTCTAGAACCATCCCCTATATATATATATATATAGGAATCATACACCCTCTAATTAGGATTCATATACCTTGGCCCACATCACACACCAATAGGAGGCTACCACATACCCAGAATGTGATGTGACTCATCCTAGAATATGATGTCACGAAGTGTATGAATCCTAGAACCCATAAAAAATAGTAACTAGTTTATTAGACTTAATCAAAAATTTAATAAGCCAAAAATATTATTATCCATAAACGTATTAGAGTTTAATTTTAAAAACTCAAATTTAAATAAATGTTTTAGTCATGACTTTTGCAAAGTACTAAAAATTATTGTTATTATTATTTTTCAAAACAGTCAGTCACAAGTATAACATATTTTATTCAAATAATAATATATATCTATACTATTATATAATGCATCCTAGATAGGCATCAAGGTAATTTCACTACCATTTTAAGATGGCATATAAAGAGGCATAAGCATACATCTCTATATTTTAGCCTCTTTCTTCCCATTATGCCCCTTTATACAACATACCATGCCTATGGTACATGTGATTAATACACGGTTAATATCTTCTGCACAATGTAATGTAACCCCCTTTATACATTAAAACATATATGATGTTATGAATTGGACTAAATTAAATAGAATTGAAGATTATGATTAATTTGCCAATGAAGAGTCATGGCAATAAACAAAAACTTGTTAGAAATGCATTTATATAACCATTGGCATGACCTCATATGTCATTATGTTATCATTCACGCACAAAGCATCATTCCAATCACCATTTTGATCACAAGAATGTAGCCATTGCCAAGCCCTGATTAACACCCACTTCGATCATAAGGATCTCAAGATCGTCAATATACTAGTTATTTTTCTCTATTTCAATCAAGGTACGGTTATACGTTATATATTCTAAAATTCTATAAATGTTACTTAATATTCAGAACTATTTTAGATATATGAGGTTATTATTAGAGCACTTTATATATATATATATTCTATATCATACTTATATATACACACACACTATACACATTATATAATTTGTACATATAACTCTAAATAAATATTTTATTAATATATAGGAACATTGTAGACGCTTTTAGACATATTATTATTTCTCTTAGAATTCAATTATGTATTTTTAGGTCTAAATATTTAGTCTCGATCTTTAGTGATTATTTGATAATTTTATGATGTTTTTCACTTAAATATATATTTTGGACTACTCAAATTTTATATGTTTAAATCCCAGACTTTTTAATGATTTTTATGACTCGAACATATACCTATATGTTTAGAAAATTATTAATTTAATTGCCTTTAATTTTATTTAGTAACCTCTTTTTCTAATAATCCTATTCAAATATTATATATCCATCCATAGTGGTGGAGTGGTGGAGTGGCTTTTGTTTCACCTATGTGATCAAAGGTTCAATCCCCACTTCCAACATTTATGGTTTGGTATCCGGGTGAAGATCGAATACGGGTGGCGCCGGTTCCAATCTGACGGGCGGCGAGGATTTACCGAGTTCTATAACACCGTCGTGCCTTCGGGTAGGTGGGGCTCGGGTTTCCGCGCATTGGGGGAAGGTTGGGGCTACTGGAGATCGAGTAGTCGATTCTTGGGCACAGCCCCCCGCAAGGGTGGTTGCCACACAGTTGTTCGACGATCAAAAAAATATATTATATTAATTAGAATTCTTCATAATGAAGGTGTAAATATACTTTAATGAATTAATGTTATGAATTGGACTAAATTAATACACACACTATACACATAATATAATTTATACATATAACTCTAAATCGATATTTTATTAATATATAGAAATATTGTAGACGATTTTAGACATAATATTATTTCTCATAGAATTCAATTATGTATTTTTTGATCTAGATATTTAGTCTCGACCTTAGTGATTATTTGATAATTTTATGATATTTTTCAATTAGATATATATTTTGGACTACTTAATTTATATATTTAGAAAATTATTAATTTAATTGCCTTTAATTTTATTTAGGAACCTCTTTTTCTAATAATACTATTCTAATATATATATATATATATTAGGGTAGACTTTTGATAGTTATTTAATTTACAAATTAACTATTTAGTTTTACACGCACTTTTATATTCATTTTGTCATATTCACTATTCTAATTATATAGAAATAGTTATTTTTTCGCATTATGTGATATTTATTTATTGAAATATATATAACTTGACATTTTCATACATACTATTGGTTGGTGTTTATACTTAGACATAGTTTGACATTTTTGTTACTAGCGTAACTTGATAGATAATTCCTTTTAATATGTATGCCAAGCTCCGATTAACACCAACTTCGAACATAAGGATCTCAAGATCGTCAATATACTGTTTATTTTTCTCTATTTCAATCAAGGTACGGTTATACGTTATATATTCTAAAATTCTATAAATGTTACGTAATATTCAGAACTAATTTAGATATATGAAGTTATTATTGGAGCACTTTATATATATATATATACTAGTAAGAAACCCGCGCGATGCAGCGGCAACAATTTACAACGCGGTACTATTGTTTGTTAGTGTATCAATCGTCTCATGACATATTGTATAGTACTTAAGTTAGTCTACTTATTTGTGTACTTGTTACAACTCAATTAAGTTAACTGATCATTCATCATGTGCTACATCCACCATGCGTATTATTCTTGGAACCTTAAATTGTGGGAGAGTCATCCGAACCTTAAATTAGGCGAGCCGAGCTCAATACGTATAAAATTTTCGGTCGAAAAATGTAAAATTACACTACGTAGCAAAAAATAGTGGGGCTAGGGGATTTTTCGATCGAAAAAAATGTAAAATTACACTACATAGAAAAAAATAGTGGGGATCAGGGGCCTCCTGGCCCCAGGTAAGTTGTGCCACTACAAGCTACACAAGTAATAGTTGCCTTCACCGATGACCAACCATATAAAGCTTACCCAAACAAAATAACATAGGATACCAAACTTTATGCTATGCATTATCGGCTCCATAAAATGTACCCATAACATATATGAAGAGCAAGAAAATAAGATGCAAGGTGTAAAAATATAGATAAAAGCACTTCAAAAAACACAAAGTCAATCCACAATAAGAACACTGACTCTGTTCCTTGACACACGATGTTCTCTGAGTATACCGTAATAAACAAAGCTTTACTATCTTCCCATCTTGAATGGATGGTTGATCAATAATGTCACAAAATTGAGGTAATAGTATAAGCAGATGAATTCGAACTGAGAAAATTGTTTTATTAAGCAACGAAGGTTGTAAATTATGTAAGATTAATAAAGAAAGCATTGTCAATAAAAATATAATTATCGTTATGCCCTTATGATCAGTGGCGAAGCTTGGTATCGGAATCGGTGGGGGGCGGGCTTAATTTTTTTATCAATAGTGGCAAATCCGTGGGGGCTGAACTAAACCCGGACTCAACTTACCTATAAAAATCGCAAATTTATACCACTGCGCCAGAAAACACGGGGCCAGGGCCACCCCTGGCCCTTCTTATCCTTCGTCCCTGCTTATGATACTCATTAGCTCTTTATATCTTTATATGCTACCTTAAATTTCATGGCCTTTAATTGGTAAAAATATTACCGAAACTAATAGTTTGTCAAAATTCCCACAAGCAAGATTGTGTGCTTCTAAATTGTCTACCAAATATGTTTCGCAAAAGTGTTGTATCCAAAAAATAGCTAGGTAGCTTCAGCAACTTGTATAAATAAACTCTTATTCAAAAGCAAAATGCACAATAGGCCAGTCTAACCGAGAATCCTCCTAAGTAGCGCTCGTTAGCCCTTGAATAGTATTTTACATATAAATAAACTCTTATTCAAAAGCAAAATGCACAACAGGTCAGTCTAACCGAGAATCCTCCTAAGTAGCTAGCGGCTCATTAGCCCTTGAATAGTATTTTACAGTAAATGTAAATTATCAGCTTTTCATTTTATTTGCACCAGGATTTTCAATGAAAAAACAAAAATACCATACTTTGTTTTTAGGTCTGTCGTAAACATCATACATCATAACATGTGTTCTTATATATAATATATAGTACAAATATATACATTTATACACAAATTTAAGATAGAATCAAAATCAACACAAACAAAATTGAAGTGAAATCATCAATGTAGGGTAATGCATATATACATATACACTCACCAATAAAACACAACCATAAAAAAAATTCAGCAAATTGCACATATACCACACACTACACATTAATACAGCCAATACACACACTGCCTTTGTACACACGTGCACACACTGTTTTACACACACAATGCACACACACACACTTTATCAGAGAGATGGTTGTTTGAGCCTATGGATAAAGCATTTTGTTTTCTCTTGTTTGACCCTTCTTTTGTGATCTGCCTTGGGTAGAAAAGCCTGTGAAACAGTGTAAACAGGGCATTTTCCAGTTGCAGTTTTTGGTAATTTTGGGAAAGCCAAACCATTTCTGTAGCGAACACTCTTTCACCATATTGTACCCTCTACCTTCTTCACCATCTTCTGCCATCTGAAAGGAATCAAATCCCTGAATTCAAAAGCAATAAATAACAAATAGGATTAAAAATAAGATTGTGTCAATTCGGGTTTTGGTTTATCCCAAATGGGTAAAATGAGTGAATAAAATTTTAACTAAAAGGGAAATCTATATGCATTAAACTATACTTTAGCTAGGCAACTTTTAACTTGTTATGCATATGAGTAAATAAAAATTTTAGCTAAAAGGGAAATCCATATGACATTTAAATGTGTTTTGGTTTTAGCGAAATACTAATATTTGACCTGTTTGGGAACAATCATATGACTAATTTTGGAAAATACAAGCAAGTGCAAACCACAAACATATATAAACTGATGTATAGTGTTTATCGTGTCAAGTTGCTAACTAAATCATTGATTTAACTATTTCATATAAGTTGAATCAGCAAGAAAGTATGAATGAAAGTCACATGATGCCAAATAGATGTCATTTTCTGCATATTAGGAAATTAACACGCAAGTAAAAATAATGATTATATGAATATAATTTATCACACAGTGGAGGTTTTGCTAAATAGTGAACACAATCATTTTGAGGTGATCTATGCGTGGTTCAGTGGCTAGAGCAAGTGCACCGACATCGTAATTATTTTTCATTTTTTGGACAAATAAAAAATTTAGTACTTTATTATTATAGCAACTTAGACCAGGGGCGGCATAGGCGCTGAAGTGACCCCAGCGCTTGTTTTTCTTTGCGCCCTGAAAGGCGCCTTTTCAACCTATAAGAACCAATCCTGTTTTAGCTAATTTTGATTTGACACGACCCGTTTTAACGAAAGTGATAGAAGATAATGACATAACTAATTAGTGCATGGATCTAATTTTAAATGGGTTAACCAATAAGAACTAATAACAATTACACACGGGATGGTTTTGCGTTGCGCCCTATAAGGCGCCTTTCAAAATGATGATGCCTTTTCATATTAACATTGATCTAAATAATATGAGAAAGTGAATTATACTATATTACCTCATCGACCAGTGACCTCATCATAGATGAAGTGTCTTCATCTTTGAAGAAGTGTCTTTCTTCAGTTGACTTTTGCCAAAATTGAAATGGGTTGTTCCTTCCAAAATGTAAATGCACGCAACTGCCTAAGATCTTTTAACCAAGAATTGAATATATTTATAGAGGGCGTTCATTAATTTAAACATGCGTTGTCAGACCTTCATATCCGGTAGTGGAATTGATATACGTTGGTCAAAGCGCCGACTAATAGTCTGCAAATATCATTTGATAGTAAATTAGTGAAAATTACCAGATTAACCAATTTGACCAATAGTATTACTATAATAACCCTTTTTACAATTACCAAAAGAACCATCCGGCACCAACCGTCCCTTTCATGCGCCCAACCTAATGGTCCTTCAACATTTAAGTATCAAGCACCTCCGCCATATGGCGCATCACATCTGCGTTTTGATTTCAAAACTTCAGAAAAAAAAAGTGTCGTCATTTAAATAACTTCTACTTTGTGTATTAAGTGTCGTCATTCAAGCACCATGTCTATCAGGTATTCAAGTATTACAACCTAATAAACTGCAACAGTCACCCCTACTGTCCATTGGCGGATGTTCTTGACTTTAGGTGGCGGTGGATTCTCCCAACCGGAAACTAAATTTAAATATATAATTTTTTTTAATTCGATGCAACAGATTTAAGCCTTTTTGTAGATGCAATGGCAAATGAGCGAATCATAAATGTCTGGTATAACGGGTTGTACCAAAACACTTGTTTTTATCTAAAGTTCTATTTCTATTTGTTTTTTATAAAAATATAACTTGTCAATCTAAAGTTCTACTTTTTAAATTTACTCATTTGACCCATTAGAGGTTAGGCATAACCTGAACGTACCCATTCATAAGCAGATGGGTCGAAATTGAGAACCAAAAGAAAGAATTTCTTATGACAATTAGATGAATTCAGTGCCACTGTTTTAGAGGAAAAGAAATAAGAGTGATAATGATTAGCTGTGAAAGTACCTTAGGGGCAAAGAAAGACAGTTCTGTTATGTTTGATTGCACAAGTGAGCACTCGACAACGTCTGGGACCCTATTAAATCCCTTCAAACAAGCATCAACAAATATGGATCCAGCATAACTGCATAAACATAAGCAAATGGGTCGAAATTGAGAACCAAAAGAAAGATTTTCTTATAATAATTAGATGAATTCAGCGCCACTGTTTTAGTAGCAAAGAAATAAGAGTGATAATGATTAGCTGTGAAAGTACAATGAAAGGTAGTTCTGTTACGCTTGATAGCACAAATGAGCACTCAACAACGTCCGGGACCCCATTAAGTCCCTTCAATTAGCATGGAAAACTTAAATCTGGAATGGAAAGAAAGAATATGTTAATATTCGAGGCATCAGTCAACAGATTCACTCAGATCTACAACCATAACTAAAATTAATTAAAAAATAGGGCTTACAAATAAACAAAGATTAAGATCAACAAAATGGTAGTTTCTAACCTCTTGGACAACATGTATACCCCAACCAGATCTCAGATCTGGCACATACATGTGTTTAATGGCCGCATCGATGTTTTCCCTGTACATCTGGTTAAACGTACCAAGAAATTAGTGGCCATCTTCTCGCGCTATCAATCTACACATTTCAAAAAACAAGAATTATATTTTAAATTTAGGTTTTGTGTCATGAATTTAAGAATTTGAAAATAAAAAAAGTACAGTAGCAATTATAAGAACATCAGAGCCACAAGGTGAACCACACAACATGGCCATTCCAAATATTATCGTGAGAATCCTGAAACCACTCGTATAAACTGGACTGATAGCTGAGTGTTTATACCACCCATCTGAAAATTATAAAAACAAAATAAATATATCAAGAAATTGATGTTTAACTACACCAGCAAAAAAAAAATTGATATAATTCAGAAATTAAATGTTGTCCCCAGATGCATAAAACCGCAAATCCGTAATATGGGTGAAACCCTTCATAAAATCGCATACACAATTTTCTGTGTAGAAGGTTTCCCTTTTCATTTAAACCCCATGGCACCTGCATTTAAATAAAGAAAGTTAGCCATGAACTCTACAAGTTGTCTGTTATTGGTACCATATGAGCTACAGTTAATCTGAATATCCAAAGAGTAAACGCCAATTACCCATTTCTTTATACCACATGAGAAAATCCCACCTCATGTATGACTAATTTTGGCTTTGGGGTTCTTAGATCCAGGTCACAGTAGCTAGTTCTGGCTGTTGGGTTCTTAAATTTCACGTACAAGGCTGATTTTGGCATAAAGCTTTTTCAATTTCAGGTTCAACGTAAAAAAAGGATGGATTTTTGGTTAAATGGTTTATGGGAAAACTTTTTTAGGGTTAAAAAATATTAACTACTAAAACACATATCTCCTTTTCCATCTTTCTCACTTGACTTTCCATTCCATTTGAATCAAACTTCTCACAGTGAGTACGAAGATTTTATAGATTTTATTATGAGTGCTGAATATATTTAAACATCAATAAACATAAGAAGACATACCTTTTTCCGTTCGAACACAGGGAGGCGGATTAGGTGGTTAGTTACTTGGATGGAGGAGGTGGGGAAGTAGGTTGAGGGAGGCGGATTCGGTGTGGCGATGTGAGAAAGAGGGAGAGCGATAGAGAAGATAGAGTTTTAGGGTTTTGACAAAATGAGAAATAAAGCGGCTGGATGTATGTTGTGTGGTGCTTTAGGGTTTATTGAGATAACATTCAAGAGTCCATGCTTAAATGGTTGTACATATGGCTTTAACAGTAGTACATCTCTTAAAAGTGGTAAATGACCATTTTTGCCCTTCCTATATGCTTATTAATATAGTATAGATATATATATATATATATATATATATATATATATATAGGATTGGGTTCATTTGAGAACTCATCCGAGTTGCGAGAACTTGAGAACTCGAATGGACCAATCATCAAGTGCCACATCATCAGTTTGGTATTTTTTTGCATTTGTTTAATCAGGGGCAACATAGTCTTTATACACCAATACATAAGGACATTTTAGTAATAATAACACCCCACCCCCACCTCCACCCCACCCACATCACCCTTTTAAATAATAATAATAATAATAATAATAATAATAATAATAATAATAATAATAATAATAATAATAATAATAATACACAAATCTCCTCTCTCTCTCTCTCTCTCTCATTCAAAACTTCTGCCCTCTCTCTCCTCTTCTCTCTCGTTCTCTCTCTCTAATAATAATAATAATAATAATAATAATAATAATAATAATAATAATAATAATAATAATAATAACAACTCGTGACGGTGGATCAGAAAACGACGGTGGTGGGGGGATCTGAAAACAATGACGGTGGTGGTGGCTGGAACAGGAAGACGACGCGACTGGTGCAGTGGAGGTGATGAACAGGAAGGTTGGATCTGGGTGAAGGCGACGCGACGGTGGTGGGTTTTGGTGGTTCATGGCTGTGGAGGACATGGGTGGTGTTTTGATGGGTTATGGTGGTGGTTGCCGAGCCTCGATGGTTGTTTGTAAAACTCCTTCGATGATGATAATGTGGTGTTCCTGATGTTGATGTATTATTATTATTATTATTATTATTATTATTATTATTATTATTATTATTGTTTGCAGGTGATCCGGTGACGGGGTCTTGTGATTGATAATAATCTTTGGTGGACAATTGCTCCCAAGAGGCATTAAAGAATGGATTTTCCCCCATTTGCTTTTGGCATTAGCTTTGATCAGGTAGAAATTTTTGTTGTTTTTTTTTTTTTGCGTGGTTTTATACCAATGTGGTTTTTGTTTTACATTATATTTGGTATGAATTTTATAAATGTTGGTTTGTTTTACATGGATGTAAATACAATTTTGTTGATGTTGTGGGGCATTTACAGTGGTGTAATACCACGTTTTATAGATGCGACTATGTATTTTTTACATTGGTGTTAATAATTACACTGGTATAAATAATACACAAATGAATGGATGTTTGTTTTGGTATGGTAGATTTTACAGTGGTGTAAATAATTACACTGGTGTAAATAATACAAATGTATGGATGTTTTTTTGGTATGGTAGATTTTATCTGTCACACCCTCAATTTACCACTTGCGGGGTTTTACCGCGAGGCGCATGACAAACCAGGATCCAAGTCAACGATCACAATAAACGACACTATTAGAAGTACGTAAACCCAAAAACATAAATCTCATAAGCGGAAGCATTTAAAGAATTTAATCTCTACAACACAGTGTTCCCAAGTATTCAAGACACTTATTACAAAACGTCGCTAAAATCTAGACGCCCATGCAGACCCGTGCGCCTAGTTCCGTTCATTGCTACCTTAGCGACCTGAGAAAAACATGCCAAAAAGATGTCAACATATAATGCTGGTGAGTTCACAGGTTTGTTCAAAAATGTTACCAAAGTGTTACCATGTCCATACTATATCAATGTTACCAAGTACGCTAGCTAGGCGTATGTTTCGTTACTACTACGATTGGAAACCATTACTGGACACGTTTAGCAATGTTTAGCATGTTTAGCAGCCCGTAATGTTCAGCACGATAATGTTCCTGTTCGAGACAATATGCACCCGCCCGGCCCTCCAAGCCGACGAGTGGGGCAGGTCATGCCCAATAGATCTATCCACATTTCCCCCGTTGTGCAAACCCGCACATTCATGGTTTCCCCCGGGACTTTCCAAAAGATCGTATAGTAATATAAAGTTAAAACCATAGTATGACATATGTTACCAAAACTGTTTAGCGCATGTTTTCTCCCCCAAAAGTTAAAGCAGTAAAAGTGGGGCCGTGAACTCACCTTAGATTGCGTTCTTCAATTATAAGTAAGGATGTTTTAGCCCTTGATAATCCCTCTACCGGAGATCTATCAAAATGTTCACATAAGTGTTCCGACTAATAACCATAAGGTTATCTAGTCCCCGATTGTCCAGATCATAACCAAGTATGTTTTTAAAACGTGTTTAAATGTTTAACCGACACACTAGACCGACCCGACATCCCGTTGGTGACCCATTACCCTAACTAATCAAGTACACACAGATTACACGCAAGGTCCAAGCATAAAACACTTAGTTTGTATCAAAAATCTCATTTCTGTTATCGTAGGGTCGAACGTGGCTTTGAGTGGTCGAAGGTGGCTTTAAACTTCCACCTTCGCCCCTTTTCTTCCTCCTTCGCCCCTTTGGTAGTTCGTTCGACCCTTCAATTTCCAGGTTCGACCCTGGAGATCCACCTTCGACCGTTCGACTGGTCGAAGGTACTCCAGGTTCGACCCTGCTGTTTATTTTACTCAAAAACGCATCAAAAACGTCCGAAAATATCACGAAACATCATGAGTTACAACAGTCAACCATCATTAACATATCCCCACGAAACCCTACCGATTTTACCCCAAAATCTATCCGTTTTACAAGTTTCCTAAAATGGTAAATTATGGAGATGTCACATCATCATGCATGAAATCATTACCCAATTAGGAAACTTTCTGGAATTAATCAATAATCAGCTTAACATACTCAAATTGTCATGAACAAGAAACCCCCTATCATAACTCTATCATTTCCATAAAAAACAAGCCCTAATTCTAACTCAAATTCCTTTAAACGGCAAAAACACCTTCAACAATCAATTGTAACATGTTTCCATCATAACTCCTCATTAATAACAGTCCTAGGTTGTTGTCATATCATCTATACAACAAGTAATCGTCAAACAATGTATAATACTACATTAACACATGTTAACTTGTATAAAAACTCATTGTTTATGAATAGGTTTTATTTAGAAAGATATTAGGAAGGTTTTTACCCATAAAACATGTTGATATCAGATCTGGACTCTTGGGGTTTCAATGAAAACAAGTCAAAATCGTTTAAAAAGGATTTGAAATGAAGAACACACCTTAGATCTTCACTTGTAATGATTTAGAGAGTTGGATTATGAAAAACAAGCTCAAAAACTCCTTTCCCAATGATAATAGTTGATAGAGAGTGTTTAGAGGCGTTTAGGGTTTGTGAAATGATGAAAAATGACTAAGGATGGTATTTATACCAGGTCCAGGTTCGACCCTTTCATATGGGCGAACGTGGAGCTTAAAGGGCCGAGGGTAATCTTTTCAAAACAGTTGGCCAGGTTCGACCCTTTATATGGGTCGAAGGTGGTTCATGTCCGGTCGAAGGAGACCCTTTAGAAAACTGGGGGCCAGGTTCGCCCCCTTCGAACGGTCGAACCTGAGATATCATTTTTCCAGATTTCCAGTTTGTCGTGTTTAACGCATTCTAACACATCTTAACACATAAGCATGCATCCATAGTCTATATTTAGCATATTTAGGCACGTATAATTATTGGTGCATCGTTTAAGCAAGTATAAGTATACAATCCACCACACGACTCATAATCTACACATATACTTAATTAGTTCATGTAATGTCACCAACAACGGAACCCGGTACTAGTGTATTCCCAAAATGACTCCCAATGATCCTCCAGATCATTGGACCCTGGACAATCCTAATCTGACCCGACTCAACTAACCCAGTTAAGTTTGTTTATAACGTTTCTCGCTAAGGTAGACTTAGATGTTACTATTATGTTTAAGCCGAACATGCCGGGTGTCACATCATCCCCACGTTGAAAGAATTTTCGTCCCGAAAATTGCACGAAGCCCAAAAATGAAAAAGACGAAAAGGAAGAAAACGAAAAGAAAGGTTACCAGTTGTCACATCATCCCCACGTTGAAAGGGAATCTCGTCCCGAGATTCACTCTGCTTCAGCAGTGATATGCCTGGACTCGAACGCGCGCTTCGGAAAGAGATGAGGGTACTTAGCCTTCATCTGGTCCTCTCGTTCCCATGTGAACTCTGGTCCACGATCCGAGTTCCAACGAACTTTAACGATGCGGATTTTACTCCGTCGAAGGCTACGAATCTTGTAATCCAGAATTTCCACGGGTTCCTCCACAATGCGAAGACGATCATCTACCTTGATTTCTTCCAGTGGTACAACAAGAGATTCGTCAGCCAAACACTTCCTCAAGTTAGACACATGGAAGACGTTGTGAACATTACCGAGCTCCGTCGGTAAATCAAGTCTGTACGCCACCGGTCCAATCCGTTCCAGGATTGCGAACGGTCCGACGTAACGAGGGTTAAGCTTGCCACGCTTTCCAAAGCGTATGACGCCCTTCCATGGTGAAACTTTCAGAAGCACCTTGTCCCCAACCTGGAACTCTAGTTGTTTGCGGCGGCGATCGGCATAGCTCTTCTGACGGTCCCGCGCAGCTGCCAAACGGTTACGGATCTGTACGATTTTCTCCGAAGTTTCGTACACCAGTTCCGGGCCAGTGAGCTGACTCTCGCCCACCTCAGCCCAACACAAGGGAGATCGGCATTTCCGTCCATACAGAGCTTCGAACGGAGCTGCCCCGATACTGGAGTGGTAGCTGTTGTTGTAGGAGAACTCTACCAACGGCAGGTGAGTCTCCCAACCTTTGCCAAAATCAATGACGCATGCCCGTAGCATGTCCTCTAGTGTTTGTATCGTCCGCTCACTCTGCCCGTCAGTTTGCGGATGATAAGCCGTACTCATATCCAACTGAGTACCCAAGGCCTTATGGAGAGCCTTCCATAAACGCGAGGCAAAGCGGGAATCACGATCAGAAATGATAGAAACAGGCACCCCGTGCCGAGAAACCACTTCCTTAAGGTAGAGTCGAGCCAACCGCTCGAGTCCATCCGTTTCCTTAATAGGTATGAAGTGTGCCGATTTCGTCAACCGGTCGACGATCACCCAAATCATGTCACAACCACTTGGTGATCTCGGTAGTTTGGTGACGAAATCCATCGTGATCCGCTCCCACTTCCATTCTGGAATCTCAGGTTGCTGTAGAAGACCAGACGGCTTCTGATACTCCACCTTGACCTTAGCACAGGTCAAGCATTTGCTCACATAGGAGGCTATATCGGCCTTCATGTTCGGCCACCAATAAAGTATCTTCAGATCCTGATACATCTTATCGGAGCCTGGATGAATAGAATACCGGGATTTGTGAGCCTCGTCCAAGACAAGCTCCCGTAATCCCCCGAGTAAAGGAACCCAAACACGCCCAGCGAAGTAGTGTAGGCCATCAGACCTAAGCTCAAGATGTTTGTCGGCACTGTGCATCGTTTCGGCCTTAAGGTTTTCCTCCTTCAAGGCATCCACCTGAGCCGAACGGATCCGGTCAGGCAAGGAGGAATGAATGGTAAGCTGTAAGGCTCGGACACGCCGAGGCTTCGCCGACTCCTTCCTGCTCAAGGCATCCGCCACAACGTTTGCCTTGCCAGGATGGTACTTGATCGCACAGTCGTAATCGTTCAAGAGCTCAACCCAACGACGCTGCCGCATGTTTAACACTTTCTGGTCGAAAATATGCTGGAGACTCTTGTGATCGGTGTATACTTCACACTTGGTACCGTACAAGTAATGTCTCCAGATTTTCAACGCAAAGACTACTGCACCCAGCTCCAAGTCGTGAGTAGTATAGTTCTTCTCGTGAACCTTGAGTTGACGAGAAGCATAAGCGATAACCTTCCCACGTTGCATTAACACGCAACCGAGACCCCGAATCGAAGCATCACAGTACACAACGATATCATCCGTTCCTTCGGGTAAGGATAAGATAGGAGCAGAACAAAGTTTAAGCTTCAGCATCTGAAATGTTGATTCCTGTGGTTCGTCCCAGTTGAACTTTCGATCCTTCTGGGTTAGAGCAGTGAGGGGTTGAGCGATCTTCGAAAATCCCTCGATAAAACGCCGGTAGTAACCTGCAAGACCTAGGAATTGCCGCACCTCAGATGGCGTCTTTGGTGCTTCCCAGTCTTTAATAGCTTCGATCTTAGCCGGATCGACATGAATTCCCAGTTCATTCACCACATGCCCTAGGAATTGAACTTCCCGCAACCAAAAATCACACTTTGAGAACTTAGCATACAACTGCTCCCGTCTCAAAAGTTCCAAGACCAACCGCAGATGTTCCTCATGATCCGCTTTGTTCTTGGAATAAATCAGAATGTCATCAATGAACACGATGACGAACTTATCAAGGTACGGTTTACAAACGCGGTTCATCAAATCCATGAACACCGCTGGTGCATTAGTGAGACCGAAAGGCATGACCAAGAATTCAAAATGGCCATAACGAGTGCGAAAAGCAGTCTTCTGAATGTCAGCCTCCCTGACGCGCAACTGGTGATAACCGGACCGCAAGTCAATCTTCGAGTAGTAGCTGGAGCCCTGAAGCTGGTCAAAGAGATCATCAATGCGAGGAAGAGGATAACGATTCTTGATGGTCACCTTGTTCAGCTCACGGTAATCAATACACATACGAAGGCTCCCATCCTTCTTCTTTACAAACAAAATAGGAGCTCCCCACGGGGACGAGCTCGGTCGAATGAAACCCTTTTCCAAGAGTTCCTGTAACTGGCTGGATAACTCTTGCATCTCGGGAGGTGCAAGACGATACGGAGCTCGGGCAATAGGAGCCGCGCCCGGAGCGAGATCAATACCAAACTCAACCTGACGATGGGGAGGAAGACCAGGCAAATCATCAGGAAATACGTCAGAAAAGTCACGAACCACCGGGATATCCTCGATCTTCTTCTCATCGTTAGTAGAAACGTTAACAAGTGCCAGAATGGCCGAACAGCCCTTCCGAAGATACTTACGGGCTTCATGCTGGAAATGATACTCAGCGGAGCACCGCTTTTCTCGCCGTGGACCGAAAGAATCTCTCCATCGGGGAGAGGGATCCGAATAACCCTGTCAAAGCAAACAATCTCCGCACGATACAACGATAACCAATCCATGCCCACAACGACATCGAAACTACCCAGAGGCACAGGCATAAGGTCAATGGGGAATGACAGACCCGACAGTTCCAAGTGACACTCCTTAAGGATATGAGTCGCCTCAATGTTCTTACCATTAGCCAATTCTATTAAGTACTTAGCCTCTAAAGGTGTGGGCACTACATCTAGCAATTGACTAACATCCACAGATACGAAGCTCTTATCGGCACCAGAATCAAATAAAACAGAAACATAGCGATCGTTGAGAAGGAACGTACCGGTAACTGTGTCTGGATCCTGCCTAGCCTCCGCAGACCCAATGACGAAAGCACGCGCAGTCCTGCCTCCGCTGCCATTCCCGTTATCGTTCCCGCCCCTCCCATTATCGCCCTGTTTCAGTTTGGGATAATCACGCTTGAAATGCCCCGTGTCACCACAGTTATAACACCCCTGCCTCCCCTGAGTCCCCTGAGCAGCAGGAGCAGGAGCAGCCGCAGGAGTCTGAGTTGGGGTGAGCGCCACCTTGCAATCCTTAGCATGGTGCCCCAACTGATGGCACCGATGACAACGAGCCCTATCACAATTCCCAGAATGGTGAAAGCCACACTTGTTACACTTGGGATGCTTCCCAACGTATCCACCTGTCTTCTGCGAAGAAGACGACCCAGATCCTTCAAACTTCTTGGCCGGTTGAGACGGCGCCGGCACTGCACTCTTACCCACGTTCTCCCACTTCCTCTTGTTGCCTTCAGAACCCTTCACAGCCGAACCCTTGGGAGGTAAAACACCCTCCAAAATCTTCATGTTGGTCATCTTATGTGCAGAACGGACGACCTCAGCCAGTGTGGGTAGGTTCCCAGCAGCTACTAACCCAGCAATCTCCGGCACCAACCCAGAGATGTAATGCTCAATCCTACGGTACTCAGGTGTGTGCATGTCAGGACACAACACCGCCAGCTCATTGCGTCGCACGGTATACTCCTCAATCTCAGACCCCACCATCTTGTAGTTCCAGACTTCATGCTCCAACTTCTGCACTTCCTCCCTGGGACAGTACTCGCTCTTCAGTAGCCGAACAAAATCCTCCCAAAGCATAGCATGAGCTTCCCCCAAGCCCATGTTCTGCGTAGTAGCATTCCACCATGATAAAGCAGGACCCTCAAATGTCGCAGTGGCATACTTGACCCGGTCCTCAGCAGGACAGTTACACATCAAGAAAACAGATTCAACCTTCTCCAACCATCGGAGCAGTCCCACTGCCCCTTCAGTCCCTGCGAAGTTATGGGGCTGGCAGTCCCTAAACTTCTTGTAGGAACACTGAGGTGGAGGCGGGTTGACAGCAGCACCTGAAACACGACACAAAGATAAACCACAAGGGAAACATGACACCCAAGAACGAAACAAGGCAGGTAAGAACCAACTTACCACCCAAAGCATTGTGCCCGGCCTGGAAAGCAGCCAAGGCTATGTTCACTTGCTGTTGAAGCAAGTTGTTCAGCTCTGCTTGGGTCATGTTGATGTTACCACGACCACCGCCACGGCCACCGCCGCCACGACCACCACCACGACGTCCACCACCACGTGCGCCCGACATGATCTGACAAATCAGAAATCGAGAGATTTAGATTCACTGCTAGTGTCAACCACTAGTAGCTAGAAAAATTACGCCTAGACCCAATCCAGGACTATGCATCCAAGTTCAGGGTCCACTTGGATTCTCATGCATTTCAGTTTATGATTTCGTGTGCACCCGAAATGATAAACTGCTCTACATGGTCCTCCAAGCTTTCCCTCAGCTTGAACTCAAGTCGCTGAATATCGGCATCTAGCATCATACTATCACAAGCATAAGTGCACAAGATAGTGTGTAAGCAAGTGCGTCTACTGGGGTATGAAAGGGAGATGTCCGAATCCTGGACAGACCCCGAGAGTACGCAAGACTACCCCAAAATACGACACTGCTGTGCGATAACCAACGAGTCAACTCCTTCTCCTTCAAACCCCGAGGAAGAACATAAGAGTGTATAAAGCCAAGAGTGAGGACGGATGATGTAACAGAGAAGTGTGATGATGATGTAAAGACACCCCGACAAAGTTAGTACATGTTCCAACCCGACTCAAGTATGTGGCTGTCTAGTGTGTGCGACTCAGCTATAGACTAGACTCTAAATGCAGTCCTAGTTCACTATAACCATTGGCTCTGATACCAATCTGTCACACCCTCAATTTACCACTTGCGGGGTTTTACCGCGAGGCGCATGACAAACCAGGATCCAAGTCAACGATCACAATAAACGACACTATATGAAGTACGTAAACCCAAAAACATAAATCTCATAAGCGGAAGCATTTAAAGAATTTAATCTCTACAACACAGTGTTCCCAAGTATTCAAGACACTTATTACAAAACGTGCGCTAAAATCTAGACGCCCATGCAGACCCGTGCGCCTAGTTCCGTTCATTGCTACCTTAGCGACCTGAGAAAAATATGCCAAAAAGATGTCAACATATAATGCTGGTGAGTTCACAGGTTTGTTCAAAAATGTTACCAAAGTGTTACCATGTCCATACTATATCAATGTTACCAAGTACGCTAGCTAGGCGTATGTTTCGTTACTACTACGATTGGAAACCATTACTGGACACGTTTAGCAATGTTTAGCATGTTTAGCAGCCCGTAATGTTCAGCACGATAATGTTCCTGTTCGAGACAATATGCACCCGCCCGGCCCTCCAAGCCGACGAGTGGGGCAGGTCACGCCCAATAGATCTATCCACATTTCCCCCGTTGTGCAAACCCGCACATTCATGGTTTCCCCCGGGACTTTCCAAAAGATCGTATAGTAATATAAAGTTAAAACCATAGTATGACATATGTTACCAAAACTGTTTAGCGCATGTTTTCTCCCCCAAAAGTTAAAGCAGTAAAAGTGGGGCCGTGAACTCACCTTAGATTGCGTTCTTCAATTATAAGTAAGGATGTTTTAGCCCTTGATAATCCCTCTACCGGAGATCTATCAAAATGTTCACATAAGTGTTCCGACTAATAACCATAAGGTTATCTAGTCCCCGATTGTCCAGATCATAACCAAGTATGTTTTTAAAACGTGTTTAAATGTTTAACCGACACACTAGACCGACCCGACATCCCGTTGGTGACCCATTACCCTAACTAATCAAGTACACACAGATTACACGCAAGGTCCAAGCATAAAACACTTAGTTTGTATCAAAAATCTCATTTCTGTTATCGTAGGGTCGAACGTGGCTTTGAGTGGTCGAAGGTGGCTTTAAACTTCCACCTTCGCCCCTTTTCTTCCTCCTTCGCCCCTTTGGTAGTTCGTTCGACCCTTCAATTTCCAGGTTCGACCCTGGAGATCCACCTTCGACCGTTCGACTGGTCGAAGGTACTCCAGGTTCGACCCTGCTGTTTATTTTACTCAAAAACGCGTCAAAAACGTCCGAAAACATCACGAAACATCATGAGTTACAGCAGTCAACCATCATTAACATATCCCCACGAAACCCTACCGATTTTACCCCAAAATCTATCCGTTTTACAAGTTTCCTAAAATGGTAAATTATGGAGATGTCACATCATCATGCATGAAATCATTACCCAATTAGGAAACTTTCTGGAATTAATCAATAATCAGCTTAACATACTCAAATTGTCATGAACAAGAAACCCCTATCATAACTCTATCATTTCCATAAAAAACAAGCCCTAATTCTAACTCAAATTCCTTTAAACGGCAAAAACACCTTCAACAATCAATTGTAACATGTTTCCATCATAACTCCTCATTAATAACAGTCCTAGGTTGTTGTCATATCATCTATACAACAAGTAATCGTCAAACAATGTATAATACTACATTAACACATGTTAACTTGTATAAAAACTCATTGTTTATGAATAGGTTTTATTTAGAAAGATATTAGGAAGGTTTTTACCCATAAAACATGTTGATATCAGATCTGGACTCTTGGGGTTTCAATGAAAACAAGTCAAAATCGTTTAAAAAGGATTTGAAATGAAGAACACACCTTAGATCTTCACTTGTAATGATTTAGAGAGTTGGATTATGAAAAACAAGCTCAAAAACTCCTTTCCCAATGATAATAGTTGATAGAGAGTGTTTAGAGGCGTTTAGGGTTTGTGAAATGATGAAAAATGACTAAGGATGGTATTTATACCAGGTCCAGGTTCGACCCTTTCATATGGGCGAACGTGGAGCTTAAAGGGCCGAGGGTAATCTTTTCAAAACAGTTGGCCAGGTTCGACCCTTTATATGGGTCGAAGGTGGTTCATGTCCGGTCGAAGGAGACCCTTTAGAAAACTGGGGGCCAGGTTCGCCCCCTTCGAACGGTCGAACCTGAGATATCATTTTTCCAGATTTCCAGTTTGTCGTGTTTAAACGCATTCTAACACATCTTAACACATAAGCATGCATCCATAGTCTATATTTAGCATATTTAGGCACGTATAATTATTGGTGCATCGTTTAAGCAAGTATAAGTATACAATCCACCACACGACTCATAATCTACACATATACTTAATTAGTTCATGTAATGTCACCAACAACGGAACCCGGTACTAGTGTATTCCCAAAATGACTCCCAATGATCCTCCAGATCATTGGACCCTGGACAATCCTAATCTGACCCGACTCAACTAACCCAGTTAAGTTTGTTTATAACGTTTCTCGCTAAGGTAGACTTAGATGTTACTATTATGTTTAAGCCGAACATGCCGGGTGTCACAACATTGGTGTAAATAATTACACCAGTGAAAATCACACAAAAATTACAGACGTTTGGCTTTAACACAAGAAACGATCTTTTCATCTTGTGTTTTACACTGGTGTAAGAGTATCATTTTGGGGTTTTACACTAAAAATAAAATAAAGTTAAAAAATGGATTTTTACACTAGTTTGGTATGGTAGATTTTACATTGGTGTAAATAATTACACCAGTGTAAATCACACAAAAATTATAGACGTTTGGCTTTAACATAAGAAACGATCTGTTCATCTTGTGTTTTACACTGGTGTAAGAGTATCATTTTGGGGTTTTACACTAAAAATAAAATAAAGTTAAAAAATGGATTTTTACACTAGTTTGGTATGGTAGATTTTACATTGGTGTAAATAATTACACCAGTGTAAATCACACAAAAATTATAGACGTTTGGCTTTAACACACGAAACGATCTATTCATCTTGTGTTTTACACTGGTGTAAGAGTATCATTTTGGGGTTTTACACTAAAAATAAATAAAGTTAAAAAATGGATTTTTACACTAATTTTTGCAGATCAATCGTTGGTATTTTATAATTATTAAAAACAAATTTATTTGCATTTATAAATTATTAAAAAAATAAAAAAAAAACATGATGTGATAGTGGGTTGACAAGAAAGATGGTGGTTTTACCTAAAATGCACTTGTTACCATATAATATTGTGTTTTATCTCTCTTACCTTAATATTTTCCTTATCATTTAATCACAACCACAAACTCCTTGATAATTAATTAAACTTGTGGCTATAAAGTGAGTTCTCAAGTTCTCACAACTCACACTAGTTTCTCAAAATAACCCAACCCTAAATATATATATATATATATATATATATATATATATATAGTGTAAGTATATAGAGAAAAACCTTCAAAATGGAAAAACTCCAAGAAACCTATCTTTGGTCCATGTTGTGCCACATCATCAAAGACAATATTACACATATTATATTATAAGGGGTACTTTGGACATTTACACTATCCTCTTTCTCTCTCTTCCTATATATATTACTTTCCCACCTCTCTCTCTTCATTTCTTTTTTTTAAATTCAAATGCAGATTATTTCTCTGCCTTCTCTCTCTACCATCCCTTCTCTCTATCTTTCTCTAGAACCACCACCACCACAAACCACCACCACCACCACCACCGTCACCACAACAACTTCTTCTTCATTAGAATAAAGGCACGTCAGAAAGTGTAAACGTAGGCAAATCAGAAAGAGAGAAAGACGAAGGAGTCTAGAAGGAAGGGAGGAGATGATAGAGAAGTTTGGGTGGGTTTTACCGATCCGGTTCAAACGCCTCTTTCGACTAAACAAATCCAATCAGCAGTCACAGGTCCTTTGTATAGGTAATTATTATTATTATTATTAATCGAGTATGCCTCTTTCGACTGAAACAGAGAACACAATGTTAATCAATAATAATGATTGTTCACTCCGATTCTTTTTTCAGACGACACGACGACTAAAAAATGTTTTTTTCACTATGAAGAGCTTTGAATGATATAAAGATTTTGTTGATATTTGAATAAAAAACTACCTGTGACATCCGTCACCCTCATCTTTCGTCCGAGTGACAATAATAGTCCTTCAAATAATTTCATTATATTCTTTATAAGTTTCGTCGTTTTCAAAATAAATAATTTTTTTTATCATTTAATATTTATTATGGACCCGGTATACGCTTTTTATCAAAAGCGTATGTTGAAGTGTTATTCGGAAGGGATATTATAAATTTTTAAGTTTTAATAAGAGTTTTAAAAAATTATTTTAGGTTAAGTAGCTAACTTGGTTAAAAGAAGAGGGACTATTTCTGCCATTTTTATAAAAGTTTCCAAACAAAACAAATGCTTCCCTCCTTCCTGTTCATTTTTTTCCGATTAGAAAAATCCGGCCACCTTTTCGGCCGGCGAGATATTCCGGCGAAACTTAATACCCATTTTTAATGTGTTTTAATCCCTTCAAATGATTCCTAAGCGTTTCTCCTCCATTAATCAATGAATTCCAATCATTATATCAAGTTATAACGCGCCTTGTTTTGAGGACTCCCGAGGCCTTTTTTTGAATGAAGTTTCCTTTTCAAAAAAAAAAAAAGTTATAACGCGCCTTTAATCGAGTTTAATCGAGATAAGTTGTAACCGATCGGGACCTCTTTAAAAATCAAGCATTTAACGTTTTTTTTTTCGAAATCCTTATATAATCTGTAGGCCAAACGTTTTCTGCATCAATTATCATCCTAAACCCACAAAAAATGCATCAAAACTCGTCTCAAATATCTATAATTCGAAGTTTTTTTTTTTTTTTTGCGACTAAGAAGCTTTATTTTCGACCATCAAATCGTGATGTAAGTCCAATGCTATCATGCCATTTCATTTATATTATACCCCTCTTTGAAAGCCCTATGGTTTTAGTTTCCATCTGTGGCTGAATCGTTTGATTAGATTTAGGGGTTAGGGTTAGGGTTCTTAGAGTTATTTGGGGAAGAAGACTTATGTTCATTAGTATTCAAATAATATTTTAAGCATAAACTAAACAACTAACTAGTTTGGGGTGCAGTGGTGTGTGCGTGGGTATTGGTCAGGAACCATGCAGGTTCGATTCTTGTCACACACAAATCTTTTTGTTTCATTTTTTTATACACATCATATTTATAATTATTTCTTTAAAAGCATCATAAACTTAGAATATTCATAATAAATTCATTTTTGCTCTAAAAATTATAAAAATTTAGGTGTAGTATCTTGACACCATAAAAAAAATTACCACATTTTTATTTTCTGGAAAAGGTATTATTTTTATATTTTTATTGATTTAATTTGTTTTAAACATATTTAATTGATTAAAAATTCGTTTTAATGATTTTAATCTCAAACTTTTAAGGTAATTATTTCTAAGAATTCTAATCTGAAATAAAAATTATTGGTTTAGAAAAACACTTATTTTTATTAATTTTCCTATTTTTAATCATTTAAAAATGATTTAATCTCATTAAATCAATTTTAAATATATATAAGTTTATAAAAATTATAGGAAAATTATTTTCATTAATTTACATCAGAAAGCATCTATTTTCTATAAAAATAGCATTTTTGGATCATTTTTTGAAATATTAGTCTTATTTATGTTTAATTAGACATAATTAATCATTTATTTATTTATACTATTAAATATCTATTTTATAAATATTCTTCTTATAAAATAGAAAGAATCTTATTTTTGAAAGTCTTTATTATTATTTGTGGGTCATTGAGTAACTTATAATTAATTGTTTCAATAATTATGATTATTGTAATTATTTACAATAATTAGTTAATTTATCTTGTCTTAATTATTCAAACATATTTTTATCTAAATATTCAATAGGTAATAATTATATTACTTAAACCACATTTACAACCTTTCATATATTATTTGTGATATACAACTTTTACATTAACGCGACTTATCATAAAAACTCTAATTCCCCAAATCGACTTAGCAAACCCTAATGCCTTAGACCCTAGTTACCCTAGACTTTTTAGACATTTCCTTATTAGTATGCTTACACATTATAGGTTGAATTCCTCGGAATTCCCATTATTTAGCTCACGACCGCTTAAGTGGATTTTGATCGCTTTCGCAAACTGTGAGTATATCTTTCCCCTTTTTACTGTTTTACTATTCTGGGGTGACTCATGTACTTACTATCAAGTTTCTATTTCTTTTACTAAATGCAATTCTCATGTGTGTTTGCTTTATGTTAATTTGTGTGTCTATGACTTGTCAAAATCATTAACCTTTGAGGGCATGGCATTTCAATGAATAGTACTATGGTATATACCCCTTGTGACTCTGTTGAGAGACCTTGGTCATTGTCTTGTGATTCATATTACTAAAAATGTTTTGATTCTTGATTCTTGATACTTATTACATAGGGTTGATTTTGAACGGATATTACTTATTACATAATTGCAAACAAGTATACAACACGTGAATTGCGAAACTCTTTTTTCTACTATATGTATTCAAGCAGGGTATGCTCACCAATACATTTTTGTATTGACATATACTATTTTCGTACATGTTTCAGGTTATTTATGAGATGACTTTTAAGCTTTTGGAATTTTTTTTTACTTAGATTTTGGATTCATTGTATTTTTAGTTTTAGTTGTCACTGTAGAATCATTGTATCTTGTATTTTTCTTTCAATGTAATAAACTACTTAATCAATATATCAAAATTTACACTTTTAGTCCATGAGCTATTGAACAATCGTCACTACGTGACACCTCGATGTTTCCGCCATCGGTTGGGGTGTTACACTACCATATATATAGTGCTTTAATGTCAGATCCTATATTTTTATGTATTTGAAAAGGATGAAAAAATAAAATAAAGTTGGTGGTTTTTGGTGTTTAGATAGACCTTTTACTTACACGTATTTGCTTTTAAAAAAAATGAGAGCATAATGTTGTTATCTGCTTGTTATGATTTAAAAATGGGTGATCATGTGTTTTTCTTTATATTTTTTTTATTATTACAAAGCAATAGATTTTGGGTTTTGTTAGAATAATAATAATAATAGTTTTGGGGATAGTTTTTGTTTGCATACCAAGTGTTCGATCAAATGCTTGAATGAAAAAAAAAAAACTTTATGTTAACCTTTTTTATTTTTTTATTATTATTATTTTGTTTATGTTAGATTGTTAATTGGATTGGGCACATGAGGTTGATAGATCACATGTGATTGATGAATAAATGTGTAGTTTTTTTATGTTAGTATATGCTAACACATGCCAGTGATGTCCCATTATGTGTTTGAGGATTCCGACTAACATGTGTATCTGTTCCAGTGTTGGTTTTGACGAGTAGGCTATTGGAAGAAGGCGGCGTTGGTGATGTGGGTGTGGTAAGTGATGTTTTTTTATAAAGATTATAAATTTTTAATCTTTTGGTGAAATATTGTTATTAAAACTTTATTGGAATTGAAAGGATATGATAAACCGATTTTAAAATTTGTTATATTTTTAATAAATCTAGCAATCATTTTATAAGTCATTCAATAGATATTATTATTGTGTGTTTTCTTTCTCTACTTCTATTTGTTAACTTACTCTGTGTTTATGTATTTATAAATATTTAAAGCTTAATTAAATAAGAAAAACACTAGAGATTTGCGTTGGTTCTTGTTTTTTTTTTCGGTTCGAGTCTTGTATGCTCACTCACACACGTTAGTGATGCTAAACACATGCTAGTTGTAACACCCCAACCGATGGCGGAAACATCGAGGTGTCACGTATGAATGATTGTTCAGTAGCTCATGGTAGTACACAAGTTTAAATAATTCCTTTATTTCATTACAATACTGAATTACATCCAAGTCTACATCAAATAATCAAACAAAGCTTAAACTTCAAATATCTCCTCATGCTAACTCTAGACTTCAAGCATCAGTATTTCCTGTAGAGTTTGGAAAAATTGGGGGGGGGGGTCAACTAGAAGTTGGTGAGAATACATAATCCATGTTAAGCATATAGTTTAAGTATAAAAGTTTAGCAATTCGTATGTCTATCGTAAATTTAAGTCTACATGAATAGTATAATATGTTGACATAATCAAACCTCCGACTAGTTTAGGTCCATCCCGTCATCCACGGTTCACCTTAGTAATATGTTGAACGATAACAATCACCCACGTTACCTATGTAGGAGGTACACGTATCCGGGTGGGATTGTCAATCCAATAGATCTATTATTGAGTATCGCCGGCTTGGCCATAGCTAATGATTATGTAAATGTTGAAACTCGTTGAAACTCGTTGAAACTGTTAACTAATTCATGAGGCAATAAAGTTTACTACTAGACATGCATGTTGAATTGCTTAAATAATTGTTGCAAGTATAAAGAATCGCATAAACATGGTTACGTAAACACCTGAAATTCACTGTGTAAATACTAGCAAGATAAAGTCCGAACTTGGATTAATTGAACTCTTGTGTCCTATTACAAATAAAGGACGTCTTAAATTCTAATGCAAATAAGCTTGTTTCGCATCTTAATGGTAAAGATAGTTGATCCAACTACCTAGACTCGTATTGTAAACAATACGTGTCTTAATGAGTGTATGACTTAACGAACCGATAGGAACTTGGTTTTTGTTTCTCGGAAATATCTGTGTACGTATAGTTATTTGAAATAGAGACTTTAATATATTATTCAAGGTCGCGTCTTGAAGTTATTGTTAAAGATATATTTTGTATAACGAGATAATATTTACGTAGCTTGACTCGAATGTTACTTCGTCTCGTATCTTGGGTAGTATATATTTGTACTTATTAATAAATATAAATATTTCTGTTTTTGACGACGTAAGATTTGAAATTAGAATTTATTTGTAAAAACATGATCTTGTCTACACATAATTATAAACTTGGAATGCCTATTCGTTTCTTATATTTTATAAAAAAAATTTGGGCATAGTCTCCCCTGTTTTTGTAATAAACCAGACAACTCAAGTTGTCTATATTTTCCAAAACTCAATAGTCAAATTTCACAACACGCAACAGTATTTAGCTAAGTTATTTTACTCGACGAATGGTTTAACTTAAAACGCTATAATAATGAGAAACAATACATTTCGACAAGTGATATGTTTACATATGTAGTTTAACATTTAATTATCCTCGCGACATTAAGTATATTATAAGTTAGTTATTTTTTTTCGTTCCTTCGAGTCACTAATAAAATAGCTTTTAGTCGCAATCGGTTCGGTTCGTTCTACACAAAAAAAAAATATAACTTTAACTATATAACCAAAATAAATAAAACGAAGTCGCGACGCGCGTTATACCTTCCCGTTATTCAAACTCGCGAACCGATACGCGTGTGCTTGGAGTACTCGTTGACCAGCTTTGACCGGAACGGAGCTTGACGGATGTTGACCAGTGTTTGACCAGATCTGGGCGTTTGACCACAGTTGACCGGAACAGAAAGACGAACCAGACCCGAGACTTGCCGCTGCTGCTCACTACTCGGAACCAGATCTGACTGGTGTTGACCATAGTTTGACCCGCAGCTTGACCTGGAAACCAGACCACTACTCCAACCATCCACTGTGAGCCACAACCTCCGCATCCATCACCACATCGAAACCATCATCATCGGACAGCCACAACCACCCATCGGACCACCACACTTCTGACCCGAGTTCCAGACGACAACAACCACCACCAAAGCTGTCATCATCCTTCGAAACCACTCCCCACTGAACTTCGAACTACCACTACCACCATGACCCGACCAGGTCACCATAACCCGGCTGTTGCACCACCCCTGTCACCGAAGCCCACCACCTACCGGAATCACCTCCAAACCCGACCATAACCACCTCTACAGCCCCGATCATTTTTACTCGATTTTTTTTTTGGCTGGAACTGTTCACGCCGCTGCCACCGGAGATGGTGGTGGCGGCAGGCGCTGAAACCAGAGGGAGAGAGTGAGATGTGCGAGAGAGACAGACCTGCGAGGGAGAGGGAGAGAGACTGAGATGAGAGAAAGGTTAGAGAGAAACAGATTGTGTTATGCTTATGGGGTGCGGTCATGGTTTTTGAGAGGGAAAGAGAAGAGGGGTTGATTGTTGAGGGTGGTGTAGGAAATCAAGAAGGATAAGGGTAGTAAGGAGTTGAAGCCATGGGGATTTATAATATTGGTGGTGGCTAGGGTTATGAAACTAGAATGAGGAAGAAGATAATAAGATATTATATAGGTAGGGTTGGTTAGGTGGACACCGCGTATACGAACTCGTTACCGACTCGGGTCTCGTTTTATGAATTAAACTCGTTTAACCAATAGAATAATTATATTATGTAATTTATTTATATAAACCGACGTAGGACTAGTATTTGGACTACGTATATATTATATATATATTCTTGTCGCGCTTAGAAATTTACCAGGATAAGTGTTGGTTTACTAATATGTTAATACTTACAACGTGTTATCGTTAGTTTCAACGCTATAATAGTGAAATCAAGTAATTTAATTTATAAATGAATAAAAATGTATTTCCTGTTATCGAGATATTATTGTTAACGAATTAACGCATTGTCTTATGAATAAAATATTATTATTATTATATTATTCGAGAACGCTGGGCGTTACACTAGTATATGACATACGTTATTTTCAGTAAACATATGTTTGAGAATATGCAAACACATGCTAGTGATGTTTTCTTATTATATTATATATTTCATGAATATGAGAATAATATATTTTGGTATATGGATTTGGATTGGTTCTGATTTGATTGTTTAAATTTATTATTGTTTGGATTTCAATCCCTATTAATCGTATTTGAGTAGTTGTATTAACATAGTTGTAAAATTGAATATGATACACTTGGCACTGCAGATTTAGTGTTGTTTATACACATGTTAGTGATGCTAACACATGCTAGTATATGCCTAACTAACAGGTGTTAGGGTTCATATGACATACGTTAGTATATGCCCAACTAACATATGTTAGGGCTCATATGACATACGTTATTTCAGTAAAACATATGTTTTTATAATACATTACACATGTTAGTGATGTCTCATTATGTGTTTTTGGAGAGCCCAGCTAACACGTGTTATCTTTTTTTTGTAGGTGAAGAGATATTTTTGTGTTAAAGATGAAGATGGGTATCAATAACGAAGCATAGCTAGATCTTTTTTATGTTGTCATGATAGTTTTTTTTTGTCATTCACAAATAATTATGTTTATATTAAACGTTTTTAATACGTTTTTAGTATTGATTGTAATGATCGTTTTTATCATTTGTTAAATAAATATACATTTTATGTGTTCTTTTATTTTGTTATTTTTATGAGGATTTCTGTTAACACATGTTAGCGATGTCTCACGCGAGGTCAGAATTTTGTATCACAACACTAACGTATGTTAATATTGGTGCTGGAAAAAGTGACATAAAGTAGGAGAGAGGTGACTTGACAAGTGTCAAATCAACCTTTTAACACCTAGGATTCAGAAGTGTCAAATCTCATGTTTAAAATTACCTTAATGCCCTTAATTATATTTTTTATTAGATTGGCCCACATGCTTTTTATTTTTATATTCAAATAATTATGGACCATTGATCAAACTTGATCAATGGTCACTAGAGGGTTTTCAGGGTTTTTCCATTATTTGAGGTTTCCATATTATCCACTCCCTATATATATATATATATATATAGGGTAGGGATCCTAAGAGAACCAACCCCTATTTGAGAATTGAGAGAACCATTCTGGGCCACACATTTCTCTAAGGCAAAAAAAAAAAATTTGTTTTTTTTGCAAAAATCGCTGCTTTATATGCAAGGAAATTTTTTTTTATTTTTTTTTCAGTATACACATGTGTATAATTGCATTATACACATATGTATAATGCAATATACACATATGTATAATTGCTATATACAAATATGTATAATTGCCATATACACATATGTATAAATGAAAAAAATAAAAAAAAAATTTCCTTGCATAAAAATGTGCGATTAAAGCAAAAAAAAAATATATTTTTTTTTTGCCTTTATATGAAATGTGTGGCCCAGAATGGTTCTCTCAGTTCTCAATTTAGGGAAAAGTTCTCATTTGAAGCAAATCCTATATATATTATATATATATATATATATAATATATATATATATATATATATATATATATATATATAATATATATATATTCTATATCATACTTATATATACACACACTATACACATTATATAATTTGTACATATAACTCTAAATAAATATTTTATTAATATATAGGAACATTGTAGACGCTTTTAGACATATTATTATTTCTCTTAGAATTCAATTATGTATTTTTAGGTCTAGATATATAGTCTCGATCTTTAGTGATTATTTGATAATTTTTATGATGTTTTTCACTTAAATATATATTTTGGACTACTCATATTTATATATTTAAATCCATAGACTTTTTAATGATTTTTATGACTCGAACATATGCCTATATGTTTAGAAAATTATTAATTTAATTGTCTTTAATTTTATTTAGTAACCTCTTTTTCTAATAATCCTATTCAAATATTATATTAATTATAATTCTTCATAATAAGGGTGTAAATATACTTTAATGAATTAATGTTATGAATTGGACTAAATTAATACGCACACACTATACACATAATATAATTTATACATAACTCTAAATCGATATTTTATTAATATATAGAAATATTGTAGACGCTTTTAGACATATTATTATTTCTCATAGAATTCAATTATGTATTTTTTTTTTTTTGTCTAGATATTTAGTCTCGACCTTTAGTGATTATCTGATAATTTTATGATATTTTTCAATTAAATATATATTTTGGACTACTCAAATTTTATATGTTTAAAATCCATAGAATTTTTAAGGATTTTTATGACTCGAACATATACCTATATGTTTAGAAAAATATTAATTTAATTGCCTTTAATTTTATTTAGGAATCTCTTTTTCTAATAATCCTATGCTAATATATATATATATATATATATATATATATATATATATATATATATACATATATATAGGGTAGGGATCCTAAGAGAACCAACCCCTATTTAAGAACTGAGAGAACCATTCTGAGCCACACATTTCATATAAAGGCAAAAAAAAAAAAAAAAATTTCTTTAATCGCACATTTTTTTGCAAGGAAATTTTTTTTTTTGAATTTTTTTTTTCATTTATACATATGTGTATATGACAATTATACATATGTGTATATAGCATTTTTCAGCTATACATATGTGTATACTGAAAAAAAATACAAAAAAAATAAAAAAAAAAACTTCCTTACATATAAAGCAGCGATTTTTGCAAATATATATTATTTTGCCTTAGAGAAATGTGTGGCCCAGAATGGTTCTCTAGTTCTCAATTTGGGGAAAGGTTCTCATTTGAACCAAATCCTATATATATATATATATATATATATATATATAGTAGGGTAGACTTTTGATAGTTATTTAATTTACAAATTAACTATTTAGTTTTACACGCACTTTTATATTTATTTTGTCATATTCACTTTTTTTTTGAACGATAAACTTCATTAAAAAACGGCTAAGCCCATGAACAGAGGACCGCAAAACGAACAACTTACAACATATACAACGGATATTTACTCCAATCTTTCCAACTAAGATCACTATACTTAGACCGACTACGCAACCATAAAAACGACCATGACTTAATACAAGCTGTCATATCACACGCCCTCGGCGTAATTCCTTCGAAAACTACCTTGTTGCGAGTCTTCCAAATCACCCAACATGCTGTCATGATGATACCTCTAACAATCGTCTTCTTCCATTTAGATCCACGGTTAAAAATCTGGAAGCTTTAAAATATCATCAATATCAAACAGAAGAATAGGCTCCAAGCGACACCACTTTTCAATGAATTGCCAAACGCCACTAGAGATAAAGCAACCGGTAAAAATATGAATCGTAGTTTCCTCTCCCAAAACACATAAAGCACAAGCATCATCCTGCACCATGATATTTCTCCTGATTAACGCTTTTCTAGTCGGTAACCGATCCATCTCTAGCCTCCAAAAATGGATATTAACTTTAAGCGGAATCCACCCAGTCCAAACCATGCCATGATCCCTATACCTGTCTCGGCCGCTTCGTAACATATACCTCACGTTTTGAACTGAAAAGCAACCTCCTGAATCCGCATTTCATCTCCACGTAACCTTGTTACCTGTTAACTTACATTTAAGAAGCATTTCTTGAAGATCTCTATGTTCCGATATTTCCTCTACAGAACTTAGCCCGTTACGCCACTCTGCTACGAAGAAATACTCCCCATTACAATACTGTATCCTTTCCCCAATAGTGCATCTTTTGTTCTTTTCCAAAGCATAAAGCCGAGGCCACCGCAGCCTCAAACAGAGTCACCATACCACAAATCCGACCAAAAGCAAATGTCTGAACCATTCCCTACAATCCCTCTGATAATATGTTGAATATCCGTACCTTGAAGTTTCAAATTACCCACTAGCGAAACAATATTTTTCCAGCAACCTGGCAGCCCATTGTTCACAGGAAGGAAACTCCATCTACCTCTCCCACCATGAATTGCTTCTATGGTTCGACGCCACCTACTATTGTAATTCTTCTTAAATCTCCACGCCCACTTGGAAATCAAAGCCTTATTAACATCCATAAGCCTAGAAATGCCCAATCCACCATCAGATTTTGACTTAGTAACTTCTTCCCGCGAAACCCAATGCATTTTTCTAGCCTCAACAGAATCGGCCCAAAGAAAATTCTTCATTAGCTTCTCCATTTGCTCCAAAACCTGAACAGGGGCTTTATAAATAGACAAATAATATATCGGAAGATTAGACAAAACCGATTTTATAAGAGTTAAACGGCCCCCAATGGATAAAGAATTAGCTTTCCACAGGGACAAGCGAGACTTAACCGAATCCACCACCGAATTCCAGTGACAAACGCGATTCATGTTAGCTCCCACCTTAATACCCAAGTACTCAAAGGGGAAATCACCTATCCTACACCCAAGAATATTCACCATCTCAGTAATTTCATCGCTATCCACCCCTATACCAAAGAGATGAGACTTGTGGATATTTATTTTATGACCGGTACACATGTGAAAAATCCGCAACAAACGAGCCGTAGTTTCAATATTTGCTTTCGACCACTCCCCAATAATTAAGACGTCGTCTGCATAGAGGAGGTGAGAGATCTTCAACCCGGTTTTCTAGTGTCATGAATGCCTTTAAATTCACCTTCACTAAAAGCCTTATCAAAGATACAAGAGAACGCCTCCATAACAATCAAAAACAAAAAAGGTGAGAGAGGATCCCCTTGACGAAGACCCTTCTCACATTGAAATTCAAAAGTAGGAGCCCCATTCACCAACACCGAAGATCTAGCCGACTCCAAAACTCCTTTCACCCATCTCCCCCATCTAGAAGGAAAACACATTTGATCCATCATCGATAGTAAAAAACCCCAATTCACATTATCGTATGCTTTTGCAAAATCTATTTTTAGCATGAAAGCTTTTTTCCTCCTTTTGCACAACCACCCATAAACCTCATTCAATACAACGGCCCATCCAAAATAAACCGATCCCTTAGAAAGGAAGATTGTGTGTCTGAAATAACATGGCTCAATACATTCTTAATGCGAATAGCAAGAACTTTGGAAATCACCTTGCTAATCACTCCCACCAATGTAATCGGTCTATACTCGGATACACCCAACCGGATTCTTGGATTTAGGAATTAAAGTAATATAAGAAGAACTATGACCTTTACCAATATCACCGTATCAAAGAAGGATTCCATAAGCTCAACAAAATCACCTTCTAAGTAGCTCCAAAAGAATTTCACAAAAGTAAAATTAAACCCATCTGGACCAGGAGCCCTATCAGACCCACACTCGAACACTGCCTTCTTAATTTCTTCTTTAGAAAACCTAGCTTCCAAGGCCCCAATACAATCCGCAGTGTAACAACCGGCAAAATTAAGGTAATTCCGTACTAATTAATTAAACGCGATTAACGTAATTAACCGTAATTATGTGCTGAATATTTAATTGAGGCCTTAGAAAGATAGGAATTCCCAAATAATGCATAGGAATGCATAAGTTTAATAGCAAAGCATGATAGGATCGTGCGCAGACAAAACTATCCGGTATGGACACTGGCGATTACCCGGTAAAAACTTAAATAAGCGAAACGAACACCGGACACCCGGAATATAAAATAAATAATATTTTCACAAAATATTATGAGTTTTGGAAACCCAAAGCCATACGTGAAAGCTTATTGCACAAATCTCCCGGTAACGAATAAAGTGCGCGTACCGCACCCGATACGCGCGAAACACGTAAATTCACCCGGCAAAGCCGAAATAAATTATCAGTAATTTAACTGGGCAAAATTTTATGAATATTAACGGTATTTTAATATTGAGGAAAACCGCGGTTAAAATTCGAGAAATACCCGGGCGGTACCCGAAAGGAACTAACTTAAACATAATATGGAGAGATAATTAGCAAGGTGGACCCCACCAAATACCCCATAGGGGCCGGCCAAAGGCCACTTAAGTGTAGTTCACTTGAGTTTTTTTTTTAAAAAAACCTTCCATATCATTTGCAATGATGGGCTTGCATGTAAAAGGATTGGATAAAAAGATTAACCAAATCATTCTTCCTCTCTCTCTCTCTAACTCGGCCAAACACCCTCTTATAACATCATTAGAGATTTTTTGTAATCTTTCATAATCCTTCCATATCTCCATAATCCAAGACAAGATTTGGATAATCTTTGGAGGATTTGGGTAAGATCATATAACCACTTGAAGGAGCATTGAAGAAATCACAAAAAAATCCTCTTCTTTTCTTCTCTTGGCCGTGAACTTCCACCACCCCACCAACACCTCTCCTTCAATTTTTACAACTCCAAATCATCCCTATTTCATTCTTAATCAAACCCTTTCTTGTGTGTTCAAGAGCTTGGAGCATAACCCACTTGGAAGAACACATTAAACCTCACCCAAAATCCAAGATTTTGTCTTCCCTAGCCTTGAGCTAGTAGTAAGTCTTGCATTGTTTTATTATTTGAAATTTCATATTTTGTGCTATGAAAGCAAGTTGTACAATGTTGGGTAATAAAGATGAGTTTTATGAAAGTAATGGGTTTTGTTAAAAATGAAAAATGGAAGAATAATAATATGAAGAAATCTTGGATTATTATTAATAAAAGTGGTATTTTGAAGAAAATATATTAATAAGAACATGTTTGTAAGTTGGAAGATGAGAAGAGCTAGATTTTGGAAAAAGACTTGAATATGATGAAAAGTGGTTTTAATCATCATAAGATGACTAGTTAATGCCAAAAAGTTGTTAAAAAGAATTATAAAATCATAGATGAAAAAGTTTCATCTTCAAAGTCCACTCACTTGGATGAGTGAAAACTTGATGTTTTGGATTAAAATATGGAATAAGCATATTATTGACATCTAGGATGGATTAGAAGACCATTAAAAGTAAAAAGAAGTGAAAACAACTAAACATGATGAAAATGGTTCTTCAAAGTCCACTAAAGTGGAAGAAAAATATTGACTTTGAAAGATGGAGTGAAAAATGCTACAAGTATAAGTTAAAGGACTAATATGACAACTTTGGAAGTCGATGGACTAAAATAAGTATTTTAGAAAACTATTAGTCCAAAAACACAATAATGGGAAAATTTGTGTCAAGAGTGTAAGTAATAATTTACAAGGTAAATTTGGTAAATAATAGTAGCATACTTGGGTATTTTAAGTAAAAAGTATATTTTTATAAAATGGACGTTTTATAAAAATAAATGGAGTAACACAAATATTTTATAAAGTAAGATTGTATAAAATAAAGACTTGGGAAGACTTGTACAAAAATGGGATACTTTTATATAAATGGGAATATAAAAGTATCGGAAACATTTTTGGTAACAAGTTGGACGAGTCGGGCAAAAACGTACAAAGTATATTTTTCCAAGAAATAAACGTTCGGAATCGGAAGTTGGAACAATACTTCCATAAGAACGCGCAACGGAAATAAATATGTAAAACGCTAACTAACTAACTTAGTTACACGAACCAACGTAAATGGACTTATGAGGAAAAGACCATTACGTCAAGATAAAAATATACATATATATTTTAAGAAAGTAAAATATATATAACAAGGGTGAAACGTGCGTAACACTTTCCTAAGTGTAGTAACAATATTCGTGGGAAAGGAGAAACATAACGTAACAAATTAAAAACGCTAAACGACACATGAACTTAACAAGTAGTATCCACGCGATGGTATATATATACATATACTCGTTTTCGACGAAATTCTAGTATATCTATTTAAATGGGAAAATAGATATGCGAGAAGGAAAACCGAGACGAGTAGGTGAAATATATCTATGAACGTGTGAATACCGACAAGATCCTAGTACATTTATTTAAATGGGAAAATAAATGTACGGTGTGGTAAGTCTAGTCGGGCGTTAAGATTATGTTACCAAACGACAAAGACTTAGCATATTTATTTAAATGGGAAAATAAATATGTGGCAAAGTAAGTCGGGTCGGTTAATAAGAAAACACATTATATCGAGCGAAACGATCCTAAGTATAATTATTTAAATGGGAAAATAATTATACGTCGGGAAGAGTCGCGTCGAGTATAATATTGTACAAGTCATAAAGAATATTAATAAGAATAATATATGACTTGTAAGGAAAGGGTAATCCATCGCCATTGAACCCAGGATACGAAACTATTAAACGGGAATTGGGATAAAGACGTGGTCGGGAAGTTGGGTGTACAACTTGCCAAGGCACATACACCATAGGTGTAAGTGACTTATACGCCTAGAACCTTTGTAGGTACGGGATCACAAACTTTACTATTTTCTTTGAGCCGAGCACAGTTACAGGTGAGTCTCACGGCCCCATTTCTAAACTATTTAACGTTTTTACGGGGGAAAGATATGTTGGGATTGTATGACGGGTTGGATACTTGAGTAAAGATCGCCACTCGGGGTTGAGACCTCCCCACTATAATCATTTATTCAGGAATGAGAAACCAAAGGGATATTTGGATAGTACTATTGGTGCCTGACAAGGCCCACCCCTAATCGATAGCGTCGATTATGCATCGGCGTATGCCTGGGGTGCACTTATTCTGAAATAAAGTCGTAGGAATACCGAGTAACGACTTTGGGAGGGGGCATTATTAATTGTCTTGGTTTGGTTATAGGCTCAAGTAAATTGTAGGACTTTGCAACTCCTATAAATGTCATAACAAGGATACTCCCACTTTATAAAGATTTATTAAATTAAAACCTGTGAACTCACCAATATTTATATATTGACGATTTTCAAACATATCTTTCAGGTAATTGATTGATGGAAGTTAGCATGGCGAGCAGGGTCGGGGATGTCTCCAAGTTGGGCGTTGGGAATGTCGTAAAAGGGTCTCAACTCTTTATTCCATAGACTTAGGGATAAAGGGAGGAGCCTCTTTATCAATTTCAAAAACAATTTATAATTATGTATGGATAATTTGACATGATTATTAGCATTGAATAAATGCCCGTTTTTCTAATTACTATTGTGGTTTGCATTAATTTTGGCTTAATACTTTTGAACCGTCGCGCCACGTGTTTCCGCCTTAGACGTGGTGTGACAGAAAGTGGTATCAGAGCCAAGGTTATAGCGAATTAGCATTTTAAAATCTAAACTATAACCGGATTTGGTTCAAAAACTTTCAAAATGAATGCGAAACGCAATAAAATAAATTTTTCCAACGACCATTTGGGTATATGGAGATTCCGACCAAGCTAGCCATGGTAAGTATACGTATTATTTTGTGTTAGGAGGTTAGGAAGAGTACCTTAGATATGTGCCTTAACTACCTAACGAATAATACTTAAATATTAGTACGGTTCTTTTGCCAGGATGTCGAGCGCAGGGAGCGTAGCACCGAGCTACGACAGTAGCCTTCAGATCATCCCAGCACCGCCAGCGGAGCCGATCGAGGTGGTGATACTCGATCCCGAGGACGACGAGATGGAGGTTGATGCCGCCATGGAGGGCGCCGACGGAGATAGCTCCGACGAGACGGACCCGAGCGAGGACCCAGCGTGGGCCCCCGCTGGAGACGACATGGCCGCCGTGGCCGACCTACCGATGGCCGAGGCCGACTTGCCTCTAGTGCCATTCCAGGCAGCACCACTGCCAGCACTTCCCATCCGAGCCGTCAGGGACTTCCCTGTAGGCTGCGCAGGTCCTTCGAGACCTATCCCTACACAGTCGGAGACTGTCGAGTCCCCATATGACCGACGCGCACCAGTCGATCGTGAGCCTTTACCCACCCCACCTATCCCCGTTCCCTCTGGCATGAGACTCGTGCCTGTCTGCCGAGGACACAACGGGTGGATATCCGATGACTCTGACGATGAGTCGACTGCGTCGGTGGAGCACATTGTTGTGCCTATTCCACCAGCAGGCCAGGAGGAGCACGTCGCTCCGATGATAGGGCATGCTACCGCCACCCCAGCCACCCTACCCGCCATGCCCGAGCCCATACCACAGGATGGGCCAGCTTCTACTGGGCACATCCTTGAGGGCAGCTCAGCCCGCAGTTCTGAGTTGCACCGAGCAGGACTGGCAGCTCACGCCACTGCTAGCCCTCCCACCCCTACCACTGTGATATCCGCTCCAGAGTGGGTCGCTGTCACCCAGCCTCTCATGGTCCCACTCGCCGAGCTTATAGTCCCCACACCCTTATCCATGACACTACCCATCACCACTTTTCCCACACTACCACCCCTACCTGAGATGCTTCCTACACCACCACCTGCACCATTCACTATGGATGCAGGAGCCCCATTTTTGATACCCCCATTTGCACCGTGCACTCTAGGTGCGGGAGACCCATACCAGGTACCACCCTATTACTTCACCGGATTACCGGGCTTTGCCCCACCCTTCACACCACTACCCATACCCGATATCGTCGGCCCGTCTCAGCCGACGTACACTGACATCCCCGGGCCGTCGCAGCCCCACGGGATGGCCCCACTGTCAGGACCCGCATGGTCCACGGTGATCTCACTGGAGAGAGATTTCCAGACCCTCACCGACACGGTGCAGCGCACCGTGAGTCAGATGGAGCAGCAGGCCCAGCTCATGTGGGCCAGGATCATTGATGCCAGGGATGCACTGGCACATTATGCTGAGGAGCTGCTGAGCATGGATGCTCATTGTGGCCTTACGGGCGACGCACACTTTGCGCATCGCCAATTCTTGTACGATCGCATTATGGCGATCAGTATGACCATTAGCATGTGCGCACCCCAGTACCAGTACCAGCACCCGCCGCCGCCACCGCCACAGTAGCGATACATCAGGGACGCTTGGGAGATCACTCACGGACATAGTAGTAGTAGTAGTAGTAGTAGTAGTAGTATGATAGCACAGCATGGGTTATAGCGCCCATCTGCATTTTTGCCTAGCCGAGCGGGATTGTGCCGGCATATGACATTATATTTCTAGTGTATTTCAAAGAGCAATGTATGAGGAATGTATCCTCGGTTTTTGTTATTATGAACAAATCATTGTACTTGGTATTGAAATTAATGAAAATTTTGTTATGGTAAAATATGTGTTGTGATTATCTACGATTATTATTACTTGTTCTATTTATATTGTGATTGTGTGATGTTGTTATGGTGATTATTGTGTTTATATGTTGTGTGGTTGTTTATACTATATATGTGATGATATGGTATGAATGATTGTCGGAAATTAACCTTTGATATTGGTTATTGAAGAAACATGGCACCAGCCACAAGAAGCAACAGTGGGAATGAAAGACTGCCCACGACACCCGAGGAGCTTGAAACCCTAGTTTCGGAACGTATCGCCCAAGCTCTCGCAGAACACAATGCCACGCGCACCGAAAGGTCGCGAGACCGAACCGGGAGCGACAGACGCGAAACCTCCCCTACTGGTAAGAAGACGTCGGGTATATACAACAGGAGTCTTCATGAAGCTCCTACCTTATATCTAATATTGCTTTATTGTTGCAGAAACGGCCTCACGAGAACGTGGCTGCACGTTTAAAGCTTTCCTGGACTGCAAACCACTGAACTTCAGCGGCACTGAAGGTTCTGTCGGACTAGTCAAATGGTTCGAGAAGACCGAAGCTGTGATTCGTATTAGCAGCTGTACCCCACGACAGGCTGTCATGTATGCCACCAACCTGTTTCTGGACCAAGTTCTGACCTGGTGGAACAACCAAGTGCAGACACTGGGAGATGATGCTGCTTACTCCTTATCATGGTTGGAGTTGAAAGAACTAATGATCGCCGAGTACTGCCCGGCAAGTGAAGTGCAGAAGCTAGAGACTGAGTTCTGGAACCTCACCATGGTTGGACCGGACGTAGCTGGTTACACGTCCAGATTCCATGACCTCTCCCGGTTAGTGCCTCGCCTGGTCACCCCAGAAAGCAAAAAGGTGGAAAGATACCTCTTCGGACTGGCACCACAGATACGCGGCATGGTCACTGCTTCCAAGCCTACAACCATGCGTGAAGCTATCGACCTCTCCTTAAGCCTCACTGAAGACGCCATCCGAATGGGCACTCTAATCCGGAAAGTATCAGGATTGAAGCTTACTGAGTCCAGCAGTGTTGAGGGTAAGAATCTGGGTACAAGTTCAGTCGTCGGGTCAAGTGAACAGGGAAATAGGCCAAGGTTTGGGAAGCGTAAGCGCGATGAAAGGAAAAAGGATGGATCATCAGGTTCAGGGAAGAAAGGAAAAGGGTATGTGGCCACTGGACGTGGAAATAATGGGAAGCAAGGTTATCAGGGCAGGAACGAAGTGATCTGCGGTAAGTGCCGTCGTTCGGGGCACAAGACAGAAGATTGCAGATCAGGAGCGCCAAAGAACAGTGGAGCGAGGCCCTGTTTCTCATGTGGATCGCTCGATCATTGGAAGAGGGACTGCCCCAAACTTAACAACCAAGCCCGTGGGCGAGCGTTCGTGATTGGTGCCGGTGACGCACGACAAGACCCTAATGTGGTCACTGGTACGTTCCCTCTAAATGGTCATTATGCTTCAGTATTGTTTGATACTGGCGCCGATTTTAGCTTCGTATCTGTCGAATTTAAAAGATTACTTGGTTTAAAGACTAGTAAGCTAGACACACCATACTCTATCGAACTAGCTAACGGTAAGACTATAGAAACTCGAGAGGTAGCGAAGGATTGTAAGTTGGATCTCTGTGGTCATGAGTTTGACATTGAGCTATTGCCAGTCGTACTGGGTAGCTTTGACATAGTCGTTGGCATGGATTGGCTATCCGCACACCGCGCCATCGTCGTGTGCAATGACAAAGTAATTCAAGTTCCCCTCGCAAGCGGTGAAACCCTATCGATCCAAGGGGAAAGGCGTGGAACGCCATTGAGAATTATTACCAGCATGAAAGCCAGGAAGTGCCTAAGGAAAGGTCTCGTCGCATTCTTGGCGCACGTGGTAGACAAGAAGGCCGACGAGCGAAAGCTAGAAGACATTCCGATAGCCAGAGACTTTCCAGATGTGTTCCCAGAAGATTTGCCGGGATTGCCACCACCCCGACAAGTCGAGTTTCGCATCGACCTTGTTCCAGGAGCAGCACCAGTAGCGCGATCGCCATATCGCCTAGCTCCTTCTGAAATGCAGGAACTGTCTGGACAACTGCAAGAGTTGTTGGACAAAGGTTTCATAAGACCAAGCTTCTCACCCTGGGGAGCTCCCGTCTTATTCGTGAAGAAGAAGGATGGCACTTTTCGAATGTGCATCAACTATCGAGAACTGAACAAGCTAACTATTAAAAATCGCTATCCTCTTCCCAGGATCGACGATTTGTTTGATCAACTTCAAGGATCCAGTTTCTACTCCAAGATCGATCTAAGGTCCGGTTATCATCAATTGCGTATTCAAGAAGAAGACGTGCCAAAAACAGCATTCAGGACTCGTTACGGGCACTATGAGTTTCTGGTTATGCCATTCGGTTAAACTAACGCACCAGCTGTTTTCATGGACTTGATGAACCGAGTGTGCAAGCCATACCTGGACAAATTCGTCATTGTCTTCATTGATGACATCTTGATCTACTCACGCACTAAGGAGGAACACGAGGATCATCTCCGATTAATCCTCGAGATACTTCGCAAAGAGAAACTCTATGCTAAGTTTTCAAAATGTGATTTTTGGATTCGAGAGGTTCACTTTTTAGGCCACGTGGTGAATGAAAAGGGCATACATGTCGATCCCGCCAAGATCGAAGCAATCAAGAATTGGGACGCCCCTAGAACGCCTACTGAAGTACGACAATTTCTTGGCCTTGCGGGTTACTACAGAAGGTTCATCGAGAACTTTTCTAAAATAGCACAGTCCTTAACCATGCTAACCCAAAAGGATAAGAAGTTTGAATGGACGGAAAAGCAGGAAGCAGCGTTTCAGTTGCTGAAGGATAAGTTATGTGGCGCACCGATACTATCACTCCCCGATGGTACGGAAGACTTTGTAGTTTACTGTGACGCCTCTCATCAGGGATTGGGTTGTGTATTGATGCAGCGAGAGAAGGTCATAGCCTATGCTTCCAGACAGCTAAAGCTTCACGAGAAGAATTACACCACACATGATCTGGAACTAGGAGCCGTGGTATTCGCACTCAAGATATGGAGACACTATCTGTACGGAACCAAGTGTACGATCTTCACTGATCATAAAAGTTTGCAGCACATCTTTGACCAGAAGGAATTGAACATGCGACAACGGCGATGGGTCGAATTATTGAACGATTACGATTGTGAGATAAAGTACCATCCCGGGAAGGCAAACGTTGTAGCCGACGCCTTGAGTCGCAAGGAACGGGTTAAGCCACTGCGTGTCCGAGCTCTGGGTCTAACCATCCACACGAACCTGACCGACCGGATTCGTGAAGCTCAAACTAACGCTCTTAAACCCGAGAATGTCAAAGGTGAAAGATTGCGGAAGATGGTTGAGTCACTGGAGTCAAAAGCGGATCAAGCTCTGTATTTCATGAATAGAATTTGGGTACCAGTGTACGGTGGATTGCGTGAACTGGTATTGGCCGAAGCCCACAGCTCGCGATATTCGGTTCACCCTGGAGCAGATAAGATGTTCCATGATCTAAAGGAATTTTACTGGTGGCCAAATTTCAAAAGGGATATAGCGGCGTATGTTGCGCGATGTTTGACTTGCGCGAAGGTCAAGGCCGAGCATCAGAGACCATCCGGTTTGCTCCAGCAACCGGAAATACCAGAATGGAAATGGGAAAGGATCGCTATGGATTTCATTACCAAGTTGCCCAGGACAACAAGCGGCCATGACATGATCTGGGTGATCGTTGATCGATTGACAAAATCTGCACACTTCCTCCCCATTCGCGAAACGGATAAGTTGGAGAAACTAACCCGTTTGTATATTAAGGAAGTTGTGTCAAAACACGGTGTACCTATTTCTATCATCTCCGATCGAGATAGTCGTTTCACCTCAAGATTTTGGGAAAGTTTGAATGAAGCCCTCGGTACTCGCCTTGACATGAGTACCGCATATCATCCACAAACCGATGGTCAGAGTGAACGAACCATCCAGACCTTGGAAGATATGCTACGGGCATGCGCAATCGATTTCAGCGGAAATTGGGATACACACTTGCCACTGGTAGAGTTTTCGTATAACAACAGCTACCACACGAGCATTCAAGCTGCACCTTTTGAAGCTCTATATGGACGCAAGTGTAGATCGCCTCTATGTTGGGCCGAAGTTGGCGAAAAGCAACTCACCGGGCCCGAAATTGTTCAAGAAACGACGGATAAGGTCTTTCTGATTAGAGAACGTCTCAAAGCGGCACGTGACCGACAGAAGAGCTACGCAGACATGAGGAGGAAGCCTTGGAATTTCAAGTCGGAGACAGGGTCCTACTGAAGGTGTCACCTTGGAAAGGTGTCGCGCGCTTTGGGAAACGCGGAAAAACTAAACCCACGATATGTTGGACCATTCGAAATCCTGTCCAGAGTAGGCCCCGTAGTGTACAAGCTCAAGTTACCACAAGAGCTTAACGGTGTGCATGACACGTTCCACGTGTCGAACTTGAAAAAGTGCTTATCCGACGAAACCCTCATCATCCCCGCAGACGAAATCCACATTGACGACAAGTTACACTTCGTCGAAGAGCCAATCGAAGTAACCGATTGGAAGGTCCAAAAGCTAAGACGCAGTAAGATCAGATTGGTCAAAGTGCGTTGGAATGCCAAGCGTGGACCGGAGTTCACGTGGGAAAGGCTGGACCGGATGAAGCAAAAGTATCCCGCCCTATTCGAGAAGACCCCTATACCGGAGAGCTCAAAGTGAATTCCGGGACGGAATTCTCTTAACGGGGGGAGAATGTAACAACCGGCAAAATTAAGGTAATTCCGTACTAATTAATTAAACGCGATTAACGTAATTAACCGTAATTATGTGCTGAATATTTAATTGAGGCCTTAGAAAGATAGGAATTCCCAAATAATGCATAGGAATGCATAAGTTTAATAGCAAAGCATGATAGGATCGTGCGCAGACAAAACTATCCGGTATGGACACTGGCGATTACCCGGTAAAAACTTAAATAAGCGAAACGAACACCGGACACCCGGAATATAAAATAAATAATATTTTCACAAAATATTATGAGTTTTGGAAACCCAAAGCCATACGTGAAAGCTTATTGCACAAATCTCCCAGTAACGAATAAAGTGCGCGTACCGCACCCGATACGCGCGAAACACGTAAATTCACCCGGCAAAGCCGAAATAAATTATCAGTAATTTAACTGGGCAAAATTTTATGAATATTAACGGTATTTTAATATTGAGGAAAACCGCGGTTAAAATTCGAGAAATACCGGGCGGTACCCGAAAGGAACTAACTTAAACATAATATGGAGAGATAATTAGCAAGGTGGACCCCACCAAATACCCCATAGGGGCCGGCCAAAGGCCACTTAAGTGTAGTTCACTTGAGTTTTTTTTTAAAAAAACCTTCCATATCATTTGCAATGATGGGCTTGCATGTAAAAGGATTGGATAAAAAGATTAACCAAATCATTCTTCCTCTCTCTCTCTCTAACTCGGCCAAACACCCTCTTATAACATCATTAGAGATTTTTTGTAATCTTTCATAATCCTTCCATATCTCCATAATCCAAGACAAGATTTGGATAATCTTTGGAGGATTTGGGTAAGATCATATAACCACTTGAAGGAGCATTGAAGAAATCACAAAAAAATCCTCTTCTTTTCTTCTCTTGGCCGTGAACTTCCACCACCCCACCAACACCTCTCCTTCAATTTTTACAACTCCAAATCATCCTATTTCATTCTTAATCAAACCCTTTCTTGTGTGTTCAAGAGCTTGGAGCATAACCCACTTGAAAGAACACATTAAACCTCACCCAAAATCCAAGATTTTGTCTTCCTTAGCCTTGAGCTAGTAGTAAGTCTTGCATTGTTTTATTATTTGAAATATTCATATTTTGTGCTATGAAAGCAAGTTGTACAATGTTGGGTAATAAAGATGAGTTTTATGAAAGTAATGGGTTTTGTTAAAAATGAAAAATGGAAGAATAATAATATGAAGAAATCTTGGATTATTATTAATAAAAGTGGTATTTTGAAGAAAATATATTAATAAGAACATGTTTGTAAGTTGGAAAATGAGAAGAGCTAGATTTTGGAAAAAGACTTGAATATGATGAAAAGTGGTTTTAATCATCATAAGATGACTAGTTAATGCCAAAAAGTTGTTAAAAAGAATTATAAAATCATAGATGAAAAAGTTTCATCTTCAAAGTCCACTCACTTGGATGAGTGAAAACTTGATGTTTTGGATTAAAATATGGAATAAGCATATTATTGACATCTAGGATGGATTAGAAGACCATTAAAAGTAAAAAGAAGTGAAAACAACTAAACATGATGAAAATGGTTCTTCAAAGTCCACTAAAGTGGAAGAAAAATATTGACTTTGAAAGATGGAGTGAAAAATGCTACAAGTATAAGTTAAAGGACTAATATGACAACTTTGGAAGTCGATGGACTAAAATAAGTATTTTAGAAAACTATTAGTCCAAAAACACAATAATGGGAAAATTTGTGTCAAGAGTGTAAGTAATAATTTACAAGGTAAATTTGGTAAATAATAGTAGCATACTTGGGTATTTTAAGTAAAAAGTATATTTTTATAAAATGGACGTTTTATAAAAATAAATGGAGTAACGCAAATATTTTATAAAGTAAGATTGTATAAAATAAAGACTTGGGAAGACTTGTACAAAAATGGGATACTTTTATATAAATGGGAATATAAAAGTATCGGAAACATTTTTGGTAACAAGTTGGACGAGTCGGGCAAAAACGTACAAAGTATATTTTTCCAAGAAATAAACGTTCGGAATCGGAAGTTGGAACAATACTTCCATAAGAACGCGCAACGGAAATAAATATGTAAAACGCTAACTAACTAACTTAGTTACACGAACCAACGTAAATGGACTTATGAGGAAAAGACCATTACGTCAAGATAAAAATATACATATATATTTTAAGAAAGTAAAATATATATAACAAGGGTGAAACGTGCGTAACACTTTCCTAAGTGTAGTAACAATATTCGTGGGAAAGGAGAAACATAACGTAACAAATTAAAAACGCTAAACGACACATGAACTTAACAAGTAGTATCCACACGATGGTATATATATACATATACTCGTTTTCGACGAAATTCTAGTATATCTATTTAAATGGGAAAATAGATATGCGAGAAGGAAAACCGAGACGAGTAGGTGAAATATATCTATGAACGTGTGAATACCGACAAGATCCTAGTACATTTATTTAAATGGGAAAATAAATGTACGGTGTGGTAAGTCTAGTCGGGCGTTAAGATTATGTTACCAAACGACAAAAACTTAGCATATTTATTTAAATGGGAAAATAAATATGTGGCAAAGTAAGTCGGGTCGGTTAATAAGAAAACACATTATATCGAGCGAAACGATCCTAAGTATAATTATTTAAATGGGAAAATAATTATACGTCGGGAAGAGTCGCGTCGAGTATAATATTGTACAAGTCATAAAGAATATTAATAAGAATAATATATGACTTGTAAGGAAAGGGTAATCCATCGCCATTGAACCCAGGATACGAAACTATTAAACGGGAATTGGGATAAAGACGTGGTCGGGAAGTTGGGTGTACAACTTGCCAAGGCACATACACCATAGGTGTAAGTGACTTATACGCCTAGAACCTTTGTAGGTACGGGATCACAAACTTTACTATTTTCTTTGAGCCGAGCACAGTTACAGGTGAGTCTCACGGCCCCATTTCTAAACTATTTAACGTTTTTACGGGGGAAAGATATGTTGGGATTGTATGACGGGTTGGATACTTGAGTAAAGATCGCCACTCGGGGTTGAGACCTCCCCACTATAATCATTTATTCAGGAATGAGAAACCAAAGGGATATTTGGATAGTACTATTGGTGCCTGACAAGGCCCACCCCTAATCGATAGCGTCGATTATGCATCGGCGTATGCCTGGGGTGCACTTATTCTGAAATAAAGTCGTAGGAATACCGAGTAACGACTTTGGGAGGGGGCATTATTAATTGTCTTGGTTTGGTTATAGGCTCAAGTAAATTGTAGGACTTTGCAACTCCTATAAATGTCATAACAAGGATACTCCCACTTTATAAAGATTTATTAAATTAAAACCTGTGAACTCACCAATATTTATATATTGACGATTTTCAAACATATCTTTCAGGTAATTGATTGATGGAAGTTAGCATGGCGAGCAGGGTCGGGGATGTCTCCAAGTTGGGCGTTGGGAATGTCGTAAAAGGGTCTCAACTCTTTATTCCATAGACTTAGGGATAAAGGGAGGAGCCTCTTTATCAATTTCAAAAACAATTTATAATTATGTATGGATAATTTGACATGATTATTAGCATTGAATAAATGCCCGTTTTTCTAATTACTATTGTGGTTTGCATTAATTTTGGCTTAATACTTTTGAACCGTCGCGCCACGTGTTTCCGCCTTAGACGTGGTGTGACACGCAGGCACCTTTTTAATCAAGGAACACTGAAGTAAAGGCCTAACCACAACCTTTTCCGAAAATTGGTTCCTAAAATGTCTGAAAACCTCACGTTTGACAAGCGAAGGTTTCGTAATCCACACCCCGTTCACCAATAAGCCCGGAATGGCATTAAGAGCTTTCCTACCGTTCACCATCCCATGGAAAAAAGCAGAATTGTCATCACCATTCATAGCCCACCGAACCCTATATTTCTGCTTCAAATCCTTAGCCTTGCATTGATTAATACATTCGATATCTTTTTTACATTCCTCCCACACCCAAACTTCCTCCTCTTCCAACGCCTCTCTTCCATCACCCTTTCAATTCTTTCAACATCATTTTGCAACGCTATCAAATCTTCTCCTTCCTTCTTATTAATGACACGCCACCAGGAAGTCAACGCTGCCTTTAAAGATTTGAATTTATAACTGATTTTCGCTTTAGAGGACCCTTCAGCCGAACTGTCTTCAAGAACGTTAAGCACCACCTCTTTACAACCCTCTCTGTCTAGCCACGAATTGAACCAACGAAAAGGCTTTGGACCAAAATTCACATCCACCAAAGAAAGCAAAATAGGAGAATGATCCGAACAATTTTTCTCTAAAGCTCTCAACACCGTAGCTGGCCACCTGTTTAAAAAACTATGACATACAAAGAAACGATCAATCTTGCTTAATTTAAATTCACCATCCTTGACGGTCATACAAGTAAACTTGCTGCCCCTCATCGTATATTCAAACAACCCCAAATGATCAATAAAATTATTGAAATTTGCAGCACATCTGTGATTAAACCGAGAATTTTTCCTCTCTTCGGGAAATCTAACCGCATTAAAATCACCCATAAGAATAAGCATACCCTGTAACCACTTAGAATAGACCTCAACTCCTCCCACAAAGCCCTCTTCTCCCCCAATTCCTGGTACAATGACTTCATCAACAGGCTTCTTCTGTGTCCCAACGGTTTGAGAAGTACAACCACACTCTTCTTCATGTTTCAACATCAAACTCCGCAATGGACAAGCCCTCTTCCACTCTCTTATAACTCGAGTCTTCGTGTACCACATGTCTTTGGCTGGAGACAGATCACAACGGCTTTCTTCATCGTATATTGAGGTGGACACTGTTTTGAGTTTTAAGAGGGAAATTTGAAAATCGTTTTTAGAAAATTCAAAGCTGATAGAAGAAACGGGTGCGTTGGTTATGTGCTTATATATAGGGAGCTGATGAGGCACGTTCCCTACCTGGATTTAAATTCCCCCCTTAAAATTCAAAAACTTAGGGCTTAAAACAGCTGAGAGGATATTAGTAAACGTCTGTTGTTGGTTGGCAGACGCAGGGATTGAGGACCGCTGTTGGGGGCGACAGCGGTGGTTTCACGTGGCCCACCACTTTTTTTGAATTTTTTAATGAGATTAATGACGTCAGTTTTTGCATCATACAGGCATTGGTGGCCAGTCTTTTCGGCTGACACATCAGCTTTTTAACGTCACTCACACTTCTCCTATTATGAAAAGTATAGATAGTTATAGAACTACACTCCCATAAACTTGGAAACCTCAACTAATATCCCACATAAGATAAAACATTGGAAAAAACTTCGCTTCGTTCCTAAACTCTAGTTTCTTTTTTCATGTTTTGTATGAGAAGCCAGAATTTTTATGGTTTTGATGATTTAATTAAGGTTACATGCAACAATTGAGCATTTGAGCCTATAAATTTTTATGGTCTTAAAAATGTACGGACGCGTCTACAGTTGTTTAGAGTCTTAATAATGTACGAAATGGTCTTTAATTCAAATGAAAAGTCTTAAAAACGTACGAAGGCGTCTGAAGTATTAGGTGAGTTGTATAGAGTCTTAAGCCAAGTCTAGTGTCTAAAGCTAAAGGCTCGTGTCTGAGCTGAGACCATTGAACCTTTTAAGCCGAGTCAAGAGCTAAACGATAGAGTCTTAGCTAAGATGCTAAAGACTGACATAGACGTTTTAGAGTTTGTTAAAGACCCTTCAGGCTTGATGTCTAAGGTTAAGACTTTACAAAACTCAAGGGTCTAGTAGCCTTTTCCGCTACATGTCACCATTTTATTGGTTGGTTTGTGGAACCATTAAAAGTTAAAGAGTCTTTATTTAAGACTCTTGGGACAAATGTCAATTTCTAAGTAGTCTTGGATAGTACGAAGTCCCTAAACTTAAGACCTTTCATGTGTTTATATTTGAAATTTAAGGTTTGTCAATATTTATTTTTGAGATTTTCCCTTTTTTTATATATGTTTACTCCCTCTAACGTATTAAGTAAACATGTCAACTTAACCACGACATGTTTAATTAGAAGTGTTAAACATGTCAATTCTTACATTGTATGTTTATTTAATACGGTAGAAATGATAACTTAAAACCTAATTATTTTATCGCGTTTATTATTACAAAATTGCCAACCATGATTAAAGTAGCATGCTAAAGATTTTGTTGTGAAACTTTGTTTAATCCAATAACTAATCTACATATTATTTAGACCATGTGTAATGGTGGGTGAAAAGGGCGTTTTTCGACACGTGGCAATGTGAATGAGATTGAAATGGGCAAGGGGTGTAATGGTGGGTGAAATTTGATGGGTGAAAGGGGTATTTTTCTGATTAGCTATTTTTTTTTAAAAAAAAAAACATTGTCGCCACGTGGCGGCCTATGATTGGCCCAATCCAAATTTGGCCTACGCGAAATATTTCGCTTGAGAGGCTTTAGCGATTTTCTAACCTAGGGGGGGGGGGGGGGGGGGGGGGGGGGGGGGGGGGGTGTTACAATGTGAATGGGGCGCCAAATGCCCCTTTCACGCCCAATTAACACATCATTACGCTTGGTCTTAGCAGTAAAAGCATGATTTGCGTGTGTCACCACGTTTCATGTAGATAATAAATAGTGGTAATTTGACGCTTTTGTAAACTTATGTCGAAGTACAACCTTAAAAGTGACAGTACGTCTAACCAGTGAGGCATGTTTCTAAGTACACCAAGCTGCTGGTACATGGTAATAAAGAGGTCCAAGAACCTATGTTATTATTCCCGCAGGGTTAGGTGGGCAGAACTTGTTGAATAAATTATATATAATCACAATTATATAAACTAAAAAATAGAAAAAAATTAATGTAGATTCCTAACAAAAACACAAACCAGTTTTAAAGCATTTACAATTCAAACTATGGCAAATACGTCAAAGCACCATTAAATGCAGCAGAAAAGAGTATTGTTTCGGGTAATTGGCTAAAGTACAAGAACATTTATAAGGGGAATTACCATTTCGAAACATGGCTGGCGTATAGGGTTGCACACGTAGAATGATATATTTCAATAAAATGATATATTTCAATAAAAGCTTTGTTAAGCTACCTGATGTAACTTAATGGTAAAACACGGCCTCATCCACATATAAAAATGAGAATCTATTGATTAAAACTTGACATGCGTTCGATTGCCCCACACCCATACATCAAGTTTGAAGAATTTTGAACTTGATAGACTGATAGTATAATAAAATCTTGTAAATTAAGTTGATAGACAAAGAATGAAATTAACGGTTCACAAAAACTCCTAAAATATTTAGATGCTTTTACAATCAAAAGAAAACAAACTAAAACTAATAACATTAGAGAGGAAAGCCGTTGATTTCCAAATCACATGATGAAATTCGGACTCAAAATGTGGGCAACCGTATTGAGACGTTTCTATCCATTGTTTATGGGTCTCGTAACTCTAAAAGAAGTAAAATTGATGTCTGTTTCAAGTTGGGTATTTTTCTAGCCTACTTACCTCTCTGTAGTTGACCTAAATCCGGATCCTTTAACTCTTGTGTCAATCTGTATCAACCACCCACCCATTATCATGTGACAGAAGGGCATCTATAGCAAGCCCAAGTTGTATAATTCATATAATTCACATTTTATCCTGAATATATCTCTTGGAAGATGTACAAAACACGCACAAACAATCCAAACTGAATGAAAGATGTTCCCTTTTTTTTGCGGCGTCATAACCCACAATGCATTGTGACCCAATTACAGAAATTCACACGAACGTGTAGACAACACATAGGACATGTTGCATTAATTCCTTAAAGATTGATTTATGGTCATTAGCTGAATATATGAGAGCAATCTTACAATTAGAAAGAAAGATGATCACATTTGTTTTGTTAAGTAGAACATAGTTCCAGCGGCTTGTTGGCGCTTTATATGCAGCTATAAAGTGTTTTGTTGTTAAAAGAAAGAACATAGATATATGTATAATTCTTTTATTTATGTAATAAATAAAATTTTACTAAGCAATTATCATATTGGTTTTACTTATAACCACTCAATAATACGTTTATGTAAATCAAAAACCATCTCATCATGTATTTATCATAATTTTTATAATAATTAGTTGCTTGGTTGGTTATTGTTTTGATCTTTAAGTGTCGCTATGAAATAATAATGTTGTGTAGTGTGCACCTAATCTATTACTCTATTAGACTCTCACTTCTACACCTAAACCTAATTTCTTCGACTCCCACATGTCAGCAAGAAATGTTAACTCGATAGTGAAATATTCTTATTTATTTCATATATTGTAATTGTAATAACTAATAAGAGAAATGATTAAGAATGTGTTGCTTTGAATTTTTTTTTATTGAATCATTGAATTATGTTTTTAAAAGAATTGTTGTTACATATAGTGATTTGGTGGTCCAGTGGTAAGGCAAAGCCTTTTAATACATTAAAAAAGTATGAGGTCTTGAGTTCAAGTCTTACAAGGAGCAAGAAATTCGCCTTTCAAAAAAATATATATATAGTGATACGTACGCCCTATTATTATTTGAATTATGTATTACAGTAGTAGTAATTATGTTTGAGTTATGTTTCCTATTGTTTTTTATAAGTATCGTTTAGTATTATAGGTTTAGTAGGATTAAAATAGCTAGTCTATATGTTATCCTATATGTATTTTCCATGCTCCATGAATAGTATCTTTTCTTTCTATGTTTTAAGCATTGATATATTGTATTTTCCAGATAGTGTACCAAAATTGTTGTTGTTTCAGTTGGTGAGGTTGCTGTAGTGTTAAAGAGTCTGCCCTGGTTCGATTCCTATCACCCGTTTTTTTTAGTTTGGTTCTTTTTTAATTTTTCATTGCCATTGGTTGAGATGACCAATAGTGTGTCTCCACCAAGACACTACGTGGCCTTTAATCTGGCTCAAAATGGATATAGGTTGTTGTGTTGCCATTGGACCCTCTCTTTTATGTTGTCTTGGATGTTGTGGAGGATATACACGTACTCTTTCCTCCTCCTTAACTTTTCAACATCTTCATTCTTCTCTCTCTCTCTCTCTCTAGATTTTCCATTCACGTCTCTCTCTAGATTTTTCTTTCAACCCTGCTAGCACCCAAATCACCGTCGACTTTCGTCAACCCATGTTGAGAATCACTCTTTTAGGGGTTTCAGAAGTCGCTAGAAGAGAGAGATCGGAGGTGGTGACGGGGAGGCGACGGAAAGACGAAGTAGAACGGTGAGTCTTCGCCCATTCACAGGCAACCATCATGTAGGCCGCCTTCCTCTTCTCTGCTTTCTTTATCCTTATCTCCTCACTTGTCTTTGCTTCTGAGTATGATCACAAGGTTAACTAACGCTTCCAAACTCTTATTCTTATTATATCAGTAGTGGGTATTTAATTTAATATCTATTAGATCTTTAATCTTTAATGCCGTTCTTTTTACAATTTAGCTCAAGATTTGTATTGGGCTTTGTTTTTTTTATACGAATTTAGCTCAAGATTTGTGCTTTTTTAGTTTTTGCTACTGTTTAGATCTATCCCTCTTAGTCCTTTGTTAGGGGTTTTCATTTATCAGTAAATTAGCTGCATTATTTGATTGTTACAGTTTAAATGGCTTAATAAGAATAATAGTTGGATAAGAGATGGAGTAGTGTCTTGGAAATAATGGATTGAAACATTAGAGAATGGTTAATCTTTATACCAATCAACTCCAATGGCTGAAAAACTCAACCGCTACAAGTATTATACTGTGGTGTTTGCGGGTTACGGCTGAATAATGTGACTTTAGACCGGATTTCAAAAAATACAGACCCTTGTTGCCCTAACATGCTCCTCATCTTTACCCCGATCTTATTAGAGGTACTGCAAGATTTTACTCTTTTCGTTGGAATCATTGCTTTAACAAGATATAATTCTTTTTTTATGTTTTTTTAAAGTTACTGATTTGTTTTTGTTTGTTTGTAATAATTAAGCGTCACGTTTGAAGGAAGTTGACAACGTTTCAGATCAGTTGCAGTCTTCTCCTATTGCTGATGGTAGTGGACCTTCTGGTATTTTTTTTCTTCACTTTATGTGTTTTTAGAATTACTGTTGTTTATTGTTTAAAGTGTTTAAAGTGTTTTGAGTTTTATAAGTTGGTTGACGATTACAAGTTATGTTATTGGGAACAGAGTTTGTGTTATCAATGACTGTATAGGGTTGTGTTATGAGATGTTGGTTTTTGTTAACTGATCACGATTCACGAGAGGACCAATTCAAATTGATAATTAGATTAGGTTCTACTTTGATCAAAGCATATTAGTGCAATATTTTGACACTTGACTTTTTGTGTAGCCATACAACCAGAGTTATTAAGAAAAAGAAATGGAAGATTAATGCTCATATATGGTATAACTACAAATAGGATGATTTACTTTTTTTAGGATCACTATCCACTATAAAAACACACATACACTCGGTGTATATGTGGTTCTACCAACTACCATTTATATAGGTTTTTTTAATGATCCACTTTTTTTAAAAGCATTAGTGCTTGGATGACCATTCATCATTGTGTTAAATTGATACAATTTTTTGTAGCTATGATACCGCCTTTGAAAAAACTCATTGAATAAACATGTTTTCTTCTACAAAGATGTCCATTACTATGGGTAGTGATGTTGTTTAAAGGCATGCATATTGTAACATCGCAAAATTTTCCCCAAAATTTTAATACATAAAAAGCCCTTATATATATATATATATATTTTTTTATTACACCTTTATCATTAATATTATACAAATGTGCCTAAGTCTTTATTTATCCTAACTCACAACTTATATACATACATAAATGTATATAAATAATAATAATAATAATAATAATAATAATAATATGATTCTAAATTTTTTTTTATAAATAAAGCCTTGAGTCAAATAGTCAAAGTCTTAGTCAAATAGTCAATTTATCATAAAACCTTACTTTATGGTGTTGACCAATTTTAATGGCTAATTGAATCCAAAACTAGTATAAATACCCACCTATGACCCATTATACTTTGCACCTCTAATTGTTTCAATCCGATTAAACTTTCCCTCATACCTTTCTTCTATAGTCTATTACTTCTACAATTGAAGCTTTGATTATAAGCTCTTGTAATTGGCGAATTGGAAGCTTGATATTCTTTCTTTTTCGTTTTCTTCAATTTGGACTAGCTACGTTGTTGAGTCTTTGGGATTCGCCTCGCATACATTCACAACACATTATTCTATTTTTTTTCACGAGACATAACATTTTGCTAAGGTGAGTTTTACATAGCCCCTTTTCTATTTATCACCATTTTTGGGGTGAAACATGTTACAACATTATTTATGCAATTCAATCATCAATGTGTCTATGTGTATTTCTATGTTGCATTATGTCTTGAACATGACTAGGGTAAGCACAATTCTAGCATAAACATTCATCAGCCAAACGGTATACATTGATAGATCTATTGGACTGACAATCCCACCGGATACGTGCCTCCTACAAAGGTTGCGTGGGTGTTTGTTACTGCAATATAAACGAGTGAACCATGAGCGTATGGGATGTACCACAATTCAACAGTCACAATGGTTGATTATGCACACGATTTACTTCTAGTATGTTTTCGCATATGGACTAGATTGCCATGACACATGAATTGCACAACAATTTTATTCTATTATCAAAACCTATGTATTTCTCACCATCTTTTGTTGACCCAAAATATTTTCAACTTAACATGTTTCAGGTTCTACTTGCTTGAGGATTTGAATTAATGCTTGAAGATGTGTGCATAGTTTTATTCAATTTGATGTATGAATTATTGTAGAACAATTGTATGTAATTTATTTAAATCATTTATTGAAACTTATTATTCACCATGAGCTACTGAACAATCATCAATACGTGACATCCTGATGTTTCCGCCATCGGTTGGGGTGTTACACATATCTTGGCTGTTTTGATAGTTTTTTAGGATGATTTTTTATGCCAAAATTGCTGCAGTAGTCAAACACTCGTAAAGATCAAGAACAGAATGCAATTTGGAAGGTAACATACCAAATCGATAAGTGTAGATATCCCACCTAAATTGTACTAGATATCTCCACTTCAAGAATCTATAAATGATTAAATGGCCAGATATCTCTTCAAAGTTTTTTTTTTTTTTTTTTTTTTTGTCTAAAAGGGACCTGAGATATTTAGGGTCAAGTTTTAGGTCTTTTTGGCCTTGGCGAAAAAGGTCTGGGATTTTGGTTAATGGATGTGGGATCTTTCATGCTTTTTACATGCCTATTTAAAACTTATTTGCCGTCGGGCAACGAAAGAATGAACATAATCAACTATTGACGGGTTATTCTTTACGCTAGGTTAACTTCATGATTAAAGGAAGGTTTAGAATGTTTGGTGTTGATGGATATGTGTTATTGTTTATCATTGTATGTTTTTCTATTGTATAAAGCATGTTGCAACTGTGAGGCTTTCTTCTCCAAATAGGTAGGCTTTTGCAGCCATGTAATGAAGAGGATGATGTCGTGACCAGCGCAAACAAACGTGCTTAGACCTTCAAATGCTTAGCTATTTAGTACAGTTAACATCTTTTGTGTATACTGGTATTGTTTATATCCATTTCACCTTAAATGAGATTGAATGATTTTTGAATCAATTGATATTATTGATAGGAGTTGTGTGATATTATTGATAGGAGTTTTGCGCATGCAGTTAGGTGTTTTTATTAAACCAGTTTTCATCTCCGGAGCATGTTCAACATTCATGCTTTTCTGCATAAACCTATGATTGATTTGCTAAGCCTTTTTTTTAAATTAGGTTTTTGTTGCTGAAATTACAATATTTTATGTAATGTTAATCATCAAGATGTTGGCTTTATCATTAGGAGCATTCACATTTATAAACTAAGCAGTAAAAAACCACATTGGTGAATTGGGTGAAACCCGTCAAGTGTTTGATAAACTGGTTAAATGAATTTGTTACATTGGATGTTGCTTACAGTCTATAACCAAAATGTTTGATCATGTTAAATTCAGAATATGTTGGTCATGCCGGCCCCTAATAATCTTTCTACTTACCAGTAGAAGTAAGATTTTCATAGGACAGAAAATGTTTTCTTATTCTTATAATTTTCTTTTTTTTTTAATTAAAATCATTACTGAGGTCTGATTAATAATATGGCATGGAATTGCAAGGCTAAATATGGAGAAATAGGAAGTTGCGTGGCCAGTGCACTTATGAACTACTCACTACAGTTGTTTAACTATGGAAAACAAACGTTAGTGTAATATTTCTATCTATCTTTGTAGATCCGTTGGATTTTGATTTAAAAAGTCAAACTTGGATGGGCAAGTACAGAATGAAGCACAATTGTTGTTTGATAAGGCACTTATGTTTTGTGGAGTTATGAAATCTGGACTTGAAAAGTCAAACTAGGTGCACAAAAGATGCGAGTTTTATTTCTCTTTTATAAACGCTCTGTCACACGTGGTTCCATTGCAAATGATTTGAATCACATTGGTGGTATGCATAGACAAAAGTTATTGAATTCTCTGCTTAATATTATTAATACTTTTTTTTTTCAACTTTTTGAAGATCTGTGTTCTGTTCTGAACTTACCAACTTGATTGTGTTGAATAAAGTGCTAACAGAGAATTTAAACACATGCAGAAAGCTATAAATGCTTGGTACAACACCCCATTTTGTAACTAATTGCTGATATAAAGGAGACGAGTTGATTCATTTGATGTTACATGCTATAACGCGTACCTTGGGATAATTGGTTGTAATGAGTTGATTCATTTGATGTTACATGCTATAACGCGTGTTGACGATATCAATGCCTTCCTTATCCGAGCTACAATGTCGGCGGGCCACCTTCAGTTTTTTTTTTTTTTTGTAAACGAACGTGATAATATTTTGACTATGCAACAGCTTGTCTTATAGCCGAGTAACACTTCATTTTTTATACATTTCGATTATACTTATAATTATCATGAAGCGTTGTCTCAATATTTGGTCTACATCGCAACGTTATTGAAATGCCGCCGAAACGCGCGACCTCGAAAACAACTAGTTCAAATAATAATTAAAGAAGCTTAATAATTATTATTTTACTCGTTGTTTAGTCATTCAACTTTAGATCTTTAAATTGATATCGCTACATTTTCACAACCCGAAACAACAACAACGTCAATACATGCATACATCATAAAGACAAAACACAAAACTACAAATCTAAGTTAACTTTTGAAAACCCTTGCATTGTGTTTTACGGAATTATTACGTTTTCATTTATTTAATTGACTCATGAAATTTCTACAATACCTTATCTCTATCCTGTATAAAAAAATGGGTTTAGTAAGATATTGGTCTGATTATTCAAACTCCAAACCCCACTTGACCTCACGTTCACTCTTAAATTATATGAGAACGACAATCGTGGCATTGACTCTAATTGACTTCTCCTTTTGTCTTTAAGTCGCTAGCTAATCAATTAATATAATGTGAGCTATTAAATATATCTATTAGGGGCGGCGGGGCACCCCTCGGGTAGCTTTATCTAGGTATCGTTGCCAATTGGTAACATCGCCGCCACCGCCTCAACAACGGTCAACCTCACTGTTCGGCAAGGAATAACCGATCGACAAAGTAGGGTTGGATTTAATTTTAACATGTCAAGGTAAGGTTAGGTAGGGCTCGTTAACTTTACCACGAGTGACCCAACCCCTTAATAATATTTTTACAATAATACTACTATGGTGGTTGTTTATAATACCACGTGGGTCAATAAATCTTAACCTCTCTCCAATAACACCATTCCTATAAATAATGAAGAAAATCACATTTATTATTAGTTTTATAAGAGAGATATAATAACAATAACATTACCTTTATTCTAACTAATAACAAGATTGTTTATCAAAGATTTTATCAAGCTCTCGTCTATAGCTACTAGCTAGCAACATCTTTACCACAAACCATGACCGCAAATCATCAACAAAAAACAATATACTTAAACATAAAAGTTTTATTTGTACAATAACTATTATATAAAAGGACTAATAAAGAGTTTGCTTGTTTTATTCAAACCACAAAAGAATCAAAAAATCTAACTTATCCCCACTCCCTTTATAAAAAAAGCAACCCAAAATTTAAAAAAAGAAAAAGAAAACAGGTGTTGTATAAAATAAAAACCAAATAATTAAAAAAGAAGAAAAACCTAAACCCTCTTAATTATTGTTAATTAATTGCGTTGAAAACTTGAGTTGTTGACTTTATTGTTCGCATGGCTATTATTGTTGCTAGTTGTTGCGCTGCCATTGTTGTTGCTGTTGGTGGTAGTGACATTTCCATTGCCATTATTTCCACCGCTACCGCTACCACCACCATTACTAAACACCGATGAAATAGCCGCCGCTAGAGCGGCAGAGAAATTTGGATCAGTAGTAAGGGCAGTGACGGTGTCAGCCAAAGCCGTTGGCGATGCCCCATGATGGTGCAATGCCAGCGGCTGCGAGCTGCCACCCGCCTCCACATCTTGTGACATTTGTAAACCCGAGAACTTCGATTGGTTGTATAACGCTTGACCGAATATCTGATGCAAGTTTTGATTCTGGTTGTTTAAAAACGGAAGCTGGAACTGATCTCCGCCTCCGTTCCCACCGCCGCCGCGTTGGAACTGACTCGGAGTTTGAGTCAAATCCAACGAGACAGTGGGGAAAGGAGCGGAGGCGGAGATAGTTGCCATGCTCGAAGAACACGAAAGAAACGTTCTTGCCAAGAAATTCGAGTTCATGAGCCCGTCCGAGCTCGGCATGGATCCCGAAAGTAGCATCCTCGCGGCCGAAGACGTGGTCGACGCCATCGCCATAGCCGCAGGCGGTAGTGGATGGTTGTGGTTGCCTTCATAGGTAGTTATTAATATTGTTCTATCTTCCGCACATCTTTGCACCTGTAGTTGAATTCGTACACATATTCAATTATTAATTTTTTTTTGGTTTAAATATTTTAACAAGAATGGGCAAATTACATAAGAATAGCAGGTACATAATCGTACTTGTTTTCTAACCGGACATCCAGTGGCCATGGTGCACCGGTAATATGCTCGTGGACACGGATTTCCTTTCGCCATTTTTTGTCCGTATTTTCTCCATTGACATCCATCCGCAATCTGTTGAAGCTCTAAACAAGTCAATTCTCATTTCAAGAAAACATTGAATTCCCTAATGAAAGACTAGAAATGATTTTAATACATATAAAGAGTATATAATTATATACCATTGGAGCTTCTGATCGAGCTCGAACCGAAACCCTAGCTTTCCGAATTGTTGCTTCGGTAGCTTGATCGATATTCGTGTTCGTGTTCGTGTTCGTGTTCGTGTTATTCTTCGAAGAACTCAATCGAGGAACCTTATTTGAAGCAGACCGTGTTCCGTGCTTTCGTGATCGATAGACGTATTGTTAGAAACAAGCCCTGGTGATGTTAAATGTTCGTCGTGACTTCTACCTTCCGATGAGGCATGCGAATTGTCATCGGTTTCAGGCGCGGCTAAACCAAGATCCATAAACGGTCTCGGAACAATTAGTTGGCCTCCGCCTCCATCATTACTCGGTTTATGATCTTCGTTATGTTGCATCATCGTCACTAGATGTGTTTGTAGCGTGTTGTATTTGACCGTTACTTGATTCAGCAGCTCTCTTAATTGTTGATTCTCTATGTTCATCCTCTCTAGTTCAGCTTGAAACCACAGATAACTACGTACAAAGCGAATCAAACGAAATTCGTCAAATTGATGAAAGAAAATGTTAACCCTAGCCAATTAGGTCAAATTCTCCATTATTAACTACTGTTTGATAAGCAAAGCACCTCGTTTTTAGCTCGTTTATCTTCAGAATTAGAAGAGATTCCATCATCAACCACGGATTGATCACTACTTGTGTTTCCGGTTTGAAGATGCAAGCCTGTCTGTATAGTATAGTACAGTATAGTATATCGTCAGTAACAAAATCTAATAAAATCACACAACGATAAAAATTCAAACGAATTACGTACGTTGATATTGAAATCCAATTCAGTAACAGGAGATTTAGGCTCGGGTTGTTGGTCAAGTTTTTTATTTTCGGCGAAAAAATCCATTTCGTTGATGATCAATTTATGGTCAATATCGCGGCGGTCGTGGGTGCAGTTGAGGGTGAGGGGAAATTGGATGGTGGTAGAGGGTGGTGGGGAGGCGGTGGTGGTGGGCGTCCATGTTGTGTCGGAAAAAGAGTTGAGGAGGGTGGGGGTGGGGGTGTGGGTGTGTGGAAATAGTAATATGATGGGATCTGAATCAAAGGAGAGTCCACTGACCATTTATGAAGATAGAGAGAGAAATCAAGTCTCACAAGGAGGCAGTGGACTCGGCAATAAAAAGGGTAAGTTGAGACTCATGACTGAATACTCCAAATTCTATAACTTAATATATTTCGGTTTTTTTTTATTTTCTTTTATATGATGCAACTTGGTTTGTTGATAATTCAATGAAGTTCAATTAAAAAAAAAAAAAAAAAAACATAATCTTAAATGAAAGTAATATTTATTGGTTGGTAGTGAAAATTTGGAACATTTTGATTCCCAGGGTAATGATTTTGGCCCTGGGATAAGGGTTTGCGTAGGTTAGGTTTTTGCAATTTAGAAAGAGCTTACGGCCTAGTTTGTTATCCGTCTACCTGATATCCTAATGTAAAATTTGCCTCTTTATTAATGAAAGTAATCATTAAATTATAAAAAAAAATATATATATGATAATTTAAAATTTGTGAAAAAATGGAAAATAAGCTTATAAAAACTGATTTACAATATATATTTATCAGCTATAGTTACATATTATGTACGTTAAATACCATTGTCTTCTTTTTACAACATTTTACATGAACTAGCTAGTTTGTAATCTCATAGTATTTTAAACTTATAAGTCTTTTTTAATTATCGAAAGTTCAATAGTGAATATGTCGCCTTATGCCGCGGACTATGTGGTCTCGACTATACTATATAGAACACGCTTACCATAAGAATCACGTAAATAAAATGCATACTGCAAAAGATATTCACAGCTTGTGGGTTAGGTTATGTATTTGAAGAAAATTCTAGCGACTCACGAAAATATATGATTTTTTTTTTTCATGATCATTAAAATAAAGAAAATTTTAGTCTTTTCATGATTTATAACTATGGAAAAAAAAACACGTCTAAGTATGTTTGTTTTTTCTTATTTTTTTTTTTTTTGTTCACTTTAAAGATGTGATCATGAGGAATTGATGGGATTTGATTGTATTTTTGTTTAGGTCAGCCTTGGACCAAGAATATTCATATGGATTTTAAAGAAAATTGAAAATGTAAGGAAAATATGCAGAAGAAAAGGGCAAAAATTAAAATTGACCACACAACTTGTATGTATTCGTTTTGTTCAACGCGATAGCCAATAAGAACGGAGAATTGTACGTATATACAAAGTTATATTATTATTATTATTATTATTATTATTATTATTATTATTATTATTATTTAGCATTAGTTTATATAAACAAATTCATACAAATATAAATTAAACATTAAATTACATCGTCAGTATTTAAATACTTAAAAACTAATAAACATTCAATTTATTTCAATATCGGTTGGATATATTATATCTTGATTCAAAGTTTTATCCAAAAAAGAAATTGTGTCTTGAAAAGGAAAAATCTATAAATAGAATTAAATCTCTTTCTAAATCATACAACTTTAAGAAATAAAATATTTACGATTTTAAAGAAATACACAAACGGCAATGGAATAAAGAAATAAATCCTGATTTTGATTAAGTAAAATGTAAAACTTCATAATACAATAAGATACACACGAAACAACAACAACAATTAAAGTAATACCAATAATGGTTAAGTTATCCTATAAAATGAAAAAAAATAAGATAAGAATATAAAAATATAATAGATCACGAAATATGATATAATGGCAAAAAATATGACATAATGCTGAAAACAAAACACAATTAATCGCAAAAATGACACAATGATAAAACTAAGAAAAAAAACACAATACTACATAAAAGACACAATAGTATAACGTAAATTTTAAAAACTACAAACTAAAAATCCAAAAAAAGCGAAAACCGGATCAGTAGGGTTTGAGAAAACGGTTCCAATGTCGCCTCAATGATTTCAATTAAAGTCCGTTTAATACCATTCATACGACTTCTGATTTTTCTTTTCACTATGTTTAACTCAACAATAATGATAATAAAAGTATATTTTTTGAACAGAATAATAAAATAATAATTAATAAATAAATAACTAAAAATGGAGGGAGAAGATTATGCCAGTTGGATGTGGGTCCCAGCATAGAGAGGGAAAATGACATTGATTACGTCTGAGATTTGTCAAAAAATTCACCGCCCAATCGGCCCGGCACTTACTCGTGAGCATGGCTCACTTTAACCATTTTTACATTTTCGGTTTAACCCCTAAAAGTTTTAGGGTTTTACAGTTTTGACTCTATACTCTCTAGATGGTCTAAGGGTTATTATAATATGAAGAATATGCCTTTCTAAGGAAGAATAAGAAGTCGTGCTAAGTTGTTTGTATCATATTTCATGTTTTGTTTCTATGACCTATTCCAAACATTTCTTTATTTATATATACTAACAAAGAAGTTTTGTACAAAGAGGCAAAACTGTAAAAATTTATCTTAAATTCAACAAATGAATAAGAGTTTTGGTTTCATGATATTGGAGTTATAAATGTGTGTGGTTATGTCCACCGTCACTTTATAATCTAAAGAATATATTGATGAGACTTTTATCTACAACCAATCGTTTTCATATGCAGCTGAGTTCAGGGCCGGCCCTGAAAATTCAGATCCTCGGGCCGAGTCGCGAAATATGTGCTCTTATTCTAAGGTGTTTTAAGCAATGTTTTCATAACTGAAGCGGACGTTGAACCGGTATCCTTACCGGTTCCCTAGTCTTCAAAAGTTTGAAATGCCATTATTTTATGGCTCATAAAAAAAAACCACCATTTCTTAAAATTCCATAATATTTTGAAGGACTATTATTTTATGTCTAGACTTCAAAAGTTTTTAATAAAATGAAATTGACTTGCATCATGTGTAAAGCGTCAGACAATTACTATTTTGTAGTACTACTATATATTAAAATTTACTGCAAAGGCTGCATAATTATTGTACCACAACACAAATCTCAAGTAACACACTTCAACTTTTTTTTTTAATTCTGACGTATCCTTACAATCTAGTTTATCATGTATAACTCATCTTCTTCCGTATCTACTCTTCACCTTATTGCGTTAATAAACAATGTTCAAGATGAGATCTTTTTTTTTTTTTGGTGGTCGAAAACAGAGAAAATAATTGAAAAAAAAAAAAAAAAAAAAAAAAAAAAAACACTCGTTGCCGCTCAAAGTGCCCTTTAGAAATTGGGCCCGGGCCGGGGGTCCTCCCCGCACCCCCTCAAGGCCGGCCTTGGCTGAGTTCATGCGTAACGCGTTCCATATGTATTTCAATAGTTTTAATTGGGTATAATTCGATTTAATGAATAAATAAGAATATGTTCTAGAAATTAAGAACGAGTCAAAAAATTATGGATCAGAGCAAACATTGATTTAGACAAGCATTTTGGTCTAGCAATCATGTTCACATGACAGACTCATAGAGTTTAAGTTTTTCAGGTGTGTAATACCCAATTTGAATCGCAGACAGGCTCTCACGTAGGTGTGCGATGATACCCAATGCTATGAGCTATTTGGATGTAAACGCATACACACTACAGAGCTTAAGTATTCCAAGTGATTCAATCCAAACTAACTGCGTGACTGACTCATGCCCTCACAAAGGCTCTCCTTCATTTTAAAGCCCTACAAATTTATTTCCGAGTGACAAAACATTTTCTCTTTTATTTTTTCATTTCAAACATTTTATTTTAGTGTCCCTTCATCTTATTAGCCTGTATCACCATGCCACGTCAGCAAAAAATTAACTATGGTTAGTCTGAGGATGATACATACCAATAAGTTGAAAGTACAGTGCGGTGTTGTTTAATTTTGTAGATCAGCGTGTCGGCGGCCAATTGTCAATAGTTCAGGGTGTTAAGATCCAATTTCCCTTTTTCATTTTTCCAACAATGGGTAAGAATCGGCCTCATAAAGGTTTTAAAGGTGTTAATATTGACTTTATGGGCAATTTTGGTTTGGAGAACAGGGTATATATGGGTCTCTATTAGAAAAAAGATAATTTTCAAAAGATACAGTCATTTTTCTTGATCTCCAACAAGGAGAAAAGGTTAAATATATGACAAGTTGACAACATGATGTTTGTTCTTTTAAGATGGGGTAGAAATTTTTTTAATCGGGTCTGTAATTAAAATTATAATTTTTTATACTTCATTTTTAAATAAATTTCTATGAAAATAAAAACATACGGTTTCAATAAGAAAAATTATCGATATGAAGGAAAAGGTTATGTAGTATTTTTCTCTTTTCCTTCTATCATTTTAAAATGTACATGACATTTTTTATAAGATACTATCATTAAACATCAAATTAAAGAGATTAAAATGCTCTGTAATTTGGTGTAATTGTTTTAAAAAATTTATTGTATTAAAAGGTTATACTTGTTTAAAAAAAAAACATGGGTAAAAGAAAATAGGAAGCGACAATACATCTTCATCTGGTCCCTAACCGCTCCATGGGTAACAACTAGAGGTTAGACGTTTTAATCACTTAGTGGTTGTGTAACCTCTATCTCTTATAAAGTGACACATACTTCATTTTTATTGATTGTCAACGTGAGTTTCATAACTTCAGAGAAAAGGCTACATAGCCTTTTTCCTCCATGTGTAGCTCCTAGGGATAGCCGTTTCCAATTTCTATATTGATATATTTTCTTGGGTCAACGTATATATTGGTGATTTACCCTAATTATAATTACGAGTAACATAATCAATGATTTTACAACTAGACAAGTCACTGACAAACTCAAATTAAAACGTTTTAACAGTACTCAACCAACCTAGTCATGAATATGGTTCCCTTCATATACGAGTTGGTATTCTAAAACTGCATGGATCAGTGGACCGATTACAAAACCGGTTATAAAAACGTTGGTTACAATATTTACAACATGGATTTTGTTATTGCAAATGATTAGAGTATAAAAGTATCAACTGATACAAGGAAGTGAAAAAAGTGTAGGGGGTATTTATGCAATTTGATCTAAGAGATAAATCAAACAAAAGGAAAGTGAAACTATTACAGGGATAGTAGCCACGAGTCAACGAATTTCAGGGACCGGAAAGGAACAACTCCAAATCACTTTGTGGGTCCAGTGACGACTTCGTGGGGCCATTGTAGCCCTTTTTTTCTAACAGGAATTAGGACCTCATGGCTCACCGCTCTTCCTCTTCAACTGGTCTTCGTTGACTCACTCTGCATTTGGACCGGGTTCCTTGCTTATATTATACAAAACATAAATAGTTGCTTTTTTTTTTTTTTGTATTTTTTAGGTAAAACAAATATGACTCGTGACAGTTTCAAAATAGTACAAGCTTCATTCATAGATTTCAAAATAAAAATTGTGTTGTTAGGCCATGTGTAGTGGGGCGCCAATTAGGGCATTAATCCAATTTTAGCGCCCCAAACATCACTACGGGGTGCTAAAAATCTAAAATGAGTGTTCAGCGTTAAGATTATAACGCCATTTCTTCTTGGGTGATGTGCCAACTTCTTGCAGCCTATCATTTTGAGGGAAGGGGCGCTAAATTGGATTTCCACTACGGAAGGTCTTAAGTAGTGTGATTTCCCTTGGTAATTCTGTAGAAATCGGTTTTAGTCTTTATCAGTTTGGCTTGTTAGAGCATTGACATTGGCACGGTACTAGTACTCGGTAGGTACTGGCATTCCAATTTACAGAGGGTGTTTGGGATTGTGTTTTTAATCTCATTTTTAGATTATTGCGTTTTGAAAACGCAGATAATCAGTTTTTAGTGTTTGGATTGCGTTTTGAAAACGTAGATAATCAGATTTTTAGGCTACCAAAACGCACTAATCTATAAGCAGCTCCACCTCTGCTTTTCTAAAACGCATAATCTGTTTTGAATAATCAATCCCAAACACCCCACAATATCAAAACTGAATACAACTATATTTTTTAATAAAAGTTATATCGCATGTTAAGTTTTGTTTTTTTTTAAGTTCTTAGTTTGATCTTGAATAAAAATTATTGCTTACATTAAAGTGAGCACTCCCCTGTTATTCTCATAATTATATAAGAAACACATTTTAAAAATTATAAGAGACAAACGAAATATGTTTTAAATTATTTATAATAAATAAATAGGTAAAGGATTCTGTAGTAAAATTGTTTTTTTTTTAAGAAGTGTGAGAAAGATTAAAAATTGACATGTAATCATCATGTTTTGGATTTAGGTATGATGTTTTGGGTAGTGCTGGGCAATTCACGGTTCCGAACCGTCAAAACTGTGGAACCGAAATCGAACCGCTATATCTAAATCGTATTCTTGTATTTAAGGTTCGGTTCTTAAAATTTAGTGAAAATGATTCCCGGTTTGGTTTGATTCGGAACTGCGGGTCCATTTAAAGAACTGCTAAAACTAGGTTAAGTTAAAACTTTAAAAATTATATTTAAAACCCTATTGATTTAGTGGGCTTTCCATGTAGTCTGTAGACCGACCATCCACATTTTTAGTTTCCCAATTTAATCTTCATAAAAAATATTGTTGAAATCATATTAACTATATAACATCTAACAAACTTGTTAAGATATGAGTTTTATTTGAATTATGTAACTTTTATAAAACATATAGAGTATGACAAAGGGAAAGAAAGTAGTTTAAACTTAAACTGAGCACCAATGCTTAGAAAATCATTTAAGTGGCTTATAATATGTCTCGGGCAATGGTGTAATGTAATATGTGAACTAGTAATGCATGACACATTATTCTTTGTGTCAAAATTACATTCATTGCATATATGCGGTTGGTACCGTGCATTTCTAAAATGTATCATAGGTCCTTAATATGACTAAGATACATCAACTTAACTTTACTAAAGTTGTCTTCTATTTAATTGTTAATTTTAGGATTTAATTGACAACTGGTTCCGACAAGAGCCGTTAACACGAGAACCGTTTAACCCGGTTTTGAACCCAACAACTAGGTTTTTATATGGCCAGGATCTTATATTTAGCACTAAACGATTCAGGTCGGTTCAGTCTAGTTCTGAATCGTTGTACACCCCTAGTTTTGGGTTGTTTTGACTTGAAAACACTAAGCACAACAATTTAAAACACAACTAAAACACACTAATTAGCATTTGAGCCTAAAATACGTTGTTTTCGGGTTTTAATTGAAATGTTTGGTGTTTTTCTAGGCAAAACAATCCAAAACTTCATAAATAAGTCTAAAAATGATACATACATATCAATTTTTAATTTTACACTTCTCACAAAAACCAATTTTCCTACATGTTCATTACCCTAAAACTAAATTATGTAAAACATTTATGAAATGGGTGTTGTAGAGGATCTGATTCCTATTGGTAAATGTAGTATACATAATAATGATTTTTTAATATATTAGTTCTTCTCATAAATCTTAAAATAGATATACATGTTTTTGTTTTTTTTAGTATTTGTTATTATTAGTAAAGCTAACTTTAGAAATACCCCGCGCCACCTTCATCTTCGCCACCAGCACCATCATCATCTTTGATCACCCTATCGTTAGCCACACTCCATCTTTTCGATGAGGCATATTTGTATTCGCAGCCAGCCTCACATCATATCTAGGTCACCCCATCCTCATACAATCATTTTCAGACATCGAAACGAAATTGAACACTTCTCACAAAGCGAAACCTGCAAAATCAAAGCATACTGATATCACCAAAAGTACATGTCTCAATGACAAAACTAAAATTTAGGGCATATAATATACATGATTTTAAACATTTTGAACAAAAAAACGCCGGACATTAGTTTTTTTTTTTTTAAATAAATAAGTTTTCCGTGTAACATATATTACACGAAAAACTTTTTATTCAAAAACAAAATAAAAAGCTCAGCATTTTTTATTTTTTTTTTTATTTTTGCTTAAAATGCTTAAAATCATTTATATTACATGCTCTAAAATATTCATAAAAAATAAGTTTGTTACATAATGTTTTCTATGATTTCACTCTAATTTGGGCTTCCTCCTCCATATAGTTATACTATATAATAAATATATACTAATAAATATATACATATGTATGTATTGTTGTAAATAGTCAAACATAGTCTTAAATATTCAACATATGAGAAGATAATGGTCACAATATTAAATGGGGTTGGCTCTGGTATAAATTTTTGGCTATCGCAAGCTTCTTGTGATCCTCTTTAATGTGATAGCAACATTTTACTTATATTTGTTTATTTAAAATTAATAAACCATAAATTTTAGTTCTAGATGGTTTTATCTATACATGTAATGGTTTCATGTACCATGTATATTGACATACAAAGAAACTGTGAAGTTTCTTCAGAAGTTCATATTTAACAAGAGGTCAGGCATGAAACTAAAACCGCTTATATGTTACCAAAATAATGTATAATTATATATGATACGCATAAACTAGAATGAAGACTTTTATCAACAACTGACATATTTGATGACAGATAAACGAATTTTATTGTAGAATGAAGTTCTCTGATTAGTATGGGCAATCATGTCATGTAGCATTAGGTTGATTTGTATATCCATATATCATTACTGTTGTTCTTACTTTTTTTTTTTAAACGATAACTTTCATTAAAAACACAGAGACGTCTTCAACGCAAGGACAAAACCCAAATAATTACAACATATACAAAGGACTAATACACCAATTCTCCCAAAGGAGATATCGCTGAATTTAGTCCTATACTTAAGCCACAAAAATGTCAAAGATTTAACACTACCAACCACAACCGAAACCTTTGGCTCAACTCCCCTAAAAGTCTTTTCATTTCTGGCTCTCCAGATCATCCAAAAAGTCACCACAATAATCCCATGCTTGTAAAGAGAGAGAAGATCTTGTGTAGTAACAACAAATCACGTGGTTAATTCACACCACTTCCAAACTTTAACCCAAACCCCATAAGAAAACCCACATCCCGTGAACAAGTGTTCCGATGTCTCTATGTCCACCTCACATAACTTGCAACGATCGTTGGGGAGGAAAATATTTCGTCTACTAAGCGCTTCAACGGTGGGAATCCTGTTCAATTCAGCTCGCCAAGCAAGAACCTGACACTTCAACGGAACCCAACTTGTGACACCCGGCAAACTCAGGTCAGTAACGTTGACTAAACTAGTAAGTCTACCTTAGCGAGTCATGCATATTACGTACTTAACGGGGTCAGTCGAGCCGGTATGATGATTCGGGGGAATCATCGGGAGTCGTTACGATGATCTGCGGGGTCATCGGGAGTCGATCCATAACCATGGGTACAAGGATCGGTGATTCGTGGAATCACCGGGTTTAATGCACACACGAGTCTCGAGTCCCGGAATTGGTGAACGAATGTAAACGTGTTAGTTATCATGCATTATATGTTTGGAATCATTATGTGACTTGGCGGTATGTGAATACGTGTTTATATATGTTAAAATAGCGTTTAACGCGCCAAAAACCCAACCTGGTAGGTATCAGGCGATTAGGCCTGGGATAGGGCCTAATCGCCTATAGGGTCATGCGATTAGGGAGGTTATAGGCGATTGGGACCTAATCGCCTGATGTTATATGCGATTAGGCCCCCAATCGCATGAATGGTACTGCTAATCGCATGAACAGCAGAGTCCGGGTCAAAACACCTATAAATAGAACCCTTGACTCCCCAAACACCTCTAGAACAACCCTAGCTGCTCCCAAGCCACCCACACACCTTGAAACACCTCTGGAACTCATTTTGCTACAAAAATCACCATCTCCAAGCCTACACACCTTCTTTAACAAAATCCAAGGTGTGTTCTTCATCCTACACCTTTGTAAAGTTGTTGTTTTGGTTCCCCAAAGGTCCAGACCTTGTTTGGCTAAGTTTGTGTCTTTAAAACCCTTTTAAAAGAGTTCTAAAACAAGTCTACACCATAATACTTGCTATATGTGAAGTATTTGTGCATATGAAGATTGTTGGTGATTATTACATGAATGCTTCCATGAATTTGTTGTACTTCTGAGGTGTAAGTGTTGTTAGGATGATTATCTATGAGTTTAAGCCCTTGTTATGATGTTTAGGTGCAAGTATGCATTTTGACCCATTTGGGTAATTCTTGAAGAATAGGATGTATGATGTGATTCATTGCTTGTTTATGGTTAGAAATCATACTAGGATGATGATATAACATGGAGATGATGAATTGCTACTTGTAGGAGATGAAATCTGATTGTTTCCATTTAAGGAAAGATAAGGTTGGTAGGTGAAACCTAGTACTTTGCCATTTTAGGAAATAATTGCATAGAACATGCTAGATCAGTGATATGTCGGGGGTTTTTGCTTGAAATGGGTTGGTAAATGATTTAGGTTTGATATTGGGCGTCGTTGCATGTTTCGGAACTGATTTGGAGGTTAAACGCGCGAAAATCCGTTACACAGCAGCTACAGGCGATTAGGAATCCTAATCGCCTGAGCTGGGGGCGATTATGCAGACTTTATAGGCGATTGGGACCCTACTCGCCTGATACATCAGGCGATTAGGCCCCTAATCGCCTGTAGGCTGAAGCCTACTCGCGTGTGACTTTCCTAATCGCATGTACTGCTGTCGTGAACGCGTTTTGACATCCCGGAACACGATTTGACACCTAGGAACATGCTAGGAACCCCGGGATACACCCAATGACTTAGTAAGACGTATTCGGACCTGATTATGCGTTAATTGGACATTATGCTAGACTAGGTGAACCCTTGCGCGTATTAAGTGTTTAATTGCATATGTTGCATGATGTCTTGTATTTTCCTAACACGTGGGATGTCGGGTCACCAATGGGACGTCGGGTCTTGTCTGGCACGGTCGGTTTAACAGTTAAAGATGTTTTCAAACGTTTATGGTCACGGTCTGGACATTCGGGGACTAGTTAACCCACGGGTTATTAGTTCGGGTACTTATACACATCTTATGATAGGTCGCCGCTATTTGGGGCTATCATAGCTTAACTTCTTAACTGTTTTCAAGTAACGCAAACCAAGGTGAGTTTCACAGCCCCACTTTTACTGTTTGGCTTTCGGGGGGAGAAACATGCTTTGTACGAACGATTTAAAGGACATGTTATACTATGGGCACTTTATGTACTATACGGTCTTTATGGAAAGTCCCAGGGGGAAACCATGAATGTGCGGGAATGCACAACGAGGGAAATGTGGATAGATCTATTGTGGCATCACAAGCCCCACCCGACGGCCGGGGCCGGGCGGGTGCATATTGTCTCTACCTATCGGGTTACCGAGGCATCGGTAGCCCAGTCATCTGGGCTGGTCTCGTCTTTTGGTTCATGTTCAGTAATGGGTTCCCAACCGTAGTAGTGAGATCACTTAACGTCTAGCTAACGTTCTTATGACATAGTATAACGGGAATGATCTTTGTGAACTTGTGATAACTCTTTTATAAAAGAAAACCTGTGAACTCACCAGCATTATATGTTGACATTTTTGGCATGTTTTCTCAGGTCGCTAAGGTAGCAGTCATCGGACTAGGCGCACGGAGTCATGCACAGCGTCTAACATTTTGAAGCATATTAAACAATGTTTTTGTAAACAATGATATGTCTTTTGGTTGTAAACAAGAATGCTTCCGCTGCTGGTTTACAGCTCAAAGCGTGATCTTTTGGTTTTAAATATAATTATGAATGCATGTTTGTTGTATGTTTATTGTGATCGTTGACTGAGATCCTGGTGTGTCACGCGCCTCGCGGTAAAACCCCGCACGTGGAATTTGAGGGTGTGACAGATTGGTATCAGAGCCAACGGTTATAGTGAACTAGGACTGCATGTAGAGTCTAGTCTATAACCGAGTCGCACACACTAGACGGTCACAATTAGTCGAGTCTTAACAAGTGGGTAACAATATGACTTGTCGGGGGTGTCGGTGTCATCATCTACTACGCTACATCATCTATTCACTCTTATCATCCTATTTCTTGACTCATCCTTACTATGATCTGATGGCGAACGATATACTATTGAACTTTCTTGACGGCGGTGTACATTGGGGTAGCTTCGGCGTACTCTTGAGATCTGTCCAAGGATTTGGACATCTCCCCTCTATGCCCTAATGGACACGCTCGTTCTTATGCATATTGCCTTGTACTTATACCTATGATAATACCATGATTGGGCGCTAGTGTTCGGTGACTTGAACTTCAAACTTAAAGCGCGCCTGGAGGACCATGTGGAACAGTTTATCATGTCGGGTGCACACGAGATTATAAACTGTGATGCATGGGATCCCTGGCGGACTTTGGGCTTGAACGGATGGACCCGAGCTGGGCTCGGTCTAGTTTCTTGAAATTCCTAATTGGGTTATATCACGGGCAAGCCTGAGTCTTTTGTTTCATGTTGTGATAGAAGATGTCAGGAGCTCGTGGAGGTCGCAGAGGCGGCCGTGCTGGCGGCCGTGGTGGTGGCCGCGGTGGTGGCCGTGGGAACATTAATATGACCCAGGCGGAGTTGGATAACCTGATGCAGCAGCATGTGAATATTGCTTTGGCTGCGTTCCAAGCCGCTCATAACGCTATGGGTGGTACGTCGGTTCTCACCTATTCTGACTTGTTCTGGGGTACTGTATCTTTTCTTGATTTTCACCGATGTGTCTGTCCCAGGTGGCGCTGTTAATCCCCCTCCACCTAATTGCTCTTACAAGAAGTTTATGGATTGTAAGCCCCACACTTTTAGTGGAGCTGAAGGGGCAGTGGGACTGCTCCGCTGGCTAGAGAAGATCGAGTCGGTTTTCTTGATGTGTAATTGCCCGGAAGGCGACCGCGTGAAGTATGCTTCTGCGACCCTTGAGGGTCAAGCCTTGACTTGGTGGAACTCCACCACCCAGACCCTGGGTATTGGGGAGGCTAACGCCATGCCCTGGGCAGAGTTTACCAGCTGCTAAAAAGGGAATACTGCCCGAGGGACGAGGTCCAGAAGCTTGAGCAGGAGGTCTGGAATCACAAGATGGTGGGTTCTGAGATTGAAGCTTACACTGCTAGGCATAATGAGTTGGCGGTGTTGTGCCCTGATCTGCACACACCAGAATATCGAAGGATTGAGCATTATATTGGCGGGTTGGTACCGGAGATTGCGGGATTAGTAGCTGCGGGTAATCCCACTGTTTATACTGAGGTGGTTCGGTCTGCTCATAGGCTGACCAACATGAAGGTGGCTGAAGGGGTCTTGCCTCCTCGAGGCGTTACTGTAAAGGCTCCTGAGACTAACAAACGGAAGTGGGAAGCCGTGGGGAAAGGCTCGAGTTCGGCTCAGCCTCAGCAGGTGAGGAAGTCTGATGTTGGGGGATCGTCGACTGAGCAGAAACCGGGGGGTTATACTGGGAAGCTGCCAAAGTGTGACCGGTGTGGATTTCACTACAACGGTCGTTGTGAGGACCGGAACCGCTGCCACAGGTGCCATAAGAATGGGCACCTGGCAAAGGATTGCAGGGCTAATCTTCAGGGTAACCGGAACCCGCCTGCTACACCTACTCCGGCTCCTCTTGTTGCTGCTCCCCAGGGAAACCAGGGCAAACAGGGGTGCTACAATTGTGGTGAACTCGGTCACTACAAGCGTGAGTGCCCCAAGTTGAAACAGGGTGAAGCTGGGAAGAATGGGCCGGGTAATGGAAACAATGGGGGCGGAGGCAGGAATGCTGGCGCCTTCGTGATCGGTTCGAGTGGTGCTCGACAAGATCCCGACACTGTTACTGGTACGTTTCTCCTCGATAATCGCTATGCTACGGTTTTATTTGATTCCGGTGCCGATAAGAGTTTTATATCTCTTGAGTTTAGTCGATTGCTTGATAGAGTGCCTACACCTTTAGAGGCTAAGTACTTGATAGAATTGGCTGATGGTAAGAAAGTTGAGGCGACGCACGTCCTTAGGGAGTGTCACCTTGAGTTGTCGGGTTATTCCTTCCCTATTGATCTTATGCCGGTGTCCTTGGGTAGTTTCGATGTTGTCGTGGGTATGGATTGGTTGTCGCTGTATCATGCTGAGATCGTTTGTTTTGATAAAGTCATTCGACTTCCTCTCCCTGATGGAGAAATTCTGTTGGTGCACGGTGAGAAGAGCGGGGTCCCATTGAGTATCATTTCGTGTATGAAAGCTTATAAGTATCTTCGGAAGGGGTATTCTGCCATTCTGGCACTTGTTTCGGTTTCGTCTGAGGAAGAGAAGAAGATTGAAGACATTCCTGTTGTCCGTGATTTTCCCGATGTATTTCCTGAAGACTTACCTGGCCTTCCGCCTTATCGTCAGGTCGAATTTGGTATTGAACTTGCTCCAGGTGCGGCCCCTATTGCCCGGGCCCCATATCGTCTTGCACCTCCCGAGATGCAGGAGTTGTCCGACCAGTTGCAGGAGCTGTTAGAGAAGGGCTTCATTCGACCTAGTTCGTCCCCGTGGGGAGCCCCTATTTTGTTTGTCAAGAAAAAGGACGGAAGCCTGCGGATGTGTATCGACTACCGGGAATTGAACAAGGTTACCATCAAGAATCGTTATCCTCTTCCTCGCATCGATGACTTATTTGACCAGCTTCAGGGTTCTAGTTTCTATTCGAAGATTGATTTGAGGTTGGGGTACCATCAGTTGAGGGTTCAAGAAGCTGACATTCCGAAGACCGCCTTTCGAACTCGTTATGACCATTTTGAATTCCTGGTCATGCCTTTTGGTCTCACCAATGCACCTGCCATCTTTATGGATCTGATGAACCGTGTTTGTAAGCCTTATCTTGATAAGTTCGTGATTGTCTTCATTGATGATATTCTAGTTTACTCCAAGAACGAGGTGGACCACCAGGAACACTTGCGTCTTGTCTTGGAACTCCTGAGGCGGGAACAGTTGTACGCCAAGTTTTCTAAGTGTAGCTTCTGGTTGCGTGAAGTCCAATTCCTTGGTCATGTTGTTAATGAGAAAGGAATTCACGTTGACCCAGCGAAGATTGAAGCCATTAAAGACTGGGAAGCACCAAAGACGCCATCTGAGGTGCGGCAATTCCTAGGCCTTGCAGGCTATTACCGTCGTTTTATCGAGGGATTTTCGAAGATCGCTCAACCCCTCACCTCGCTTACCCAGAAGGACAGAAAGTTCGACTGGGGTGATTCGCAGGAGTCGGCCTTCCAGATGTTAAAGGCTAAACTCGGTTCTGCTCCTATCTTGTCCTTGCCTGAGGGTACGGACGATTTTGTGGTTTATTGTGACGCTTCTATCCGGGGTCTTGGTTGTGTACTGATGCAGCGCGAGAAGGTCATCGCCTATGCTTCTCGCCAGCTCAAAGTTCATGAGAAGAACTACCCCACCCATGATCTGGAATTGGGTGCGGTGGTCTTTGCTTTAAAGATATGGAGGCATTACTTGTACGGTACCAAGTGCACTATTTACACCGATCACAAGAGCCTCCAGCATATCTTTGATCAGAAGGTGTTGAATATAAGGCAGCGTCGCTGGGTCGAACTTCTTAATGATTACGAGTGCGCTATTAAATACCATCCTGGCAAGGCGAATGTGGTCGCAGACGCCTTGAGCAGGAAGGAAACGGCTAAACCTCGTCGTGTTCGAGCTCTTCAGCTCACCATCCATTCCGGCTTACCTGATCGAATCCGTTCAGCGCAGCAAGAAGCTTTGAAGGAGGAAAACCTTAAAGCTGAAACCATGCATGGTGCTGATAGCCACCTTGAGCTTAGGTCCGATGGGTTACACTATTTCGCTGAACGTATTTGGGTTCCCTTATTTGGGGGCTTGCGGGAGCTCGTTCTTGATGAGGCTCACAAGTCCCGATACTCTATTCACCCTGGCTCCGATAAGATGTATCAGGACCTGAAGATACTTTATTGGTGGCCGAACATGAAGGCGGACGTGGCTTCGTACGTGAGCAAGTGCTTGACCTGTGCCAAGGTCAAGATCGAGTATCAAAAGCCATCCGGCCTTCTGCAACAGCCTGAAATTCCCGAGTGGAAATGGGAGCGGATTACGATGGACTTTGTAACCAAACTTCCGAAATCGCCCAGTGGTTGTGACATGATCTGGGTGATTGTCGATAGGTTGACAAAGTCTGCGCACTTTCTCGCTATCAAAGAGACCGATGGTCTCGAACGTCTGGCACGGTTATACCTCAAGGAAGTGGTCTCTCGGCACGGGGTGCCTGTCTCTATTATTTCTGATCGTGATCCTCGGTTCGCCTCTAACTTTTGGAAGTCTTTGCATAAGGCTCTGGGTACTCAGTTGGACATGAGCACAGCGTATCATCCGCAAACCGACGGCCAAAGTGAGCGGACAATCCAAACGCTAGAAGACATGCTCCGGGCATGTGTGATCGATTTCGGCAAGGGGTGGGAGAGTCATCTACCGTTGGTGGAATTCTCCTACAACAACAGTTACCATTCTAGCATCAAGGCAGCTCCGTTCGAGGCTCTTTACGGGCGGAAATGCCGGTCTCCTCTTTGTTGGGCCGAGGTGGGTGAGAGTCAACTCACCGGCCCGGAACTTGTGTACGAGACTTCCGAAAAGATCGTACAAATCCGTAACCGCATGGCAGCAGCTCGGGATCGTCAAAAGAGCTATGCCGATCGGCGTCGCAAGCCTTTGGAGTTTGAGGTTGGCGACAGGGTTTTGTTGAAGGTATCTCCATGGAAGGGCATTATACGTTTTGGGAAGCGGGGCAAATTGAATCCTCGGTATGTGGGACCGTTCGCAATTCTGGAACGGATTGGACCGGTAGCATACAGGCATGATCTGCCGGCTGAACTCAGTAATGTTCATAATGTCTTCCATGTCTCTAATCTGAAGAAGTGTCTGACGGATGAATCTTTGGTTGTTCCTCTCGAAGAGATCAAGGTGGATGATCGTCTACGTATCGTGGAGGAACCGGTCGAAATTCTTGACTATAAAATCCGTAGCCTTCGCCGGAGTAAAATCCGCATTGTTAAAGTCCGTTGGAACTCTGATCGTGGACCGGAGTTCACGTGGGAACGGGAAGATCAAATGAAGGCTAAGTATCCCCATTTATTTCCTAAACGCGCGTTCGAATCAAGGCATGTCTCTGCTGAAGCTGAATGAATCTCGGGTCGAGATTCCTTTCAACAGGGGGATGATGTGGCAACCGGAAAATTTTTCTTCTCTTTCGTCTCTTCCTTTTGGGCCTTGGGCAATTTTCGGGACGAAAATTCTTTCAACAGGGGGATGATGTGACACCCGGCAAACTCAGGTCAGTAACGTTGACTAAACTAGTAAGTCTACCTTAGCGAGTCATGCATATTACGTACTTAACGGGGTTAGTCGAGCCGGTATGATGATTCGGGGGAATCATCGGGAGTCGTTACGATGATCTGCGGGGTCATCGGGAGTCGATCCATAACCATGGGTACAAGGATCGGTGATTCGTGGAATCACCGGGTTTAATGCACACACGAGTCTCGAGTCCCGGGAATTGGTGAACGTATGTAAACGTGTTAGTTATCATGCATTATATGTTTGGAATCATTATGTGACTTGGCGGTATGTGAATACGTGTTTATATATGTTAAAATAGCGTTTAACGCGCCAAAAACCCAACCTGGTAGGTATCAGGCGATTAGGGCCTGGGATAGGGCCTAATCGCCTATAGGGTCATGCGATTAGGGGAGGTTATAGGCGATTGGGACCTAATCGCCTGATGTTATATGCGATTAGGCCCCCAATCGCATGAATGGTACTGCTAATCGCATGAACAGCAGAGTCTGGGTCAAAACACCTATAAATAGAACCCTTGACTCCCCAAACACCTCTAGAACAACCCTAGCTGCTCCCAAGCCACCCACACACCTTGAAACACCTCTGGAACTCATTTTGCTACAAAAATCACCATCTCCAAGCCTACACACCTTCTTTAACAAAATCCAAGGTGTGTTCTTCATCCTACACCTTTGTAAAGTTGTTGTTTTGGTTCCCCAAAGGTCCAGACCTTGTTTGGCTAAGTTTGTGTCTTTAAAACCCTTTTAAAAGAGTTCTAAAACAAGTCTACACCATAATACTTGCTATATGTGAAGTATTTGTGCATATGAAGATTGTTGGTGATTATTACATGAATGTTTCCATGAATTTGTTGTACTTCTGAGGTGTAAGTGTTGTTAGGATGATTATCTATGAGTTTAAGCCCTTGTTATGATGTTTAGGTGCAAGTATGCATTTTGACCCATTTGGGTAATTCTTGAAGAATAGGATGTATGATGTGATTCATTGCTTGTTTATGGTTAGAAATCATACTAGGATGATGATATAACATGGAGATGATGAATTGCTACTTGTAGGAGATGAAATCTGATTGTTTCCATTTAAGGAAAGATAAGGTTGGTAGGTGAAACCTAGTACTTTGCCATTTTAGGAAATAATTGCATAGAACATGCTAGATCAGTGATATATCGGGGTTTTTGCTTGAAATGGGTTGGTAAATGATTTAGGTTTGATATTGGGCGTCGTTGCATGTTTCGGAACTGATTTGGAGGGTTAAACGCGCGAAAATCCGTTACACAGCAGCTACAGGCGATTAGGAATCCTAATCGCCTGAGCTGGGGGCGATTATGCAGACTTTATAGGCGATTGGGACCCTACTCGCCTGATACATCAGGCGATTAGGCCCCTAATCGCCTGTAGGCTGAAGCCTACTCGCGTGTGACTTTCCTAATCGCATGTACTGCTGTCGTGAACGCGTTTTGACATCCCGGAACACGATTTGACACCTAGGAACATGCTAGGAACCCCGGGATACACCCAATGACTTAGTAAGACGTATTCGGACCTGATTATGCGTTAATTGGACATTATGCTAGACTAGGTGAACCCTTGCGCGTATTAAGTGTTTAATTGCATATGTTGCATGATGTCTTGTATTTTCCTAACACGTGGGATGTCGGGTCACCAATGGGACGTCGGGTCTTGTCTGGCACGGTCGGTTTAACAGTTAAAGATGTTTTCAAACGTTTATGGTCACGGTCTGGACATTCGGGGACTAGTTAACCCACGGGTTATTAGTCCGGGTACTTATACACATCTTATGATAGGTCGCCGCTATTTGGGGCTATCATAGCTTAACTTCTTAACTGTTTTCAAGTAACGCAAACCAAGGTGAGTTTCACAGCCCCACTTTTACTGTTTGGCTTTCGGGGGAGAAACATGCTTTGTACGAACGATTTAAAGGACATGTTATACTATGGGCACTTTATGTACTATACGGTCTTTATGGAAAGTCCCAGGGGGAAACCATGAATGTGCGGGAATGCACAACGAGGGAAATGTGGATAGATCTATTGTGGCCTCACAAGCCCCACCCGACGGCCGGGGGCCGGGCGGGTGCATATTGTCTCTACCTATCGGTTACCGAGGCATCGGTAGCCCAGTCATCTGGGCTGGTCTCGTCTTTTGGTTCATGTTCAGTAATGGGTTCCCAACCGTAGTAGTGAGATCACTTAACGTCTAGCTAACGTTCTTATGACATAGTATAACGGGAATGATCTTTGTGAACTTGTGATAACTCTTTTATAAAAGAAAACCTGTGAACTCACCAGCATTATATGTTGACATTTTTGGCATGTTTTCTCAGGTCGCTAAGGTAGCAGTCATCGGACTAGGCGCACGGAGTCATGCACAGCGTCTAACATTTTGAAGCATATTAAACAATGTTTTTGTAAACAATGATATGTCTTTTGGTTGTAAACAAGAATGCTTCCGCTGCTGGTTTACAGCTCAAAGCGTGATCTTTTGGTTTTAAATATAATTATGAATGCATGTTTGTTGTATGTTTATTGTGATCGTTGACTGAGATCCTGGTGTGTCACGCGCCTCGCGGTAAAACCCCGCACGTGGAATTTGAGGGTGTGACACAACTAACCCATTTGAACTTAAAACAATTATCGTAAACCAAATGTCTTTTCACGTAGGCCTTGACTTCAGCAACCGAAAAGAAGTGAGAGGCGGCTCATTCCCACACATCTTTGTTATGGGATAGTTCGACCTGCATCAACAAGTTAGACAAATCATTCCATTCAAGTACCTCGGCCATTGTCATAGGCTTAGAAAAATCAACGGGGCACCATGTATCCATGTAGTGGCAATCCGTAACCATTCTTCTTTTGGTAGACGATGTACTATACAGTAAAGGGAATTGTAACATCAAAGGGACATCAAGCAACCATCTATCCTCCCAGAATCTTATACACTTACCATCTCCAATCTTCCCTTTCAAGAGCTCTAAAAAGAGCTTATCCCCACACTTAAATCTTTCACAATTCAAAACAATAGCGGACCAAACTCCCCCTTTGCCTGCGATGCGAGGAAGCCCGGACCACCTCCTCCTCCCATTATGACACGCCAATATAATCTTTTTCCACATAGTGCCTTCCTCCACATGAAAACGCCACGCCCATTTTGAAAGAAGAGCCTCATTAACGTCTTTAAGACGGCTAATACCCAAATCGCCCTTGTCTTTGTCCCGTGTCACCCTCTCCCAAGCCACCCAATGAATTTTATTTATTTCACTAGAAGCCGACCACATAAATCTTTTCATTAAACTTTCTAATTTATCAATCACCCCCACCGGTGCCTTGTACAAAGAGAAGAAATAAATAGGACGGCTTTGGAGGACCGATTTAAGCAAGGTAATTCTCCCCCAAAGGAAAGAAGATTAGCTTTCCAATGTGAGAGTCTAGCTTCAAAAACGTCAACAATTTTCCGCCAACCCTTAATTCTATTCATATTTGCACCTACCGAAACTCCCAAATACTCGAACGGAAATGCACCAACTCGGCATCCAACAGTCGACGCTAAATCTTCGACATCTTCACTCGGAACTCCCGAGCCATATAAAAACGACTTATGAATGTTGAATTTGAGACCTGATCAAATGTGAAAAATCCGTAGAATTCTAGCCGCCACCAAAATATTATTAACCGACCAATTACCCATCAAAAGTGCATCATCCGCGAAAAAAAGATGTGAGACGTTTGGTCCGTTTTTATTCAAAGAGACGCCTTCAAAAACGCCTAACTTGATAGCCTTGTTGAACATACAAGTTAGCGCTTCCATAACAATTAAAAACAAAAATGGCGAAATAGGATCACCTTGCCGCAACCCTTTATGACATGGAAACTCAAAAGTAGGTGATCCATTAACAAGAACCGCCGACCTCGTCGAGACTAAAATACCTTTGATCCACAAACACCACTTTTCCGGAAAACCCATTTGTTGTAGAATAGATAAAAGAAAAGACCAATTAACGTTATCGTACGCCTTTTCAAAATCTATCTTCATAAAGAAAACACTTTTTGCCCTCCTTTTACACCACGCAAGGACTTCATTTGCAACCGATGGACCATCTAGAATATTTCTATCACTAAGAAAGCCCGTTTGATTATCCGAAATAATAAACACAATCACCTTCTTAAGTCTCAAGGACAAGACTTTAGATAAAACTTTGCTAATAATGCCCACCAATGTGATTGGTCTAAAGTCTTTTAGGCCAAGAGGGTTCTTTATCTTTGGAATAAGAGTGATAAACGAAGAAACACACCCGCGACTTATGGTACCGGAATAAAAAAATTCCGTAAAAACCTTCACAAAATCGTTTTCTAGGATAGGCCAAAAATGTCGAACAAACTTAAAATTATACCCATCCGGCCCCAGTGCTTTATCCTTTCCGCATTCAAATACCGCAAGCTTGATTTCTTCTCTAGAAAAAGGGACAATGAGACCAGCTACCAATCTATCCGGAACTTTTTTCATCTCGTCACATGTTAGGCCGGCCTATATGGGATTTTTTCTTTAAAATGATTGCTGAAAAATTTCAACACCTCTTTTTTCACCAACGTTGGCCTTGAAATCCATTCACCATTTATCATTAGACCTTGAATCGAATTCGATGCCTTTCTACCGTTTATAATTACTGTGAAAATAAGCCGTATTATCATCCCCGTATCTAGCCCAATTCACCCTAGATTTTTGTAGCAGATCCTTGGCGTGAAATAGTTCTATTTCCTCTATTCCTGTCTTGCCTTCCTGCCATACCCACTCTTCCTCTTCTAATAACTCTCTTTGTTCCATTTCAACTTCAAGCCGTTCGAGATCGTCTTTCAAAAATTTTAGCTCTCCCCCCTCTATCGTCTCGACCTGTTTTTTTCCACTCGATTAACTTCGACTTTAAGTACCTGAGTTTAGAGGCCAAGACAACATCCGCCGCTCCGGTCATATGAAAATCCGAAAGAGCCTTACACACCAATTCAGCACAACTGCCTCTATCCAACCATGAGTTAAACCATCTGAACGGCCTAGGACCGAAATTCTCATAAACCACCGTCAAAAGTAATGGACTGTGATCAGATCAGTATCTCGGAAGAGCCCTAAAACAAGCTTCAGGCCACCGATTAAAAAACTCTTCGTTAACCAAAAGCCTATCAATCTTACTGAATTTCCTCGTAGCACCTTTCCTGGACAGGCACGTGTACAATCCACCTTTCATACCATACTCCACAAGGCCTGTTAAATCAATAAAAGCATTAAAACTGTCAGCATCCGATTGATCAAAGAAACAACCTTTTCGATCCTCCTAGAACCTAACAGAATTGAAGTCACCAAGCAAAACCCAACAACCGGGACTACTGCTGACTTGCGCCGACAAAAGATCCCATAACGGCCGCTTCTCAGACAACTTGTGCGGAGCATAAATATTGAGGACATTAATCAAAGACCCATCTTCTTTCAAAAACCCCTTAACCAATAAGAAATGTTGATGCTTAACACATGCTATTTTAGTGAACTTGTTAGGATCCCATAGAGAAACCAAACCCCCTGAACGGCCCCTAGCTTCAACGAACTCTACCTCTACAGCCGAGTTGCCCCAAAACTTAAAAGACTTGAATCCCGACATATCCCTACATTGTGTTTCCTGAATAGCGACAAAAGAAACTCCATTTTTTTGTTTTAGACTCTTAACCCACGAATCTTTTCCAGGCACTCCCAACCCCCTAATGTTTAAGGATAGAAAATTCATACCGACACTTTTTGTAACCCTTCTTGAGTAACGAAATCACTAACCAAAAGAGATTGATCCTGTAAATTAGCTCCCAAAGCAACCCCAAGATTAATTGTTTCTCCACCTCAATAGGAACCCCTGGGCTACTGTGTTGCACCACCGGAGATCGAACTTCATCCTCCATGCTTTGCAATAATTGATCAAACGGCAAAACTAGAGACAACGATCGTCGTTCCACATTCACCCCTTCTGGATTCTGCGGCTCATCAATCTGGACCACCGAACTACTGCGCTTTGGGCTAACACTTCCACTGGGTCCATTGGTCCAATAATATTATTCAACTCAAATGGGTCACTGCAAATGGGCTTATTCCTATTTTTCTTTTTAAGTGGGCCAGAATTTTGGGAGGACCCACTCCTGACTTTTTGAACCGCATGGTTTTCCTTTTTTTGGATAACACACACATGAAGCCCCTCCTCTTTGATCTATTGGCACATGCAGCCCCTTCTTTACTACCTACCTTGTTTGACTTGACTCCCCCCATATCCGAACATTCCTCCGTGTCATAAATATCATTAATTTCGTGAACGGTATTTCTGGAATTATTGGGGGTTACCAAAAACCCCTCGTCTGCATTAAATGTTTCCTTATTGGCTTCTCCGGTAAGTTGGACGTCGGATTCCGGTATAGAATTCATCACCGGTGTATCCTTTACCCCCTCATCCGAACCCATTGTATCTTCCTCAGCAAAAGCCGATTCAGTTGGGTTATTATGCTGCACTTTCACCACTTCCTCAAAATCCGGGATCCAATTACCTTGCTCTTCCGAAACCCAAATCCGGTACTTCCGATTCTTCCAGTTAAGAGTGATTTCATCAACAATCCTCTTCCCATCCCCGACTAGAATTCCGACATATTCAAAAGACAAATCCTTATCCCTTTCTGACATATTAGCCTTATGAACAATGACCCCAAACATACATCTAATCAAATCAAACACTTCATTGGTACACAGATGTAGAGGCACGCCTTGTATCTTTATCCACGCTACCCTTTCATACCCAACTGATTGCCCTTCCCATAATGCCACTGATACAAATTGGTCTTTCAACTTAATGACCTCCTCATATGCCCTCAGTGTCCTTTCCTTATTGTCAAACGATATAAAAGTAATTAATTTGAAAGACCAATTTGTATTGATTGTATACTTCATGTATTACGTACAAAGATTTGTGAAAGTTGTTCGTCAACAGAATATGTCTAATGAAAACCACAAACGAGCAATAAACGAACCAAAACGCGTCAAACAGAGTCCGGATACCCAGGATATCGATTAGACATGCTAAATATGTATTTTGATAAAAAAAAAAAAAACGGTATTGATTGTATAGTTCATGTATCACGTACACTAATTTATGAAAGTTGTTCATACTCAGATGTTTCTACTCAAAACGACAAACGAGCAATAAACGAACCGAAACACATCAAACAAAATTTTTTTTGATTGGAAACAAGTTAAAATATTAAAAAAAGAATTAAAATTAATTAAAACAATTAAAAAAACATTAAAACAATTTTTTTTTTTAAAAAAAAAAGGCCCTAAGCGCTGAGCTTAGGGCAAAATGCAGTGGCCCGTGGGCTTAAACGTGGCAGCAAAGCACTGAGCTTAGGGCTTCAAAGCACTAAGTTTTGCCCAAAGCTCAGCGCTTAGGAGGCAATCCCAAGGCCCCATGTGCTGCTGTCAGCTTTTAGGCTTCAAAGCACTGAGCTTTGGTCAAAGCTCAGCGCTTTAAAGGCGGCTGGGGGGGTGCAGATAGACAAAGTGGGGGTACCAATAGTTAGGGCCCAAAGTAAATATGGATATCCACATGATATAATATAACTAAAGAAAAAACCAAGTGTTAAATATCAACAAGACAGAATTTCAATCTTCTCTTTTGGGGCAGCAGAAATTAAATCAAGTATTCTATTAAAATAGAAAGACTTTCATCCCAAATTTGACACAAAATCTCACTTTTTGACATATTTTATTTAATATTTATGATATTATTGTTTGGGTGCCACTATATGTAAAGGTACCCAAAGTCACTTTCTTCTCAAATCAAAGTACATATATTATCTATTTATTGAGTTATTTATAACTGTGTTGTGATCAAATACTTTTTTCTTTATTAAAATATCACGTTTTATTTATTATATAGTTCATAAAAGTAGGGTATGCAAAAAAATAAAATAAAATTAACAGCTTAAATTGCAGCAAACTAGTCTTTCGTTGAGGCTTGAATCCTTGATCTCAAGAGGAATAACACCATAGTAACACCTTTACTCCAATGATTTTGTAAATGGGACTCGTCAACGTAAACTGTTGATTCCGTTTCCATCTCATGGCGAGATCATCTTAATCTCCGATTCGAGTGTTAATCACTAGGTATAAATCACCTTTCATGTTTCCGGTATTTGATTTCCAAATAGTTATTTTCATCCTTTTAATTGTTTACAGATTTAGGTTTTCTCAGAAAACTTTCAATAGCTAATTGCTTTCGTCTAAGTGTCTATCAAGGTATTTGTTTCATATTTTATTGGTTAGTTGTGCAAATTTCTAATAGGATTGAATACTTCGATTGGGGTTTTTTACTCTGATCGTATACTTCTATTGGAAGAACTGAAATGACGGAATTTGAATGCGAGTCGGTAAGGCTACTTGTTACGGTTCTTTCATCTCTAACTGCCACCTCGACGACACATCACTGTCCCATCTTTTCCATCCATCTCCAAACTTTATGTTATGGTCATCCCGAAAAACCTCCCCATTTCCCCCTTCATCCACATCCAATGCGACACAACCCCAAACGCACTACTGACTTGATGCAAAGCCTAAGTCTTCAAGTCTAGATACGTCGATAGTGAAGGTCCCACACACAGAACATATGCTACATGCGGATAAAGTTTAATGGATACAAAGAAGCACAAAGTATATATCTTCTACTAATCTACATGTATAGCAAAGAACAAACCATTAATTAAATCATGTAAAAGGCTAAACTATTTGGAAAGCAAAACATAATTATAATGATGGAACATTCACTGAAATTTGAATACTCAATATAAAGTATCAAAATCATTTAAAACGAGATCCTTAAAGAACGATAAAATAACAAAATCATCGATGAAACAAGCTCACTTCAATGGAATAAACCTGGAAGAGTGGGTGGCACCAATACCAGGCCTACCGTGCTTCACGGGCTTGTATGAGATAGAGAACTCTGCAAGGTAGTGACCGATCATCTCAGGCTTGATTTCAATCTGATTGAAAGTCTTGCCGTTGTAGACACCAACCACGCTACCGATCATTTCTGGGACAATGATCATGTTCCTCAAATGGGTTTTCACAAGCTCGGGCTTCTCACCAGCAGGCGCCTCACGTTTCTGTTCAAGTAACATTCATATGTTAGCAATAGCTGAAACTAAATTGTAAAATAAATAACTATTTGAAGCATTATGGATACCAAAAGTTAAATATCGCTTTTAAGCAGCCACAGACATGATAAAAGTTAAAACTTAAAGGAGAATTGGAATTAAATAATCTCAACTTTGTTGAGTTGGAAGACACTAATCCCAACTTGAAAATTGAAATCTAACAAGCCTAACTGTAAACCCCGTTAGTTTTTGGTCCAGTGAAATAAAAAACAAGACAAGTTAGGACTGTTAGATTCCAATTTTCAACCTTCCAACTCAACAAAGTTAGAATTATTTAATTCCAATTCCCCAAACTTAAAATAAGGAGCAATCTCATATATCGCAAATTTGCTAAATCACATATTTCCCCTAAGCACAAGTTACCGATGCATAATGTACAATAGCCCTCAAACATTAGTTATGGAAATATGCAATGCAACTTTGCAAGTTTAAAGGAGATGCATGAAATCGGCCCATAAAAGATCGCATCTTGTCACCGCTTAATCAGCTTCCCTAGGGTGGTTAATTTCATAATTTTCATTCCCGTGATGCTGATCCTAACATCCTAAAGGGACTCAAAAGACAAAAGAAATGTAGGCAAAGTTTGTATTGTTAAATAAAGATCACATCTTCTCAATGCTTCATGATACACATAACACAACCTAAATCCAAGTCGCCCATGCGAACACAGACAATTTACAACAGGCGAGTACTATGCCAACGATGGATGATCCTCATTATATATTTAACAAATCGAGGTTAGCATCAAACTTATGTCCCCGACGACAAACATGTAACACAACCGGAAGAACTAGTTACATCTAGGCTTTAATATTGGCTATCTTCCAAAAGGCATTTTCTTGAAAACAATTGTAAAAAAAGATCCAAACTTTTTTGTAATTTAATATCCAAAAATCAAAACCCATATGGAGAATTGGGCATTGTGTGAATCCACATGATGAACTTCACTGATTGTTATGGTGGGTATGGGTTACAAATTGCAGTCAAGCATATAAAGATTCAATAAATAATATTAATTAATAATAATACAGTTCCTAACATTATTCTAATAAAATGGTGTGTATATATATAAAAACATACAGCTTTACGGAGCTTCTTAATCAAAGCCATAGGCTTCCTCTTCAAACCTCTCTGAAACCTAAATAAAACACACAAAAAAATAAATAAATAAATCACATGTAAAAATGCAGATACTATCAAAAACTATATAAGGAAAAAAAAAGATAAATAAATAAAAATAAAATAAAATAAAATAACCTTCTGCGTGCACGAGCAGTGAAGAGCTTAACAAGGTCATCAGTAGACATATCAAGGAGAGCATCTAAATCAACTCCTCTGAAACTAAACTTCTTGAACGTCCTCTTTTTTGGTGCTCCACCTGCTGCTGCTGCAACATCAACCTCAACATCCGCCTGTAACATAACATCAACAACAAGAACAAAATATTATTATTTTTTAATAAAATGGAATCTATAGAATCGATTGTGAAAAGGGAATCACCATTGTCGTCGATTTGGTTGTTGAAGAAGAAGATGTATTGGCGGCGGCTAGGGTTTTGAGAGCTTATTATTGAGAGTTGTTTTAAATAAATATTATCGGGTGATTATTAATAAAAGGGATGGCTATTTTTACACCCAATTTTGAGAAGAAAATTGATCTTGTAGCCCAAACATAATAAAGGGCTTGTAAGCCCAACTATTGATCTCCAAAAGAGAAAATAAAATGCAGTGGTCGTCTAACCAATTCAAAACAAAACCATCACCTCAGCTTGGCTCGGTTCAACTCGGCTGTTATATTAGATTTTAAACCAACCTTAAAAAAATTTATTTTTCAACTAACCCCGATTGATTGCAAAGTCCACGGCGGAGGGGAGACGAGGCGACGCCTCTACCAGTGTGAATATTTACTTTTTTAATGAGCACTTATTATCATTGTTACGGTAAATTACATTATGATAATTATCCTTATCTTAATAAATGAAAGTTCATGAAGAGTACTTAAGATAAGTAATTTGTATGGTTGCCTGGCCATTCTTTCAAATGACACCTAGTTCTTTTCTGGGCACCATAAAACGTGTCATTTGTCGGCACTACTCCACCACCCACTACAATCTCTCTCTCTCTCTCTCTCTCTCTATATATATATATATATATATATATATATATCCACCGATTTTCACCTACAAATCTAACTCGACGATCCGCTGATTATACATGTTCCAAAGCTCCCATATTGGAGGTGATGGTTAGGGTTTTGCTGTGCCTTCAACTCGGCTACCGGTTTACGGTTCCGTTGACAGAATCGAAGCTCCGATCATTGATAAAAAAAAAAAATAACTCACCGGTAAATACAACGACTAATTACCAACTACCAATATATTTAAGGTTGTGTAAATTGAATAGTGCCAGGCAACACGCGTTTTCTTATCCGCTCCCTTCACATTTTTTCCATCCATGCGTCTTCTCCTCCTGACCCTTTTTTCATCCTAACAAAATCTCCAAACCCACTGTCACCACCGACACACCACAATATTATGTATGTAGATAGAGAAAGGAAGGATTTGGGACCGGCCATGGCCTCCGGTCGGTCATCCTAATCTGGCGGTTTGAGGCGACGTTCAACAAGATGGAGGAGCCGGACATACAAGGATGAGACGAGAGCATGGGGACGTCGATGGATTTTTAAATTGGTGGTTGAAGACTATCCGACGACGGTGATTCTGGCTTGGTTCGACACGCACGGTGGCCAGGTATTGTAATTTTCATTTTTAGAATGAGTGATTTGACTAGGGTTTTAAATGTCGCTTTAGTTTGCAACTGATTGTAGAGTCGGCTAAAGTGGACGAGATATTGGTTGATTATTGGGTGAAGCAACATGGGTATGGCCGTTGCTGAATGGTCTGAGGAAGAACCCTCAAATGTGGCATGATTTCTTGATGAAGTAAGTGTTATTTATCTACGTAATCTACTTAGTAATCGTTGAATCTATTCAGCTCGAATGCTAGGTCAACCATGTTTCCTGGGATTCCATGAGCAATTGGTCACCCGAGCATGTTGTTGGTTATTTTCACTTACATTACGTTGTTGAAACAGTGCATACACCTATGAAATAATCATTTGTAATCATTCTGCATATTACTGACAGAAAATCCTAACCAGAGACTAGGAGCTAGAGGAGCAACTGAGGTTTAATTGGTTCTTTTATTTACCATCATTGTTGATATACATTTGAAATTGAAAATATTGCTTATTAATTTGACATATTCAAGAGAAGTAGCACCCATACTTTAGGGATATTCACTGGATATGCCGAGTCTTTTACTTATGAGCGGGTCAATTTAGGTCGTTTTATCTCAAACAGATCATAGATTGGCACAATGGCTATCTTTGATACAACCATCTAAAATATTTTATATTCAAAGGTTTAGGTTATTGTAGTGAGAATTTTTTTGTAATCATAATTAACACTTTAATGTTTCCTGGCCTAGTCAACCTGTTACCCAATCTAACCTATCCATCTTGCCACCTCTATATGAAATACATATGTTATCAGTTTTGAATATGGGTGCCAGTTGAGTCGAATTGGCGGGTTAATTTGTTCAACCTAAAGACGAACCATATATTAATTCGCGTTAAAAGCATTGACCCTAGGCCACACACACTTGAAGTCATGTAACCTGCACATGAGCAGTTTAACCCTGTCACACCCCAACCGATGGCGGAATACATCGAGGCGCGACTTGTGATAGATTGTTCAAAAATTCATGACACTAGATTTGCGACAATATAATTTAAATGGTTTCATTTCATAACATAAAGGCAAAGGAGTACATATTGTTCAAATAGAAAATACAACATTCATAATAATCAAAATTTAAGATGTGAATATCTAAGTCCAACTCTAGTTAGTTTCTTGAATTAACGCATCAAATATTTCCTGCAACATGTATAAAATATCTTGTCAACACATAAAGCATTAGTGAGCATACTAGTTTTTGAATACATACGTAATAATAAAATGTGTTACTCGAATCATCATGCTATAGTTTGCGCATACAAAATCATACAAAAGGCATAATCAATCCCTTGTGTCCACTGCATATCGTAACACTATCGTGTTAGGCTGTTAAAACTTAATAATGACCCCAAGAGGGCGGTGTGCTACTCCTATAGCGTTATACATGTTAAGGCGAGTTGTATGTTTAAGGCTCTTGTATCTTAGAATTTGATTTCTAGCATGGCAATGGCATATAGGCATGTTTGATAGATTGAGCATGAGTATATGAAAGCATTTAGTGTATTTGGATATGATACATGTTGAGCCCCAAAAGTGATAAAGAGAAAAAGGGGACAAGTATGAACTCACCTTAGGTTGCATTTAGTTAAATTCCCGTTAAGAGTCTTGGGAGGAAGAGATTTAGCTCCGGTTATTCTAGAGTTGAAAAGGAATGAATTTTAGATTCGGAGGAATGATTCATAAGTTCAAGATAGTCATGCATTGCCTTTAAGGCGAACCAAAACACAAACCACCATGAAGGTGATTCGGATGGTCAAGAGTTAGAGTTAGTAACCAAGCACAAAACCACTATGAAGGTGATTCGGATGGTGAGAGTTAGGTTAGGAATGTGAATCCATTTTAACGAGTTTCATGTCATGACCACTTTGCTTATGGATCAAGCATGGGTCTTAGACAAGGGATTTTCCCACTCTTGTATGGAATGAAGCCGGATTATAAGAAGGGTCAAAAGTTTGGTAAGGTATGGATGTATCTACAAACCTTCCAAGTTATTAGATTAATAGTTGTAGTTTTGAAAGTATATATTAGTATTACATAGTATAACTAGGAAATTAAAGTAGAGTATGGTGACTTAGTTTGGATGAGCCTTGGCTTTCCTTTGTCAACCATTAACCATAACACAAGTCCATCCAACATTAAGTTGTTGATGAACTCGGTTGGTATCACTACAACTAACATCCTGTGTTATATTTTGTGACTCATTGTTTCATATTTCATTATGTATTGTGTTTTTTGTATCCTTCCCACCCTTCTCATTTTGGTTACACTGTGTAGAATAACTTAACCCAAGTTATATCAGCTACAAATTTCTTTCCTCTGCCCTCCAATGCCTTTATATGGTCACCGATTTCCACTATGCAGCCTACATTTTCTTGTTCACTGTTAGGACAAAGAGGATTGGTGAAACCACTTTTGGAAACCTAAGTATAATTCACTTCTGTCAAATATATTCTAAGTATAGAACTACTGAAGAAAGAAGACAAAAGTACTGAAGAAGGATTCTACAAGTACTGAAGAAGAAATGCATCAGAAGTTATGAAGTCCAAACCAGACAGTTCATTGAAGAACTACTGAAGACAAACTACTCATCAGTAGTATTACTTTAACTTTATGTACAAGTTCCAAGACTGCAACTTTTTGCAACTTGTTTCTGAACTTGCTTTTTGACAAGGTTCATGTATTTGTAAAGTCTATAAATAGATGGGTTCATCCCTCTGTTTTAGACATTGATTTTTAATACAGAAATCCTTCAAAGCTTATCATTGTTATTTCCATTTCATTTACTGAGAATCTGTTTAAGTATTCATTCTCATTCAATACTTAGATTCTCATTAAATACTTGTCTTTAGTTTTATCAAACATCCAAGGGGAGTAATAACTCCTGTTGATAAGTGTAGCTTTAATTTAAAACATTCCGCTGTGCTATAACTGATAAAGAACTTGCTAAACACTTAAGTGTTCACTAGCAAGTTCATATAAAGAGCAATACTGATCCAACAATTGGTATCAGAGCACTGGTTTATCTGATCACATATCAATCTAACACATTGAGAATCAGACACAGGCTCTTATTGATATTCAATAAAGGATTAAAAGTTCACTTTTATCAGCATCCATCACTTTAAGAGATATTTGACAAATCAATACTCTTTAAAATGGATCCTCATAATACTTGTTCTACCAACAAACCTGCTATGCTAGTAAGAAATGAATACAATATCTGGCAAAGGAGAATGGCACATACCCTATCACAGACCAACACAGGTTGCTGGAAATCTGTGACATATGGTCCTCATAAACCAGTAAATATCAATCTTGAAACTAAAGAAGAAATACCAAAAGACCCAAAAGACTATACAGATGATGATTTCCTAAAACTTGAGCTTGATGCTAAAGCTTTCTCTATGTTGGCAATGGCACTCCCAAATGAAATCTACTCTGGCCTATTACATTGTGATAGTGCCAAAGAGCTTTGGGACTGCCTCAAATAACAGTTTGGAGGAACTGAAGAGGTGATTGCCAACACCAGAGAAATCCTGGCTCAACAATATGAAACTTTTGCTCACATTAATGGGGAAACTTTAACACAACAATTTGAAAGATTCTCCTCATTAATATCTGAGCTAAAATTAAATGGTCAGACCTACACAACTGTATCTATGCTTCATAGATTTATAAGGTCTTTACTTGAAAATTGGGAAACATACTCTATAGTCTTAAGATCTTCACCAGACTTTAGCTCCCTCACTCTTACAAAACTACATGGGAGATTACTTACTTTTGAAAGAGAAATTGATCAAAAGAAAAAGTTACAAAGTTCTGGTAAAACTGCTGATGACTATCTACCAGGTAGTACAACACTATTGGGACAAGACTCACCAACTTGTTCAAATAGTTTTGGATCTTTTGACCACATTGACATAACTGCTGGGATCTCATCTGAAAGATCATTCCCAGGTTATGACAATAATGATTTTAGTCAAACTGCTGATAACATGTGTTTCATCATGGATGATTTAAATTTTTTTTGCAGTGATGACTTGGAAGAAATGGATATTCTACACCAACTGGCCATGTTGAGTATAAAAACAAACAAATTTTACAAAAGGTCAGGAAGGAAATTTCCAGGACTCAATAGTTCCACAAAAATTGGTTTTGACAAATCTAAACTTAGATGTCACAAGTGTCAAAAGTTGGGACACTTTGCTAGAGAGTGTAGAAGCTCTAGCTTTAACCAATCTCAGTCTGGAAATAATTTTAACCCCAGTTATAACATGAATAATGGAACACAAGGGAGTGCACATTTTGTACAGGCACAAGCTCCACAACACCAATATGTGCCACAAGTACAATATGTACAGATGCCTGCTCAACAGATGCAGAGCCAACAATCAATCCCTCCCTTTTCAGCTGCTCAACCACCTCCACAGACTCAGCAACCCTCACAACAAAGTTTATTTACTTCAGGGTATGTTGACTGTAGCAGTCTTCCTTTTGACACTACTGAGTGTAACCCTAATGCAGACAACAAGATGTTTGACATCAACTGAGGAGAGCCTGACAATGGCAGAAAGAACTTTGCCTTGATGGCATTTGAGGGATACACCTCAAAATCTGCCTTGTCACAGGTATCAAAAGAATCTTTGGCAAAACTTTGTTCAACTTCTTGTAAAGAATCTTTTGCTCTCATAAGAGAGACTAATGTGCACTTACAAGGTAAAGCAAATGACTCTGAGAGAAAATTCACTCAGATGAAATGTGATTTAGAAAGAAAACTTGCTACAAAAACAAAAGAAGTTTCTAAATTAACTAACACTGCTATTGAAACCCAAGCACAAATTAAAATCATGATAAATCACCTAGGAAATGTCAGACAAGAGCTTGCTGACACCAAGGTCACTTGTGAAAAATGGGTTGAATCTTGTAAGGGGTACCAACTATTGCTAAACAAACAAAGTGCTTCAAATGTTAGGTTTGGCATAGGGTACAATCACATTGAAACACCAACAGATTTTTCCCCCAAAACTACTGAAGATGGGAGAAAAATTGTTTCAGGTGAAACTTCTGAAGAGAAAGAATGCACATCTTTCCATGAAAACTTTCTAAAAACTCACAAAGAAAGTTCTTCAGAAGTACTGATAAAATCTGACATTAAGCCATCAGTAGTTTCAACTACATCGGGAGTTGAGAACCCGAAAACTACTGATGACCTAAAACCAATCAATACAGTCAGAAACTTGTCTTTAAAAGAAAAGACAAAAGAATGTGAAATCTGTGGTTTGTTCAACCACAAGACAGAATTTTGCAGACACAGAAAAGGTATTCAGTACAACAAGAAAATTTAACAACTGGTTGTGGGAAAACAAATCAGAAATGATTTTGTAAAAACTTTTTCTCCCAGGAAACAACAACCAGTAAACACCTTTTCTCAGAAAAAGACAAAATCTCAACAAAAATCTTTTTCTCGAAATTCTCTTTCAGTAGTTAGACCTAAATCATCAGCAGTTTCACAAACTGCTGAGATTAAAGATCTCATGAACATGGTACAACTACTGATGAACAAAGTTGATGGTGGTCCTCAAAAGGATACCACCATTGCTCTTAATGAAAAATCCATTGCCAAAAAGACATGTATTCCTCAACTTGGTCAAGAACAAACTGTAAATGTTCTCAAGAGCAAACCCAAAGCCAAACTGGCTTGGGTTCCCAAATCTAACTAATTTTCTATTTTGTGCAGAGAGTTTCCAGAGGCTTAAATAGCATTTGTAATGTTGAAAGTGGAGGCTCAATGCACATGACTGGATGCAGATACCTGATAAACAATTTTATCAGTCAAAGAGAAGGATCTGTATCCTTTGGGAACAATGCTAAGGGATATGTGCTAGGACATGGCAATGTCTCCTCTGGCAAAATACAGTTTGACAAAGTCAATCTGGTTGAAAACCTTGAGTACAACTTGCTGAGTGTGTCACAAATGTGTGATAAAGGATATTCTCCCTTTTTCACAAAGACAGCATGCAAGATCATATCACCAGAAGGCCAGAAGTTGATTAAGAAGATCATTGAAGATCATACTTTGTTGATAGCCAAAAGATGTCGCAATGTCTATGCAGTGGACATTGAAAAGGACAAAGTACTAAACAATACTACCTGTTTCTTCTCAAAGGCATCAACTTCAGAGACTGATCTCTGGCACAGGAGACTTGGCCATGTGAACTTTAAAACCATAAATAAAGTCATAAAAATGGGCATGGTCAGTGGTCTACCTTTGAAGGTATACCAGTGTCAAGAACACTATGTATCCTGTTTGAAGGGAAAACAACATAAGTCCTCCTATAAGTCTATTGAAGAATAAAAAACAACTGCATGTCTTCAACTACTCCATATGGACTTATTTGGGCCTGTAAAAATCATGAGCCTTGGTAAGAAGAAGTACTGCTTTGTCATCATTGATGACTATTCAAGATTTACATGGGTATTCTTCTTATTTTCCAAGGATGAGGCTGCTAAAATCATCAAGTTCTTCATTCTACAAGTAGAGAAACAATATTCTCTGTCTGTCAAAGCCATTAGAAGTGACAATGGGACAGAGTTCAGGAACAAAACTCTAGATGAATTCTGTTTGTCTAAAGGGATTATTAGACAATTCAGTGTTCCCAGAACTCCTGAACAAAATGGTGTAGTAGAAAGGAAGAACAGAACCTTAATTGAAGGAGCAAGAACTATGTTAGCTGATTTAGGCCTACCATTGTATTTCTGGGCTGAAGCAGTTAACACTACATGTTATGTTCAAAATATAGTCCTTGTCAACAAGAGACACTCCAAGACTGCCTATGAAGTTCTTCATGGCATAAAGCCCCTTATCTCCTTTTTCAGGGCTTTTGGATGTCAATGTTTCATTCTAAACATTAAAGACTCTATTTCAAAGTTCGCTGCCAAATTTGATTCAGGTTACTTTCTTGGTTACTCTTCCACTAGAAAAGCCTACAAGGTTTTTAATTCAAGAACCAGGATAGTAGAAGAAACACTGAATGTCAAGTTCAATGAGTCAAAACACACTCTTATTCCAGCACATCCTGCTGAACTTTTTGACCTTGACAGCTTTCATTTTGGACCTGAAAAGACTGTTACTTCATCTAAACCTACTTATTATGGTGATCAAATGTTTGATGATGAGGATCCAGCACCATGGACTCCTAATACAGTCATTAAATCAACCAAACTATCAGAAGTTTCACAAACTTCTGATTCAACAACTATTGATGTACAAACTCAAACATCTGCTTCAGCACCTAAAACTACTGAAGACACTGAAACTGTTGAACCGGACATTATAAACCTCAGTGGTTTGTTTGATGAAGTACAACAGCCACCTACACCTGTCAGTGGTTTACAACAACTGATTGAACACAAAGATCATCCACTTGAACAAATCATGGGTGATATTGCATCAGGTGTTCTTACAAGAAACCAGCTTTCCAACTTTTGCTTCTTCTCAGCATTAATTTCTCAGTTGGAACCTAAGAAGTACCAAGAAGCCCTCAAAGACAACAATTGGGTGCAAGCCATGCAAGATGAGTTGCTTCAATTCAAAAAGCAACAGGTTTGGGAAATCTGTTCCTTACCACCAAACAAGCAACCAATTGGCACAAGATGGGTTTTTAGGAACAAAGAAGATGAGGCTGGTATGATTATAAAGAACAAGGCAAGACTGGTAGTACAAGGTTACTCTCAAGAAGAAGGAATTGATTATGATGAAACCTTTGCTCCAGTTGCAAGGCTTGAAGCCATCAGGTTATTTCTGGCCTATGCCATTTCTAACAAAATCAAAATTTTTCAAATGGATGTTAAAAGTGCATTTTTGTATGGAAAAATAAAAGAGGAAGTGTATGTCTGTCAGCCACCTGGGTTTGAGGATCCTTCTCATCCTGAGTGGGTGTACAAGCTAGACAAAGCTCTTTATGGGCTCAAACAGGCTCCAAGAGCCTGGTATGAAACACTTTCTAACTTTTTGCTCAAAAATAACTTCACAAGAGGCTCCATTGATAAAACTCTTTTCATAAAACATGTTGGAAATCGTGTCTTACTTGTTCAAATATATGTTGATGATATCATATTTGGTTCAACAAACACAAAACTGTGTGATGAATTTAAGAAACTCATGCAATCAAAATTTGAGATGAGTACAATGGGAGAACTGCAGTACTTTCTGGGACTGCAGATTAAACAACAAACAAATGGAACTTTTATACATCTATCAAAATATGTTAAAGAATTATTGAACAAATTTTCTTTACAAGACTGTAAATCATGTTCCACTCCCATGACACCAACCACACAAGTTGAACCAGATGATCAAGGAAAACAGGTTGATCAAACCATGTATAGATGTATGATAGGTTCCCTTTTATATCTAACTGCTTCTAGACCAGATATTATGTTTTCAACATGTGTCTGTGCTAGATATCAATCAGCTCCTAGGGAATCACACCTCATTGCAGTCAAAAGAATCTTCAGATATCTGAAAGGAACTCCAACACTTGGAATTTGGTATCCTGCTTCAAGCAATACCAAGTTATCAGCTTTTTCAGATAGTGACTATGCAGGGTGTAAAATGTCAAGAAAATCAACATCTGGTGGTTGTCAATTCTTGGGAAACTGTCTAGTGTCCTGGCAATCAAAGAAACAAACATCTGTTGCAACTTTAACTACTGAAGCTGAATACATTGCAGCTGCAAGTTGTACATCACAGATACAATGGCTCCAGTATCAACTTCTTGATTATGGAATCAAAGAGACCAAGACACCATTGCTTGTAGACAGCAAATCTGCCATTAGCATCATTCAAAATCCTGTTCAGTTTTCAAAAACCAAACATATTGAAATCAGGTATCATTTCATAAGAGATTGCTATGAAAAAGGCAAGATTGAAGTGAAACATGTAGCAACAGCTAATCAAATAGCTGAGATATTCACTAAACCCCTTGACACATCAACATTTCAGAAGTTAGTATCCATGCTTGGGATGCTAAATTTGTATTCTTTTTATTTTTCTGCACATATTTTCATTTTTCACTTACAGCTGTTTCTAAGTCTGAAAACTTCTGAAAAACAAAAAGAGAGAAACTACTGATGAACAAAACATCAGTATGGGAATATTTTCTGAAAAATAATTAACTTCTGATAAAATAACCTTCAGAAGTTATGAATAAAGTATCTTAAAACATTCTCATCAGTTGTTAACAAACTACTGAAGTGAAAGTGGGAACTACTGATGATAATTGTTCTTCATTAGCAGTTTGGTCAAAAAGGGTAAATCAGACTTTTCCCACATCAGAAGTTTGACCTAGGCGGTTATAAACTTCTGATAAATACCTTTTCCAACACTTATCCTTTCAAAAAGCAAAAATTCCCTCCTTCTCTCTCACAAAACACTCTCAAGACCTAAACCTGCAAAAACACTGTTCGATCCACACACACACAAACCACATGGCTCTAACACTGAAACAGGGACACAATCAAAGAGGCTACTTCGAAAAACTTGAAGCCTGGTCCCAATACGACGAAATCATTGATTTGGTCGTCAAATCCCAATACTTCACCGCCTTCACCATCGACCCTCCAATCCACACTGAAACTCTAAATGACTTTTGGGCAAACGCAGAGACGGTGACGGTGAACAACAAAGTGATCTCCCTCAACTCAACCATCCAAGGGAGTAGAATGGCAATCACACCGGCTACTTTGGCAATTAGGCTGGGTTTGGATGATGTAAACGCCCAGACCAATTTCCAAACTCTCAGATTCACTTAACCATGACAGAGTGTGGTTACCAAGGTACTCTCTCACATGCTACAATTTTTAAGAAATATTTTGAACCAAAGTATAAACTGCTGTTTCATTATATTATTATGTGTTTGAGTCCAAAAACTGGATCTTATGATCAGATGCCCTCAACTTTTCAACCTATTTTTCATTCCATAGTGAATGAAACAAAATTCAGGGCATCATCACTTTTCTTTAATGAGTTGGTGTTACATCATCTCAATACTAAAAAGAAGTTTTTGTTGTACCCAAGATTTATTATGCATTGCATAATAAAAGAACTTGGAGAAGAGGTGCTTGTGGGTAAAACTACAATTTTAAACCCTTTGTCCTCACAAGCATACTCAAGGCACAACAAACCGGCTGCCTGGCCAGAAGATGACCAAGGGGAACCAGAAACAGTCCCCATGGAACCCTCATCTTCCAAACCTACACCCCCAAAGGCCAAGAAACCCAAGCAACAAAAACAAAAACCCACCAACCCAAAAAGAAAGGCAGTTCAGGAGGTTGAGATGCCTGAACTTGCTAATGTGCAATCTGCACTTGATAAAGATGTGACTGAAACATCCTCTCAGTCTCATCCATCTCAAACCCCACCAAGAGCACCAATAACAATCCTTTTCAAAAGAAAGAAATTCAAGAAAACAATCCCAATAGACCCTTCTTTTGAAACTGCTGAACCCATAGACCAAACTACTGAACCAGCACCCCAAACTTCTGAACCAGAAATTGAAATTGCCAAGCTTCTCTCTGGGCTAAAAGAGAGAGTCCCATCCGAACATGTCAGTCCCCAACAACCACATCAAACAGGGGACATAGCTTCAGAACTTGACATGGATGTGGACACTCAAAGCCCTAACCAAAGAGATGAGGATGAACCAGGGTCTCTAAGCCCAAACTTAGATACTCTAGGTACATTTGAGGCTGCTACTACTCACATACCACCCAGTGGTGGATCTGAGGAAAGAAGTAACATTGCTAAGACCTCATTTGTGGCAACTACTGATGAAGGCTTAATGCCTGAGGTAGGAAATCCTCTGAACCAAGAAAAAGAGGTACATGAGACAACTGAGTTGGGCTCAGCTCATGATGTAACTGATACTGTCCTCATTGAGGATGTAATCAGGGATTCAGTTGATTCCATTGATTTGGATGATGATTCACAACAAAACATTGAATTGACGGCTGCTAGTGAAGGTCCTGCACTTGGTGTATCTAAGCTCAAAGAGCTGGTCACACCAGATTAGGTTAAAGTCCACTTGATCCCTGATTCCCCTAAAGTGGCATCTTCTGTACAACAAGAAGATCACCCCAAAACACACCCCTCACTACAAATGCCTACCCAATTCCCTGGGTCAACAAGCATAGACTTGAACCAACTATGCAGCCCAGATGGTCCCTTATACCATATGATGAACACACTCATCACCAATCACTTCAGAACCTACACAGCTGCTTTGGAGCTGTCAGTCAAGAACCAATTTGAAGTGGTCAAAACAAAAATGAATGATCTGTCAAACAAAATTGACCACAACTCAAAACAGATCACCATTCTCACTGGTACTTTCTCTCAACCTTCCAAAATTGATGAATCCAAAAAGGGAGAGAAAATTAGGGAACCAAAGGAGTCATTCAAAGCCAGAATAAAAGCAAGAGTGGCTCTCCAAGAAAGAGAACTCACAGACAAAGCCAGAAGACAAAAACTGGCTCAACAATTTGGGATCTCTGAACAAGAAATTGAAGAAGCTGAAACATCCCAAGGCCATAATGAAGAAACTTCTAATGCTGATGAAAGTTCTGATGCTGATAAAAGTTCTGATGATGACTCAGAAAGTACTGAAGACAATCCTTCAGTAGTTGACAAACCTTCAGCAGTTGTCAACACATCAGAAGTTAACACTTCCAATATACAACCAGCAGAACAGCCTTCCAAACCAACTGAACAACAACAACCAACTCCTATTCCAAGGCCTACTACAACTACAACAATGACTGCGCTGAACCCTTCTCCACTATCAATGTCCAAAGAACTACTTGAGAAGAGTTTGATTGTAGCTGAAAGAAAGGCTAAGGAAGATGAGATCTGGAATGCTTTGGAAGCAAGGGATGACTTAAGCTACAATGAAAAATTACAGGCTTATGGAGCAGAGCTACAAAGGCAGGCTAACCTGGAAAGAGTTGCTGAAGAAGACAAAAGACAAAAGACAACAACTGATGTCTTACATTACAAAGAACAGCAAGACTAAAGCCTTTTCACTGAAAGGACTCTCCATGGATGAGCTAACAAGAAGAGCTTAAATTGTTGCAGACAAACTTGCAACAAATAAAGATGGAAAAGCCAAGAGAGCTGAGATGATTGAAGAACGGGTAGCAAACAACAATTGGTTCAAAAGCTTCTGTGTCAAGATGGAAAGAAGAAAGACTACTAGACACATACAAGAAGTACAAGGCTGCAAAGGCTGCTAATCCAGAGAAGTTCAAAACTTCTGAAGTATCAACTTCAGTAGTTAGAACTTCTGGTGTTACAAGACCTGCTACCAAGAAGAAGAAGACAGAGGACAATACAAAGACTGACTTCAAGATGGTACTACTAGAAGGAAACACAGTAGTCCATTCAGACTTTGATATTGAAGAAAAGCCTCTGTTAACACAGTTCAGGGATCCTTCTACATTTGCCTATCAAATCCAGAAGACCATCAAAGACAAACTGCACACTAAGGTAGTTACTGAACATCACTTACCAACATTCAAACTACCTGATGTGGTGTAACAAGAAGAAAGAAGTGAATCCCACCTGAGAGTCACTGAAATTGAAAACATCCAACACTCAGGAACTTCCCAAGGGACCAGCATGGTTCCCTATACTTCAGACTTTGACAAGTCTAAAGTGCTGATCATCAGATGGTCCTTTACTAATGACAACTCAGTATTAGTGACAAGGAGAGATCTTACAAGCAAGACCTACAAGTCCTTGAATGAACTGAAGAAATTATCAACTCAGGACTTGCTTACAATTCAACATCTGGAACCTCAAAGGGGATCTCTCACTGATGAGCAGCTTAATCAATTGAAGAATTCCATGTTCAAAGGGATATGGAAGATTGTGAATGACAGAAGAAAACAATAAAGAATTAGAAAGGTTTTGGCTTCATCAATCCATGGGGAGATTGTTAGGACAAAGAGGATTGGTGAAACCACTTTTGGAAACCTAAGTATAATTCACTTCTGTCAAATATATTCTAAGTATAGAACTACTGAAAAAAGAAGACAAAAGTACTGAAGAAGGATTCTACAAGTACTGAAGAAGAAATGCATCAGAAGTTCTGAAGTCCAAACCAGACAGTTCACTGAAGAACAACTGAAGACAAACTACTCATCAGTAGTTTGTCATTCATCAGCACTTGTTCAAGAATCTTTCCACCGCCTTATGTTTCAGTAGTTTATTAGTTTAGTATTACTTTAACTTTATGTACAAGTTCCAAGACTGCAACTTGTTTCTGAACTTGCTTTTTGGCAAGGTTCATGTATTTGTAAAGTCTATAAATAGATGTGACATCCGTCACTTTTCTTTATTTTATTTTTGTAATTAATAATAATAATAATATTAATAAAAATAATAAAATTTCAGATTTTATTTAATGGTAGAAATATATATATATATATATATATATATATATTTATGAACACACTCACTTGAAACCCATTATCAAGCCCGAACCCAAACCATTTTACTAAAACTCTTTAATTATTTCGGAGCCCACTGCTGAGCCCAAGAAGCTAGCCCAAACAACAGGCCCACTAAGCCCCCTCCCCTCTCTACACAGTTAAAAAAAAGGGGACTTTTGCTCCTGCCGGGACTCGAACCCGGGCAGGGAACCGGCCACACAACACACACGCGCCCAACCACTGGTCCATGACACCTTTATTGTTTGAAACTAGAAACAATAATTATTTAAACCCTGTTTTCGCGTTTCATTTCCTTTTTCTTGCTGCTGCTGTTACGCGGCCAGAACCACCCCCACATTAACTATTTTTTTTTCTTTCAACTTCATCTTTGACCCTCTAATTTAGCTATTTTTTTTTTTGGAAAACTTTAATAATTAACAACACATAGTAATTTAGCATGATTGTTGCTCGGTTTGACCAACCATGACCAATCACGAGGACTTTCCAATTATATGTTAATAGTATAAATTGAACCCATTCCTAAGCTCTGAAAATGCCGAATACACTCTCTAAATCCTCCATTTCCGTTAATAACCTCTCATTCGAAGTGTTTGGCTTCGCGTTTGACTTCTTGGTTGACCGAGCTAGAATCAAACGATTCGTTATTGTAAGTAATATTTTTGTTATGGGTTTTGTTAGTCGGTCGATTACAAACAATAGCCCCAACATTACACGGGCTATTGGTTGTTAATTGTTATGATTAGAAAATTAGGGTTCATATCTACTCGAATTAGGGAAGAAAGCTGTTTTCATAATCCTTTATAATTATTGCAAAACAAAGATTATCACCAACTGATCACCCAGATCAGTTGGTAACACAATGTGATTTAAAACATTGAACCGCCCAGTGGCAGGGGTTCGACTCCCATAACCAACAAACCTTTTTTTTTTTTGCCATTTTATATATATACTTGATATATTAAATCGTTTAAAATAGTTTTTAAATACTAAACGAGGTTTATAAATTCTATAAAAATTATTATACGATCTCCAAATGATAAAGTTCATCATCCAATTTTTAGTTTTTCAAAAATAATTTATTTAATATATATTATAAATATTACAAGTTTATTCATTTATAATTGTAAAATTCAATAAAAATATCTAAACGATTTTATAAAATTCCACAAAAACTATACTAAATTTGTATAACAATAAACATTTCAGAATTTATTTTTATTTCTGAAAAACCGTCCATTTTATATTTTTAATTAATTTTTGTTATTTTTAACCATAAATAAATCATAGTAAATTCATTTTTCAATATTTTTGTACCAAAAATTTATATAAATTATTTCTAATCATTTAGAACTAAAATACAATTTTTAATTCTAGAATTCTTTAATTTTAATATTTTTAGATGATAAAGTCATATTTTGACAATTTGAAATAAATAGATTAAATATTCTATTTTCAAGAAAATAATTTTATAAAAATTATTTTCACACTTAAAAACTTTATATTGTGACCATCCTTGATTTGAAATTTACAAAAAAGACATTTGTTTATTTAATTACCAAATTTCTCTTATTTATTAAACTTTAATCAAACGAATACTTATCCCCAATTCGAAACCCTAGAAATTACTTATAAACTAGATAGACTTAGACTTATTTGTTACATTATACATAGGGTGATACTTGACAAACGTTGGATTACACTTATTCAATTCCACAAGACTTACCACCGTGCTAAGGTGAGTATTACTTATCCCCTTTTTCCGCTTTTACAACTTTTGGGTGATTCATGCACAAGTATACAAAACTTTCGTATTCATTTACACATACATTTTATTCATTTACAATTCATATACGTGTCTTGTTTATCTTTGTGCTTATGCTTGAACATGAACGTAGCTTACATACAAAATCATACATTTAGACATAACTTATGTTATGGTGCTCTTTACACTCAGACGTAACTTATGTTACGGTGCTCATTTAGACATAACTTATGTTATGGTGCTCTTTTAGACTCACACGTGTTGAGGTGCTCATTATCAATTTCATTGTATAAACTTTACATTTGATCTTGTCTTGTTTGGTTACTTGCGTGTTTACATAATGCCTTGGTGATGCTAGACACATGAATTGTACTACCTTTTCAAACTTATACTATATGTACAAAACTAAGTATTACTCACCAACATCATATGTTGACAAAATTATTTTCGTGCATGTTTCAGGATAAGCTGCTTGACGCTTCACATAGGACTTTGGACTTATCAATCAATTATCTTTATTATTGTTGTCTTGTATTTAATTTCACATGTTGTAAAACAATATTCAATAATCATATATTTACATTTTAGTACCATGAGCTTTTGAACAATCGTCACTACGTGGCACCTCGATGATTCCGCCATCGGTTGGGGTGTTACAGATTGGTATCAGAGCCATGGTTATAGGGAACTAGGTTATTAGATAAAATGGCCTAGACTATAACCGAACTACAACTTTCATGCATAATATTTCCTAAATTACCCTACCCCTCATTTCCTTCTACTTTCTTCCTCTATCTTTCCCCTCCTTCTCTCTCTCCCTTCTTCTCATCTTTCATCATGGTGCGTAGAGATGGTGTCCTACAGGGAGTGGAAAGTTTACATCAATCATGGAACGGGAGCAGTACCTTTCATGAAGACACTCTTAGGCATAATGCCTACTCTTATTTTTGCTCCTTCAAAGATGTCGAACTTTAATGAGTGTGATAAGGACACGTGCAATCTGGAAGGGTGGACGCCTGTACACTGGGTTTTCTGGCATAGGCAAGTATAGCGCATAAATCCATTTACGGACCTGTTATGCTTACCTGGGGATTCCTGGAGTGAGTGTCCACTTATAGGCTAAAGCATGTCTTCTTTGATCACCATTGGGTTCAACTCCTTTGAAAAGTCAACGTTCTTGTTGGGCTTTACAGCTAGACAAGGGCACTCCAAGCATCTTATGCAAGTTTTTCAATAATACTCTCTCGTTTCATATACAATATTCTGTATATCATGATTTTCATATATTGCTTACAAGTTCATACTTTCATAATCATCTGTACGGTTATACACTTACATTTTCTAATCTCATGATTATTCATTGACTACCTCATAGATGTCTGCTCGCCGCATGCTCCGTGATGCCCGCCGACGCCCTGTTCATGCTTCTGGACAACGTTCTGACCGTCGTCTTGCATCATTAGTCGCTGAGCAAATTGCTGCAGTGATCCCGAACCTTGTCAGTGAGTTAACCCAGAATAGTAATAGTGCCAACACAGGGAGTACGACTCAAATTCGGTGCACTTTCAAACACTTTAACTTCTGAAACCCCACAAAATTCACTGGTGAGGAGGGTGCTACTGGCCTCCTCCAATGGTTTGAAAGCATGGAGAGTACTTTTGTGAACAGTGAATGTCCTGATGAACTCCGCGTTCGCTATGCTACTAGTGTCCTTCAAAAGGGGGCGCTAACCTGGTGGAATGGCGAAAAGCGCAATCGAGGAGCTGATGTTGCTTTATCATTATCTTGGGCTGAAGTTAAGGAACTCATGATCGCCAAATTCTGCCCAAGGAACGAAATCAGGAAACTGGAGGATGAATTTCGTGAGCTCAAACAAGACAGTGGTGAGAATCTTGCGTATAATACCCGATATCATGAACTTAGCATACTGGTTCCACACATGGTCACCCCGGTCTCTCGAGCAATCGAGAAATATATCGAGGGATTACCTGACCTGATACAAGATGTAGTCACTGGGAGCAAATCTACTACGGTGGAGGAAGCCATCCAGCTTGCAGCCACTTTAACAGACAAACACGTAAGGAAAGGAAACTTGGTTAGGAAGGGCACCAAGACGTCTGCTGAGAAAATCACCCATGTTGTTGAACAATCTAAGACTGTTTTAGCAAAGGCCGCCACTACTACTTCGAACTCTAAGAAACGAATGGGCGATAATCAGAATCATGCTGTTGTGGATCCTGTAACTCAGCCTCCTATCAAGAAAGCCTACACGGGAATCCATCCTCAATGCAACACCTGCAAGTATCATCACCCTGCAAATCTTCCATGCCGTCAATGCACTAGATGTGGAAGGTTTGGACACTTTGCCACCACTTGTCGAGTAATGGTTGGGACACAGGGTAATCATCAAACAGCTGCCCAGGAACCACTACAGATTACTAACGGTCGGGCATGTTATCATTGTAGAGACCCTAACCACATGCGACCTCAATGCCCTAAATTGTATAATGTAAACCTGGTGGCACATGGACGAGCTTTCAATATCAATATCAACGAAGCAGACGGTCAGGATGACGTTAATCCCACTGGTTAAGCCATGGATGGAATCTTCTTAAGACTCGGGAATCCAACACTTGCGTTTCATTTTCTTGATCCTATTATCATTTTGTACCCAATTTGTCGCACTCATTAGCATATAACATCTAGAAATTTCCTTGCATACTATTGTGTATTAACACTGATTGGAAATTTATCATATTTGGTTATGTTTATTTTAATCGTAGAAGTTTAAAGACTCTACCTTACATTTATTTGAAACATTTGGACTTAATTTCCATGAAAATCAAACTACTAAAAACTTGATACTTGATCTTACAGAGCTTTTCTAAAAACATCGTTGTTTGAAACTTGACTTTTCCCTTAATTTGACTATCCATTGAACATGATACTCGTAAACTATTTCTATAGGCCACTAAGATAACACTTACACTTAATGGTTGTAGTACTTACAAACTTACTTGCGTGTGTGTATTACCCACGCAACTCAGATAAACATTTCATTTAAAGGGCTCCCCGGACGAGTGGTAGCCCATACTTAGATACTGTTATGCTTACAAGTCGTTGCAAACCAATGCAATTGACCTCGTTATTACATAGCCTCATTTCATTGATAAACGTGTTGTTGTGTCATCTTCTTGTGAAACTTATTTGCTTTAATGTGTGTTAGATTAGGATCATAGAATGACATAAAACCCTAATGTAAGGTAAATTGATGATTCCGGTCCGGAACGTAATCATGAATTTACAGGTGCGTTAGGGTAGTGTGAAATTCTATTAGAGTTTTTGGTAGGCGTCCAGTACGTTTTCAAGGTATCAAAGGTGTGGTGGGTTAGCTGCGGTACACCCTATATATAAACACTAATGATGCATTGAAAGTGAGACTGGAAGTCGGACCAGGGACAAACCCTACTTGTTTGGTAGTTCATTAAGCCTTTCTATAGTCAATCAACTCATGCAATTATTTTAGGAGTCCTAAAACTTGAAGTTTAGTGTTTTACTAGATTCTTATTCTCCTCGTTATTCGAGGCAAACCTAATCCAATCCTTAATTCACACCCATCAAACCTCTTATCCAAATTATTCAAAACAGTTTACTCTGTTACTTATAAATTCACGTCGTGCCTTAACTCAGATTTTCCAAACCACGATTACCTTAATTTTTACCCAAACATCCATAGCCCTATGTTTCTAATAACTTCGGGACGATGTTTCTAAAAGTAGGGGATGCTGTGACATCCGTCACTTTTCTTTATTTTATTTTTGTAATTAATAATAATAATAATATTAATAAAAATAATAAAATTTCAGATTTTATTTAATGGTATATATATATATATATATATATATATTTATGAACACACTCACTTGAAACCCATTATCAAGCCCGAACCCAAACCATTTTACTAAAAATCTTTAATTATTTCGGAGCCCACTGCTGAGCCCAAGAAGCTAGCCCAAACAGCAGGCCCACTAAGCCCCCTCCCCTCTCTACACAGTTAAAAAAAGGGGACTTTTGCTCCTGCCGGGACTCGAACCCGGGCAGGGAACCGGCCACACAACACACACGCGCCCAACCACTGGTCCATGACACCTTTATTGTTTGAAACTAGAAACAATAATTATTTAAACCCTGTTTTCGCGTTTCATTTCCTTTTTCTTGCTGCTGCTGTTACGCGGCCAGAACCACCCCCACATTAACTATTTTTTTTTCTTTCAACTTCATCTTTGACCCTCTAATTTAGCTTTTTTTTTTTTTTTTTGAAAACTTTAATAATTAACAACACATAGTGACCAACACTAACTCACGCGTTAAACAAGCTAGTAATTTAGCATGATTGTTGCTCGGTTTGACCAACCATGACCAATCACGAGGACTTTCCAATTATACGTTAATAGTATAAATTGAACCCATTCCTAAGCTCTGAAAATGCCGAATACACTCTCTAAATCCTCCATTTCTGTTAATAACCTCTCATTCGAAGTGTTTGGCTTCGCGTTTGACTTCTTGGTTGACCGAGCTAGAATCAAACGATTCGTTATTGTAAGTAATATTTTTGTTATGGGTTTTGTTAGTCGGCCGATTACAAACAATAGCCCCAACATTACACGGGCTATTGGTTGTTAATTGTTATGATTAGAAAATTAGGGTTCAAATCTACTCGAATTGGGGAAGAAAGCTGTTTTCATAATCCTTTATAATTATTGCAAAACAAAGATTATCACCAACTGATCACCCAGATCAGTTGGTAACACAATGTGATTTAAAACATTGAACCGCCCAGTGGCAGGGGTTCGACTCCCATAACCAACAAACCTTTTTTTTTTGCCATTTTATATATATACTTGTATATTAAATCGTTTAAAATAGTTTTTAAATACTAAACGAGGTTTATAAATTCTATAAAAATTATTATACGATCTCCAAATGATAAAGTTCATCATCCAATTTTTAGTTTTTCAAAAATAATTTATTTAATATATATTATAAATATTACAAGTTTATTCATTTATAATTGTAAAATTCAATAAAAATATCTAAACGATTTTATAAAATTCCACAAAAATTATACTAAATTTGTATAACAATAAACATTTTAGAATTTATTTTTATTTCTGAAAAACCGTCCATTTTATATTTTTAATTAATTTTTGTTATTTTTAACCATAAATAAATCATAGTAAATTCATTTTTCAATATTTTTGTACCAAAATTTTATATAAATTATTTCCAATCATTTAGAACTAAAATACAATTTTTAATTCTAGAATTCTTTAATTTTAATATTTTTAGATGTTAAAGTCATATTTTGACAATTTGAAATAAATAGATTAAATATTCTATTTTCAAGAAAATAATTTTATAAAAATTATTTTCACACTTAAAAACTTTATATTGTGACCATCCTTGATTTGAAATTTACAAAAAAGACTTTTGTTTATTTAATTACCAAATTTCTCTTATTTATTAAACTTTAATCAAACGAATACTTATCCCAAATTCGAAACCCTAGAAATTACTTATAAACTAGATAGACTTAGACTTATTTGTTACATTATACATAGGGTGATACTTGACAAACGTTGGATTACACTTATTCAATTCCACAAGACTTACCACCGTGCTAAGGTGAGTATTACTTATCCCCTTTTTCCGCTTTTACAACTTTTGGGGTGATTCATGCACAAGTATACAAAACTTTCGTATTCATTTACACATACATTTTATTCATTTACAATTCATATACGTGTCTTGTTTATCTTTGTGCTTATGCTTGAACATGAACGTAGCTTACATACAAAATCATACATTTAGACATAACTTATGTTATGGTGCTCTTTACACTCAGACGTAACTTATGTTACGGTGCTCATTTAGACATAACTTATGTTATGGTGCTCTTTTAGACTCACACGTGTTGAGGTGCTCATTATCAATTTCATTGTATAAACTTTACATTTGATCTTGTCTTGTTTGGTTACTTGCGTGTTTACATAATGCCTTGGTGATGCTAGACACATGAATTGTACTACCTTTTCAAACTTATACTATATGTACAAAACTAAGTAGTACTCACCAACATCATATGTTGACAAAATTATTTTCGTGCATGTTTCAGGATAAGCTGTTTGACGCTTCACATAGGACTTTGGACTTAGATTAAATCAATCAATTATCTTTATTATTGTTGTCTTGTATTTAATTTCACATGTTGTAAAACAATATTCAATAATCATATATTTACATTTTAGTACCATGAGCTTTTGAACAATCGTCACTACGTGGCACCTCGATGATTCCGCCATCGGTTGGGGTGTTACAATAGATGGGTTCATCCCTCTGTTTTAGACATTGATTTTTAATACAGAAATCCTTCAAAGCTTATCGTTGTTATTTCCAATTCATTTACTGAGAATCTGTTTAAGTATTCATTCTCATTCAAAACTTAGATTCTCATTAAATACTTGTCTTTAGTTTTATCAAACATCCAGGGGGAGTAATAACTCCTGTTGATAAGTGTAGCTTTAACTTAAAACATTCCGCTGTGCTATAACTGATAAAGAACTTGCTAAACACTTAAGTGTTCACTAGCAAGTTCATACAAAGAGCAATACTGATCCAACATTCACCCTCATATATTTCCAGGTTTCAACTCATTTTTTCATACATTTATAATATAATTATATTGTTGTTTTGATAGTTAAATTCGCATCCCTTTACTTGTTTGTTTATTACATGAAAGCGAAGGGAAAGGGAAAGACACACAGGTATCATTTTGATTTCTAATGTAGATGTTTTCATATGCGATTAGGGTTGAATCAAATTTGACGTTTGTTCATTGTATTTAATGTGTGCATGCCAGCTGCTCGATGAAATGCATGTGTGAGATTATAAATGTACTATTATATCATCACGGGCTCAAAATTCTTGCCCAAGATCAACAAACAAGCTTTTCTCATCTCCATGAGTATTTTTTTCATTTACAATCTTTATGCTTTTTTAGGAGTTTAAACGTATAGGTTTATCACTTTGCATGTGGTGGAATTTACAAGGAATTGTGAGAGTGAATGTTATGATAGCGTGGTTATTTGGTTTTATGGGTATATGTTTAACCATGTTTTAGTATGTGTAGGTGTTTTTAAGTGTTTAATTGTGTAAAACATGGTTACTTTGAGAATGATTGGGATTTGCTGGTACTTGAAGCCTGATGGAGCTAATTGGAGCTTAATATGAAGGTTTTGAAAGCTAGACAAGAGGTTGGGAGTCTATGGATGCAATCCTAAGTAAAAGTGTGAAGAAAATAAGAAATTCCGAGTTGGAGCGCAAGGTAAAATGCAGTTGAGCGCACATGCTCTGATTCCGGAGCAAAGCAAAAGATTTGTGGAACTTTGATACACCCCATTGCATGTTGGGGAGGTTACCAATGCACCTTGCGTTGGTAGTCACCTGACCTTACGCCCTGGTCAGCTTATGTTACAAAATTGATGGTTTATATCCCATAAATAGATAACTATTCCCCCTGATGTGCTAAAAGTAGTTTAATAAAAATAACTAAATTAAACCTAAAACTAGACACCTAGTAATACTCTAGACTCTCTAAAACTAAACTACTGACAGGCAAGTGAACCTATCGACTCTAGTAAAGCTAAAGTAAGTCCGGATATCGAACCCACAGGACTCTAATGGAAAACGGTAACTAGAATCGAAAAATTATCTAAAACTGAAATAAAACTATTTATTATTTTAGAGGGGGGTTTTACTAAAAACTAAATTCAAGAAAAATAAAGATTAACTAAATAAACTAAACTGAACTTAAGACGTAAACAGAGCTGAACCAAATTCAAATGATGGTGAGAATACTACCTAGGTTAGAATCCTACTCATGACTGACGAACTTTTATGGTTATGGAACTAGCTATGGAACCGGGATCTTTAGATACTAAACTTACAGGATAAACTAGAGGACCCTCGACCCTTCTCAAGGAGAAACCTAAGGTTACCATAAGCCGTTAAACTACCGATTGAGAGGTTACCCTTACAGGCTTACCTACTCTGATGATAAAGTACCCGCTAGACAATCTACCTTACAGCGCGAAAGCCTCACTACACTAAAAGTGCAAGGGGTAACTATAGAAAACCTGACCTGACTCGATACGCAAGTAGTGGTAAGGAAACTAGGAAGATCTTCTTACAAAGCATCTAAATCTAGCAATTTAACACCCTAGACATATCGACAATCCCGCACCTTACAGCTATTGGAATTGGAAGAATACTTAGAACTACCCAATCAACAAAAATCACTCCTATGGAAAACACTAGCAATTTACCATAAACTAGTTGCTAACACAAAGTCCACAACCTAACACGCATTCATACATGAAAGACATTCACAAAAACGCATGTGGAGTAAGTAATTATCAATTGAACAAAACTAAGTACGCATAAACACCAGATCAAAAATAATCAAAGTCTTTACTAAATCATCAACCCATAGTCAAAGTTCCAAAAAACCATAAAAAACGTTCATTCAATCATGAGTATTCATCATAACCTAAGTAGTAATGAAAGTCTAGCCAAGAAACATGTTCAAAACAAGAATAAAATCAATTCTAAGTTCAAGAAACATAGTTTGCAATTCAAAAGAACAAAGGAATGAAGAAACCGAATGATTAAAACCCGAATCTCTCAATCCCAATGCTCAAAATCTTGACCCTTCGCCTTTTTCTCACCTCCTAGTGCTCCAGAGCAGCTCCAATATGTCAAAAGTGAAGATAAAAACGATTTATGTTCGTTCTAGGGTTTTTAAAATCGAAATTGGGCCAAAACCCAATTTTTTCACGTTTTTACTCCCGTCACGTAGCGTGACGGGCTTCAGGTGATGTCGTCACGTAGCGTGACCAGCTTCAGGATCAGGAGGGATCCGTCACGTCGCGTGACCAGATGTGCTCTTTCCCGTCACGTAGCGTGACGAGACATAATTTTTCATTTTTTTCTTTTTTCGACTTCCCGATCAACCGCGACTCGTCTGGAGGCTCGTTTTTTCTCGTTTAAGCTCCATTTTACTTCCTTTCTTGCCCGGACTCCTGTGCAACACAAAATACTAAATAGAATACGAAAATACCACAAAAACGACACAAACTGACTCGAAAATAATATAAACTATATACCGAAAACAGATGTATTTTGCAATACATCACCCCCAAACGAGGAGAGACTTAACCCTAGCCATTTTTAGTCATTACCAAGGCGTTTTCTCCTCAATTAATCATTCCCAAGCATCATCTTAATCATCTAATCATGCATTTAAGCTCCAACAACATATCAATTGAAGATATTGTGATGGAGATGAGGTGCTAATTCTTTTGTGACCACCTACGGGTGGATGGTTTGTGTGTGTGAAAGTCAACTTGATTCATTTTAGTATTTTTGGATTGTTCTATATATTTTGAAGAATACTTGTGGTTTGATTAATTTAAACAAATTATACGTGTTACATTTATTCATCTTTTGTCATTCGCATTCGGTTTCCTTGCATCATGAGCAGTTTGATTATTGGGTGGATCTTTGATACATATGGTTTGGTAATTAGATTGCATAGGTTATTATTAAAAACTTGTCTCTTTTTATCACTTGAATTAAAACCATTAACAATGCCATGTCTGTGTGGTATTCTTACTAACTGAAACAAGTTGGGTGAATCATTAAACCAGAGATCTGGAAGGGGTTACTTCTTTTTAATAATTGTTTACAAATCATAATCAAGTTCGTTTTCTTTAAAACTCAAACCAATCAAACGAAGCAATTAATTAGTCAATTAGTTAACTTAGTTAAAAGCTACAACTTTCCACCAATTCCCTGAGATTTGACAACCCGACTCCCTATATTACAGTCTTTGTAGCTAAGGAGTTGTTTTTAATATAATGTTTTATTAGCAATCGACACGCGGTCAATTAGTTAGTGGCATGCTAAGATTCTTAAATACACACTATATATAGTGGAAATCCAATAGGTGTATCAAGATTAGAACTAGGGTTGGAGGGATGTTTTGTAATGTTTGCGTGTTACTATGCTTTTGGAAATTTTGGAAATTCTTGAAAAGATTGTTTGGGAATGGGAGATATGGGATTCCGCCCTCCATGATTTGATTTGGAAATCGGGAACTTTGGCTTTGGTGGTTGTACAACTTTGTAGAATATAATCTTAATGGTTTTAAATGGATTTATATGCATTGAGTTCAAAAATATGGTTCTAATGCTTTTGGAGCAAAATGCAACATTGCTACTATGAATGTTTATTGTAGTTAGATATAAGTGGGACCATGATTATATAAAAATGTCTTACATAATATATCAAAAAAAGTACAGTATTTTATATAGAAAATCATTGAAAATAGTGTGGAACTGTGGGTCTCTGTTAAAAATATAACATATTTTTCAATTCAATATCTAATCATGATTATTGTGGTACAATTGTAACACCCCAACCGATGGCGGAATCATCGAGGTGCCACGTAGTGACGATTGTTCAATAGCTCATGAACTAAAAGTGTAAATTTTGATACATTGATTAAACAGTTTATTACATTGAAATGAAATACAATGAGTCTAAATGCCAACTAAACTGAAATACAACGAATCAAAATCTAAATATGAATCTGAAAGCTTAAAGAATGCATCTCAAAATAACCTGAAACATGTACAAAATAATTTTGTCAATACAAAAATTGTATTGGTGTGCATACCCTGTTTTGAATACATATAGTAAGAAATATTTGCAATTCATGTGTTGTGCAATTCATGTGTTGTGCAATTCATGTGTTGTGCAATGTTTGCAGTTATGTAATAAGCAGTATCTGGGTCAAAATCAACCCTATGAAAGTGAAATGAAATTTATATATAGTATGCACTATTTAACAGTAGTCATGAAACACATAGCAATAACCAAGGTCTCTCAACAGAGTCCCAAGGGGTATATACCATAGTACTATTCATTGAAATGCTAGGCCGCAACGGTTAATGATTTTGACAAGTCATAGATACACAAAGTAACACAAAGCAAACACACATGATACTTGCACTTAGTGAAAAGAAATAGTAATTTGACATAAGGTACATGAGTAGCCCCAAACAGTAAAATGAAAAGGGGGAAAGATGTACTCACAGTTGCTAAGCGCGATAAATCCAACAAAACTCGTCACAAGATAAACTTGGGAATTTTGAAGAATTCAACCTATACGTATAAGAATACTAATAAGGGAAAATGACTTAAAAGTCTACGACATCTAGAATCTAAGGCATTAGGGTTTTTGCTAGTCTTATGTAGGGAAGATGAAGTTTTTATGATAACTCGAAATTAATAATAACTTTGAATAAGATATAACATGATTTAAGATCAACTATGTATATAAGAAAATAAAAACTCTTATGTTTTCCACACTTAGGAATATTTATGTTTTATAATAAATAATATCAATGAAACAAATTTTATAATTTATATTTAATTAAATAATTTATTATGACTAATTAAATATAAATAAGCTAGAAATACAAGATATGGTCCAAAAATAATATTTTTATAAAAAATGATTATTTTCTGGGGTGAAATAGTGAAAATAATTTCTCCATAATTTTAACAATTTATTTGCATTTAAATCAGATTTAATGAATTGAAATAGCATTTTAATGATTAAAAATGGTAAAAATAGCAAAAATAACTATTTTATGGGAAAATAAATTTTATTTCGGTTTATCATACTTAAAAATAATTTTCCCAAAATTTTGAGATTAAAATCATTAAAAACGAATTTTTTAATCAATTAAATATGATTAAAACAATTTAAATCAAGAAAAATACGAAAATAATGTATTTTCCAGAAAATAAAAATGTGATAATTTTCTTTAGGGTGTCAAGATGTTACTCCTAAATTTTCATAATTCTTGGACAAAAGATGGATTTATTATGAATATTTAAAGGTTAAAGCATAATAAATAGATAAATAATCGAAATAAACTAAAAGAAATTAAAATTAAAAAAAAAACACAAACCAAATGGTCTAAGGTGGGAATCGAACCTGTTCCCTCATGTTTACAAAACAACACTATCACCACTACACCATAAGACTAATGTGTTAGTATGTTTGAAATGAAATTATATTTATATAATAAGTAAAACTTCATCTTCTTCCCCATTAGAAACCCTAAAATCTTAGCACCTTCAATTCGTCAATAATGGAACCCGAAAACATAGGGCTAATGTTTGGAATAATGAGATAAGTAAAACGACACAAAGAAATGGATCTTACAATACGTATATAGCTCGAAAATGAGAAGAAAGAACCCAAACCTTAAAAACGATTTTCAGACTACTTTGGACGCGATCTGGAACGTTTTCAAGTGGGTTTGGAAACGAAATTAGTGTAGAAACGATTGGAACCTTTGATTTATGTAATGTGAGGTTAAAACCGAAGCTTTGATTATGAACTTAAATTCCGGAGGTTGCTCATTGAGGTCCGATTAATACCCTTTAAAATGGATTAAATGTATGATTAAGACTAGGAATTGAATAAGTACCGAAGGAGAAACATCTTGGGAACATTTAAATGGATTAAACTGTTATAAAAATCGAATTTTTGGGGTTGGCCGGAATAAAATCCGGTGGCCAGAAGTCTGCCGGAAAACCATGAAGGAGGGAAAACAGAATTTAGATTTTGAAAGTTTTAGTTTTGGCAAGTTTAGTCCATCAAACTTAACCTTGTTAGTTTTGTTATGGTTTTGGTTATATTTTTTCTTTATAAAAACTAATAACACTAACCAAACACTAACCCATAATAAATCTAACATTTTTTAACAAAGTTTTTATCTTAAAACTTTCTATAATTCTTAAATCCTTTTATAACTTTGAAATTTAAAAATCCCAAAATAAACTTTATAACGGAAAATATCGCATTTGGATAAAACGTAGGCACTTAGATGTATAATAAAAAAATGTGTTGATCAACATAAACTCAAGTTTTAATAAGTTCAAAATGATTGAAAGTATAAGGACTAGTTTTGCCAAATTTATAAAAGATGAGGGTGATGAATGTCACAACAATGTTATGTTCTTAATATGGTTTATTTTTTGTTACATGTTGAATTAGGGAGATGGACCTGTTATTGGAGCTGCACATAATTGGGCCTATTGCAGCTGTATATTATTGGACTAACATTACAAATGACTTGTTCATTGGCCTATTGAAGCTGTATCTTCAGACTTTGCAACACCGCCTTAGGACCAGATGTCATAGTATAAAGATCCACAGATTGTTAGACACAGAAGGTTAATCAACTCTCTCTCACAACAATAATAGAGAGGCGATTAGGGTTCATTCAAGAGAATAGTTTACTTTAATCTACAGATCGTTTGCGTCCTTATTCCACATATCATCGAATCTGTCTCTCTCCAGCATTATTATTATTTATCTAGTTTAACAAGATATCTACCCAGATTAAGAAAGAAACCCTACTCTCTATACAAGGTCTTAATCTCACGATCAACGAAAGTTACGGTCATGTTCAAAGATGAACCTGCAGATTGTTATTGAGGTTGAAAGTTTATCCGTTTTTTGATTCGCCTCTCTCGCCGTCTTTCAGAAACAATCCAGATATGGTTTTATCGTTTTCTCTCCTATTTCGGTATACAAAACCTTCCAGATTCCTATTCTTGATTACTGATCTTGTCTAGGGTTTTGAGTATAACTTAGATGTGCCTTGTTTTGTTATTCTCAGAGTTGTTCTAGACGTGTGAGATCTTGTGTTGTAATCGTTTGAGTGTTGAGTCTGTTGTTCTAGGTTGATAAGGGTTTTCCTTGTATTTTAAGGGCTTTTGTATGTTCAGGGATTAAACGTTTAGGTTTGGGTTAATAAATCGCGTGTTTGAAGTATTTGATATCATGTTTTTGACATGGTATCAGAGCCTTTAAGCTCTTGATTCTGGTTTCATATTTGTTTCTATTGTGAGTAGTTGGGGATCTTATCTTTATTATAGATATGGTCTGCTTGTTGACGATTTGTCCTGTGTCAGTTGTGTTCTTGGTACATTGTGGTTCGGTCAGATAGTTGAAGATCTGAGGTGATTGTGAATATCTTGTGAATCTAGTACTATAAGGGTAGATTTGTTATTTAAAAGATGGATGTGGTTTTTTGATCGATAATCTTGATTGTTCACATACTTGGCCTATTATTCTTTCTAGAGATTTGGACCTTCTAAACGTTTTTCTTGCATCTAGGCTTTACAACCCTAAGTGAAGATTGTAGGTCTTGACCGAATTTTGGAAGGCGACCCTAACTTGGGTGGATTCCCGGTGAGATTGTTCCCTTACGCTGTTATTTTTTTGTATTTGTGTCTACAAGTAGATTGGTCGGGTCAGGGGTACCGGTGGGCGAGACTTAACTACGTGGTTGTTGTGTCCATCTTAGTGGTCTAAAGGCTCCCAAGTTAAGGCCTGCATTGACACCCTTGAGTGACGAACCAACGAATTGGTCCCTAGCTTTCCTTCGTCGTTCGTGTCTTGTTAAGATTGAGTTGTTTTATATCTTTTTTTAAATAATCTTAGCCGGTGATTTGGCTGTGCTAGGATAATTGTAACTAGCTGTTAATTGCTAATCTGTTGTGTTGGTTATCATTTGCTGTTACATATCCTAGTTGTATTTGATTATGGATGCGGTTCTTGCTTATTTCATGCTAGGTGCTTGGTGTCCATATGTAATTCACAGTTCATTCTTAAATAGTATTTTAGAGAATAGTGAGTCTGCTTTTTAAAGGAGTTTCTATTAAACTTTAGACTGATATCTTGTTTCTTGATATTTGAAACTTAGGTAATAAAACTTTATAGCTGATTCATGTAGCTTAAATGTTTTACAAATCATGATTTATCCAGATTATTCCTAAATGTTTCTAATTGATGATAAATGTTTTCTAGTTGGAAACATTTGAGATATTTAGTGTCCATAAGATGTTTCCTGCTACCTTGATTCATGTTCTTGAAAAACTAAAAAAAGGTTTATCTAACCCAAGGTTTTTTGGTTAATCAAATTAGTATTTAAATTCTTTGCAAAGTTTTTACTTGACATGTTTTCTTTAGATGTGGTTTTGAATTTAAAAGTTGTGTGTCACTTTTATTTTTAAAAATCATGTGATTTAATGGCTCAAGACTTTTAGTCTAAGTTGTATATGTCACATGACTTATTGGTTATTTGAAATCATGTTTTTCTCTTGGTTTGTTTTGATTCTATTGTATCTTAGAGTCTATAATTTGATGAGCTGTTGAGAGATTCATAAAGATGGTCTATATATATTGAGGACTTGATTGTTATATGTTACTTGTATTAGTAATATCAAGTCTTTTGTTCTTAAATCTTTGTTTTAACTTTGCATCTTTGGTTACTAGTATTGAATCGTGTGATTCTTCTGGTTTTAACATCTTCTTTAACCGTATCTTGATGAGTTGTTTAATTAAACTCGTGTCATGATGGTTTGTTGTCTAGTATGACATATGTTGAACCTTATAGTTTGATTTGGCAATCTATGTGTATTTTCCTCTTGTAATCTCTGGTAGTGGCACTAGATCTAGGATTATGAAATAAAATCTGCATGTTGTAGGTTTAAGTGTCTATTAGATCATGTTAGTGTTTTTTTTGTAAGTTCGTCTTGTTGATGTCATGAGCTGCAGAGATTAGAGAATGATATGTAAGCAGCTTCGGTTGGTTTCTGTTTATGATCTAATGATTGAACTTGTAATTGTTGAAGTCTTATATGTGTTCTTCTATTTGGAAGATTGTATTCTGGTAATGAAATTTTGAACATTTATTAGACTTGTATAGGCTGTAATTGTGTTTACATGTTGTGAGTCATGTGACTCTTGTTTTTTCATATAGGCTTTTACCATATCATGATGGTCTTGTGTGGTCTATATGCAATGTGTGTATAATCTTGTTGTTTGGTTAGTCGAACCATGTGGTAGACGTATTTTAACCAACGGTTATGTCAAGATTATATTTTTAACAACCTTATATGTTGTCTCTTGTGAGATTTTCTGGTTGCAAATCGTGTAATTGTGTTCAATCAGAATTTGTTTAGCTGCGTCTTTATAACTTGGTGTAGTTCATGTTGTTCTACTGTTATCAGATTTTTTGAATCTTGTGATTCATATATTTCTTGTGTTTAGAAGTTGTGATTCTTCATTGACAGATTCATTTTGATTTGTATGGTTCATTTCTGGTTGGTTCGTGTTCTTGTAAAGTTGAAAAAGGTTTTATGTCTAATCAGAGATTGTGAATTAATCAAATTAGACATTATGTTTCTTTTACAAGCTGTGTGACACGGATCTTGCCTTACCCATGTATTTGAGTCATATTATACTCTCATTCATTGTTGTTGATTAGAATTTTGTACTGCACTTTTTGTTTAATATGTGCGTAGTATCAAAGGTGTTCTAGTCTGGTCATCCGAGATTATAGTGGTGTTAATCTGTTGGTTAAGTTTTTTGTTTTCTGGTTATGAACTATGTGGTTCGCAAATGCAATCAGTTGTATTTGTTCAAGAATATTTCTTGAGTGTTTAGCAACCTTGTATGTTTTCGTTGTATGAGAAGTGTGTTTTCTGATTTCAAAATCATGTGATTGAGTTGCCTTAAATTCATTCAGAAATTGTTTTTCGTTATTTGTTGTGAGGTTGCAAAAGTTTACTTAAGACACATTGGTCTTTATGTTCCTCACAAGTCTTGAAGTTTACAATGTCGTGTGACTTTTTGGTTTACATGATATGTGTCTAGTAATATTGTTGAATCTTGTGATTCGTTGTTTTTGTCAGATGTTAAAATCTTCTGATTAAAGTTGTTTTTGATGCTTTTGGCATATGTCTCTTGTCTTGTTGAATATAGTTTTGCTGATTTATTTTTCATGGTTGCTGAGATCAATGTGTCTTCAGAATTCTCAAAAATATTTGTTATTTTTTTTTCAAAAAAAAAAAAAGTGTTTTAAAAGATACTAGATTTGTTCTAATTTTCTTGATCTTCTAGTTGATGATTATGGTTGGTGTTAGTTTGTAGATCTAGTCTTGTTGTTCAGAGTTATTGAGGATTATTCAAATCATTTGATTTTGTTTTTATTCTAGTTGAACTAGTATTGTCTAAGAATGTTGGTGTAACTGTTATTCTACTTGTTTATATATATATATATATATATATATATATATATATATATATAATAAGTTGGTTACTTAAAATAAATAAAAAGGATGAATTTTCAAAATAAACTTTTCTCAAAATCCAAGTGTCTTATAAAAAAAAGGAGGGTCTAGGAATTCTTCAACATTTCCTAGATATTGAAATCATTAAGTTGATAAAAGTTTTATGTTTTCGTTATAAAATTTCATCTTAAAGGATATTTTATAGTTATTATTTCAACTATACATCTTTAATCTTTCTCTGCTTCTAAGATTCGTTTTGTGCCTCTCGCTTTTGCTCTCTCTTTTTTTCGTCTCTTATGATGTTATGTCCAGAGTTTAATCTAGCATGTTTAGATCTCGTTATCCTAGTTAGTCTGTATAGATCATCTGTTAATGGGCTATTTAGAGAGTAGTCGAGAGTCTTGGCTGTTCTTAGAAGTCTTGTCTGATTGTAGTTGTCTTGGTTGTATATGTTGAAACCTCTTAAGAAACTTGGAGAAATAAAAGGTGCAGTCTATAATTTAACGACATACAGCTAAAACTGAGTGTCGTGCTATATATATGTGACAACCTGCACCCTTCACTTTTCATAAATGTGCATAATTGGTTCCTCAACTATTTCGAAATTTTCATTTTTAACCTTTGTATTTTAATAGGACCAAAATTCACAATTTAATAAAACTTATAATTTTTATAAGTAAAAGTATGCACGTTTTATACTCACATCTACACCCGAGCACGTATATTTCAGACCTTGATACTCAAAGCCCTTAATTTTCGGTCCTAAAACAACTTAGAAACAGAAGGAAACAAGTCTATAACTTAAAATTGATTAAATTAGAAAAATTATTTTTTTAGCCCTCGCGGTCCGCTAAGACAGTCTCAGTCAAAGTCACAGTCAAAGTCTCAATCAAAGTCCCAGTCAATGTCCTAGTCAAAGTCTTAGTCAAACAGTCAAAGTCATAGTCAAATATTCAATTCATCATAAAACCTTACTTTATGGTGTTGACCAATTTTAATGGCTAATTGAATCCAAAACTAGTATAAAAACCCACCTATGACCCATTACACTTTGCACCTCTAATTCAATTGTTTCAATTCGATTAAACTCTCCCTCGTACCTTTCTTCTAGAGTATATTACTTCTACATTTGAAGCTTTGATTATAAGCTCTTGTAATTGGTGAATTGGAAGCTTGATATTTTTTCCTATTCGGTTTCTTCTCTTCTAAATTGGACTAGTTTCGTTGTTGAATCTTTGGATTGCTCGCATTTTCACGCTCGCTTAGTCATCTAGTCATTTGGCGAAAGTGAGTATTTCCTATCCCCTTTTTGCTTTTATTCATTTTTGGGGTGTTACATGTACACTTATACAAATTACAAATACAAGTTGACATTTTTACAATACAATTCTAGTACTATGTGCATTTGCTTACAAACGTGCTTTATGCTTAGACATTTCATGTAGAATACATTTGTACTTAGTGAATGAAATCAAATGAATTGGTTGACCATTACAATGATTTACATGCCTTTAAATAAATACAATGGTGAGACAATTATGGTAGCCAATGAATCTTAGTTATGAGGAGCATTAAAGGGGTTGACTATACAATAATGGTGATAGGATTCTAAGTAAGGTATGATTGCTGTATGATTGCTAACAGTCCCCCGCAGTTGGAGCCGTAGCCTGTCGAAGGCACAAACTGGATCGAAAACGAGTAAAAAGTTGCTTCGAGAGACCTTTGGTGAAAATATCGGCATACTGAAAATCTGCAGGAACGTGGAAGACTCGGACATCACCAATGCGAACTTTTTCACGTACAAAATGTATGTCCATTTCAACATGCTTGGTGCGCTGATGCTGAACCGGATTCTGTGTAAGGTAGACAGCTGAAACATTGTCGCAGTACACAACAGTGGCTTGTTTGAGTTTGACACCTAGTTCAAATAGTAGGTTGCGGATCCAACTAGCTTCAGCGACTGCATTAGCAACTCCTCGGTACTCGGCTTCAGCACTTGAACGAGCCAGAGTGGGTTGTCTTTTAGAGCTCCAGGAAATTAAATTGTCACCCAAATAAATGCAATATCCTGATGTAGACCGGCGAGAATCTGGGCATCCACCCCAATCGGCATCCGAGTAAACAGTGAGCGAAGTGGATCGGGATGGAGATATATGTAGTCCGAAATCCAAGGTGCCCCGGACATAACGTAGTATACGTTTGAGGAACTGTAGATGTGGTTCACGAGGATCGTGCATGAAGAGGCAAACTTGCTGAACTGCATACGTGATGTCCGGGCGGGTAATAGTGAGATACTGAAGAGCTCCGGCAAGACTGCGGTAGAGAGTTCCATCAACTGCTGGAGCACCAGATTCGGAGCCCAGTTTTGATCCGACTTCAACTGGCGTGGAACACGACTTGCAATTTGACATGTTTGCACGTTTCAATATCTCAGCAGCATATGATGCTTGGGATACGAAGAGGCCTCCAGTCTTCTGTTCAACCTTTAGTCCCAAAAAATGGTGCAAACGACCTAGATCAGTCATGGCAAATTCTCCTTTGAGCAAAGCAATAATGCGAGTGAGTAAGGCAGAGTCCGATGCAGTTAGGACAATGTCGTCAACATAAAGTAGGAGATACGCCGTTTGTGTGCCATGTTGATAAACGAATAGGGAGGTGTCACAAACGCTGCTTTTGAAGCCACACTACAAAATAAAAGAGGAGAAACGATGATACCAGGCACGGGGTGCCTGTTTTAACCCATAAAGTGACTTATTTAACCTGCAAACAAAACTAGGTTTGTTAGAATCAACAAAGCCCGGAGGCTGGTGCATATAAACGGTTTCCTTTAGGTTGCCATTTAGAAAAGCATTCTTGACGTCCAATTGATGGATAGGCCAAGATCGGGAGACCGCCAAGCTTAAGACGGTCCGAATTGTTGTCGGTTTGACAACAGGGCTAAATGTCTCGTCACAATCCACACCAATAGTTTGACTTTTGCCATTCACCACTAATCGAGCCTTGTACCGTTCTAGTTCCCCGGATGCTTTATACTTATGTTTAAACAGCCACATGCACCTAATAATAGGGGCAGATGAAGGTCTCGGTACTAATTCCCACGTATTATTCTCCAATAAAGCTTTGTATTCGGCGGCCATGGCAGCGTTCCAGTTTGGATCCTGTAGGGCGGTGAGGTGAGATTTGGGAAGGGGTGAGACGGTGTTGGATAAAGTGGACAGGTTGAAGGGTATTTTTGGTTTGGAAATGCCGGCACGAGAGCGAGTGATCATGGGATGGGAAGGGGGAGGTGGAGGTGGATTGTGCGGGTTTAGTTGTGGGTGCGGCTGTGGTGGGTTGGGTTGCTGTGGGTTGGGCCGGTTTGTATGGGTAGGATAAATTGGAGTGGGCCGAGGAGGGAAGCCAGGGGGAGGCCCAAGATTGGACGGTATAGTGGGCTGGGATGGCATAGGAACGAGTGGGCTTTGTATAGGAGAGTGGGCCAGTTGAGGAGAGTGGGCTGGTGTAGGGCTTTGAGGTGGGGCCGAGGTATGTGGTGGATGTGGGAAAGTGAAGGTGGAAGGGGGCGGATCGTCACAAAAGGTGGATGTGGGTTTGGGGTCTTTGGAAGAGGCCATGGGAAAAACAGTCTCGGCAAAAGTTACATGTCGGGAAAATATAGTTTTGCCGGTAGAAAGTTCAAGGCATCTATAACCCCGATAATTTGCGGGGTACCCCAAAAAAAGACATAAAGAGGATTTAGGTGGAGTTTATGAGGTCGAGTCGAGGACTCGTTAGGGTAACATGCGCACCCGAAGACCCGAAGATGGTCATAGGATGGGTGGCGTTGGTAGAGAACGGAGCATGGGGTAAGGTTATGTAGGGTCTTGGTGGGGATTATGTTGTGAAGGTAACACGCCGTGTGGATGGCTTCAACCCAAAAGCGGGAAGGAAGGGAGGCGTGAAGGAGGAGAGAAAGCATGATGTCGTTTAAGCGACGAATCATGCGCTCCGACTTACCATTTTGTTGAGATGTGTGGGGGCAAGAGAAACGGAATTGAATCCCGTGTTTGTTAAAAAACTCAATAAAGCTATGGTTATTAAATTCCCCACCCATGTCACATTGAAATTGTTGTATGTTAAGTTTGAATTGGGTTTTAACAAAGTTGTGAAAATTTGAAAACTTGGTGAAAACTTCAGATTTGAATTTTAAGGGGTAAACCCAAGAGTATTGGGTGAAGTCGTCAATTAACACCATATAATATTTGTATCCGGCGGTGCTAACAACGGGGGAGGTCCATAAGTCACAATGGACAATGGAAAAGGGCATGGATGTTGTGGTGATAGAATCAACAAACGGAAGACGTTTATTTTTGGCCAACTGGCAAGCATGACAAACAAAATTAGGTTCAAGTTTATTACATGGGGTTTGATTGGACCGGGGGCGATAGTCACGAGAGGTGTTGGCAGTTGGGTTTGGATCACGAGAGGGTGGTGTTTGGTTGTTTGGTTGTTCACGGGTTTGGTGATTTGGGTTACGGGTAGAGGTTTGTGCGGCAGCCACAATCGTGTTACCTTCCAAGGCATCCCGGGCTAAGCGTCTTTTTTCATCGTTTCGCAGCATCTCACAAGCCTCATCCCACGAAGGTTGAGCCTGGTGTATTAAAGAACCCATGGTGTCATACTCACTCGGCAATCCTCGAACCATTTGCAAGACTAGGCGTTTATCCGTAACGGGTGTGTCAACGAGATCATTCAACTGATCCGCAAGCTCCCGGAGTCGCAGAAAATAATCTTCAAGGACGGTTGTGACTTGAGGGTTATGTTGACGAACTCGTGTTCAAGGGCTGCAATACGGGCTCCCTTGTTATTGTGGAACTGATTTTGAACCTTTAGCCATGCCTCGCGAGCCGTTTTGCAATCTTCAGGAAGAATGCGCTTCAAATAATTATCGGAGAGGGTGTTGTAAATCCATTGAAGGACAATGGAGTCGATTTCGAACCATGACGCGTATTCCGGTCAAATTCATCGGGAGCAGGCGTTCCATCAATATGATGAAGGACGCGATACCCGCGAGCATGTAGAAGAAATAGGCGAACCCATGAGGTGTATGAGACGTTCACGTCATCAAGGACGCGGACCTTTTGTGTGATGTTTGAGACAGAGTACACAGGGTGAAGGGGTTGCGATGCAGTTTTGGGAACAGTTGAGTTGGTTTCTGCCATGTCCGAAGACTATGGCAAGAAAAAAGATATGGAACAGAAAAAAAATTAAGGTGCGGAAGAGGTGAGTAAAGCTCTGATTACCATGAAATAAAATGAATTGGTTGACCATTACAATGATTTACATGCCTTTAAATAAATACAATGGTGAGACAATTATGGTAGCCAATGAATCTTAGTTATGAGGAGCATTAAAGGGGTTGACTATACAATAATGGTGATAGGATTCTAAGTAAGGTATGATTGCTGTATGATTGCTAACAGTGAAATCATTAACATTGTACAAGCCGACCTTAACATTGGATAGCGCTATTGGATTGACAACCCGCCTAGGTTGATTCTCCCCCTTTTTCATCGGAGAATCCGTGGTCATTGTTAAGTTATTATCCATTTATTGGATAAGTACACCGCCGTTCATTTAGTACATTATACAGTCACAGGATTGATTTCGCTCATTTGTATGTTACATAGTTTACATAATTGCACTGTAGCTTTGCACTTGAATTGTATACCATTTTTTTTCCAACTTACTATATGTATTAAAACTAGGAATGCTCACCAACATTTCTTATGTTGACAAAACTTATTTTGTACATGTTTCAGGTGCAGTTTGATCTTAGTATTATAGCATTGGATTCTAGTGCTTGCTTTTAATAAGTTATTTCAAATTTCATGTTTTGTTCATACTTTTGTATTTTTCTCATTTCATCCATGTAAGACAATTTAAATTATTCAATAATATATTTACATTTTAGTACTATGTGCTTTTGAACAATCGTCACTACGTGACACCTCGATGATTCCGCCATCGGTTGGGGTGTTACAGATTGGTATCAGAGCCATGGTTATAGGGAATTAGGTTATTAGAATGCCTTTTAGCTAGTCTATAACCAAGCTTACATTCACGAGTCCTCTTGTGTTTATTTCTCTTTATCCTATTATTTTCTTTCAAGATATTTTCGCTATGATTCTTTCTCGTTATTCTTTCGGTGTGTTGAAGATACTCGTATTTCACAAACGAGACGATATCACCAAGTTAGGAGTGACATCCATACCTTGGTGATTAGTTCCACTCCTCTATATGTTATTTATCTTAGGAATATATCTTTGAGATGGGAGTGACATCCACACCTCAAAGAGTACTTCTTTCAAAAAGGAACTTAACCACTAAGCTAGGAGTGATATCTTTAACTTAGTGATTGGTTTCATTCCATAATCGTTTTCAATTTTGAAATACATCTTTGAGTTAGGAGTGAAATCCAAATCTCAAGGATCTATTTTTGCATCTCACTAAAGTTTTGGAATTCACTATTGATGGGGCACGTGCAATATGGAAGGGTGAGCGCCTGTATCCCGAGTTTTCGTCTAGGCCTGGTATTTCGTATGAATCCCAATCAGACGAGGGACCCGTATACCTACCTGGGAACTCTTGGGATGAGCATTCACTTATAGGCTAAAGTACGCCCCCACAAGTCACTAGGAAATTTTAAATACTTGAGTTGGTCAAAGTTTCCTATGGAAACAATTCCAATGTTTTATATCATTGATATTTATATTTGTTTATCATTTGAAGATTCAATTTAGTCACTTGTTGTATCATATGCTATTATTCATTGATCATTCGCTTTTGGATTTCTTATCATTATTATTAAAACTTTTTGTTCGTTAAATTATCGCATTAAAGCTTACACTATTTCACTTATGCTCATGATTCTTACACTATAAGGTATTACTCGTTTTGCGTCAAAACATTTTTACCCACGACTTAAGTTTTAAACTCTGTGTTTAACTTTGATCACATCCTGATTTTAGGAATGTTGCGTCATCATTCAATTAAAAATGACCATGTTTTTTCCAAACTTATTATTTCAACCTGTTTTATACCTTCATGTTTACAAACTTACTTGATCGAAGTCACAGTATATCCTCATATACCTAATACTAATATTGCTGCACCTAGTCTCCTAAGCCATAGCCAACTACCATTAGTTAGAACTTCTTAGTCAGACTAAACTCATACATAAATGCCTACCTACACGATACGCACTAGTACACAACTCTCTAAAACGATTAATTTGACAACTTATTCTATAAGTCTTTTCACAAAGCCTATTCGCCAAATTAGAACACACTTTTCATACACCTTGTGCCTTGAAACAAATAGCCCGCTATGAGTCCAAAGAGATGCCATAACAATCCTGCAAATAAATGATCTTTCAATGTATAAATTTCGTAAAAGTTTGAAAATTTAAAAGGTTTCAAGTTTACCCAGTCTTAACGGGTAACACTTCGATTTTCTCAACATTTCATAACAATTAAAAATTTCCGACTTTTCAACCCACAAGTTAAAGAATGTTTAAATACAAAAAATTTTATTTTCCGAAATTCGTCAAGGCATCTGGGATCCTTCACAACTTTCACATCATTTTAAATCTTGGTCTTTTGAAACACATTAGATTTACACACACTTCATGAAATGGTTTTATCTTGCATTTTATAAACTTGCATTGCATATTTTACAAATCAAATGTAAATCTGCATGTTTTCATATAATGTATCCAATATATGGTTTCGGGAGGAATTTGCAACTAATAATATACCTTATAACACTTTTCAAACTCGACTTCTCGTAAACACATGAAAATGTGTACTTACGAAATCTTTTCAAGTGAACCTGTTTTGAACTTAAAACATTCTTCGGTTTCCAAAAAGTTATCCTCATACCAGTAGACTATACGTCTGTTCTGCACACTTTCATTTACAGTAAATTTCATTATTTTTTAACACCATTCTATTTATAGTTACGTTCGTACATTATCTTATTATTTTTGTATTATTCTTTTGTTGGTAGTTATTTTCACGCGTTATTCGCAACTATTCTCGCACTAGTTATTAGTAGTTATTCTTACAACACTAGTTTTGAGCATTAATTTAACTCGTTTACTTTCATTTTGTGCAAATTGTGCGATTTACTCGATTTACGTTATGCTATTCTTTTAATCGAAATTTTATGTTATACTTATATACTTACATGAACGCATATTTGGTATGCATTTTTTTTTGTGAGCAAAACCCTGTTATACTTACATTATTTTGTTCATCATCATGACCAACGAACATACTAATTGATAGCTCGTATGAGATGTAAGCCAGTTCCCATGTACGACTCGGTTCAGAGTATTCCTCTAGCCCGAGGGGAACAGTGTAATCCTCAGAGTTTATTGATATGGTTGTTTAGAGCCCAATGATGTGAACAGAAAATTTACCAGTTAAGGGTGAACCCGAAAGGTGAAGAACCCCTAATCATGTCTTATACTTACACATTAATCTCATTACGGTTTTAAGGTGAACTTGAAAGGGGAAGAACCTCTAACCGCATCTTATACTTGAGCAGTATCTATTACTTAATACATTTTGGTTGCACGCATTGTTTCTTTTATTACTTATGTTGGTGTTATGGAAAAGCATAGCACCCTAGTGTAAGGTAAATCGATGATTACGATCCGGAACGCAATCATGGGTTTACAGGTACATAAGGGTGGTGTGTAATTCTATTTGGCTATTGGTAGACAATCAGTACGAGTCCAAAGTATCGGGAGTGTGGTGGGTTAGCTGCGGTACACCCTATATATAAGCATAAACGATACTGCGGGAGCGGACTAGGAGTCTGACCAAGAACCTACCCATTACTATCTCTTCATTAGATCATTGATTAATAGCTAGCCTTTCAATAAGAACATTTTACATAAGCTTTAATTAGTTTTGTTGGAGCCTTCCTTGTTGACACCTCTATAGAAAACCTTAAACTTTGTATACTCTTACACTCTCTGTTAGTCGAAACCCTGTTGCATATCCTTAGTAAAGTTCGGTCAGGAATCTTTCTAAAGTAGGGGAGACTACCTTCATTAGTGCCTCTGCCTTCACCTGTTTGCCTTCACCCGTTACACGTTCCCAAAACCTTTCTCATTTAAACTCTTAACTTTCTAACATTGGGTCAACTGTCAAGGATTTTGAACCTTTTACTTTGGGTATTAGACAACTATTTTAAATTTTGTCAAATCATAAATGATGGAATTTTCTTTTAAAAAACCAGTTGACTGTTACAACGCCTTTTGTTTCATGGAAACCTTCACTTGAAAGTAATTTCGGGACGAAATTTTCTAAAGTAGGGGAGACTGTGACAACCTGTACCCTTCACTTTTCATAAATGTGCATAATTAGTTCCTCAACTATTTCGAAATTTTCATTTTTAACCTTTGTATTTTAATAGGACCAAAATTCACAATTTAATAAAACTTATAATTTTTATAAGTAAAAGTATGCAAGTTTTATACTCACATCTACACCCGAGCACGTATATTTCAGACCTTGATACTCAAAGCCCTTAATTTTCGGTCCTAAAACAACTTAGAAACAGAAGGAAACAAGTCTATAACTTAAAATTGATTAAATTAGAAAAATTATTTTTTTAGCCCTCGCGGTCCGCTAAGACAGTCTTAGTCAAAGTCACAGTCAAAGTCTCAATCAAAGTCCCAGTCAATGTCCTAGTCAAAGTCTTAGTCAAACAGTCAAAGTCATAGTCAAATATTCAATTCATCATAAAACCTTACTTTATGGTGTTGACCAATTTTAATGGCTAATTGAATCCAAAACTAGTATAAAAACCCACCTATGACCCATTACACTTTGCACCTCTAATTCAATTGTTTCAATTCGATTAAACTCTCCCTCGTACCTTTCTTCTAGAGTATATTACTTCTACATTTGAAGCTTTGATTATAAGCTCTTGTAATTGGCGAATTGGAAGCTTGATATTTTTTCCTATTCGGTTTCTTCTCTTCTAAATTGGACTAGTTTCGTTGTTGAATCTTTGGATTGCTCGCATTTTCACGCTCGCTTAGTCATCTAGTCATTTGGCGAAAGTGAGTATTTCCTATCCCCTTTTTGCTTTTATTCATTTTTGGGGTGTTACATGTACACTTATACAAATTACAAATACAAGTTGACATTTTTACAATACAATTCTAGTACTATGTGCATTTGCTTACAAACGTGCTTTATGCTTAGACATTTCATGTAGAATACATTTGTACTTAGTGAAATCATTAACATTGTACAAGCCGACCTTAACATTGGATAGCGCTATTGGATTGACAACCCGCCTAGGTTGATTCTCCCCCTTTTTCATCGGAGAATCTGTGGTCATTGTTAAGTTATTATCCATTTATTGGATAAGTACACCGCCGTTCATTTAGTACATTATGCAGTCACAGGATTGATTTCGCTCATTTGTATGTTACATAGTTTACATAATTGCACTGTAGCTTTGCACTTGAATTGTATACCATTTTTTTCCAATTTACTATATGTATTAAAACTAGGAATGCTCACCAACATTTCTTATGTTGACAAAACTTATTTTGTACATGTTTCAGGTGCAGTTTGATCTTAGTATTATAGCATTGGATTCTAGTGCTTGCTTTTAATACGTTATTTCAAATTTCATGTTTTGTTCATACTTTTGTATTTTTCTCATTTCATCCATGTAAGACAATTTAAATTATTCAATAATATATTTACATTTTAGTACTATGTGCTTTTGAACAATCGTCACTACGTGACACCTCGATGATTCCGCCATCGGTTGGGGTGTTACAATATACTGCTACATGTAGAATATTTTGACGATATAATCAACTTAGTATTAAAAGTGCAGAGTATAATTTCAGTTTAATGTTCTTGATAAAACTATACCGAGACTTTATTATCAACAAATATTTGCAAAATAAAAAGAAGAAGGAAAACCTATTGTTTCGTTTTGTGGTGATAATGAAGGCATCACAATTGCTGCAATCCCAGTTTTTTGACAAAAATTTAAATGTTTTGAGCTACTCTATTTTTTCTTAAGAAATTTGATTTCGAAAGTATGGTTGGTTGGACAGTATGTAAACTTGTATCTCTATTTGATGGATTTGGATATTGAATTGTGGGGGGGGGGGGGGGTGTTGTTAAAAATATAACATATTTTCTAATTCAATATCTAATCATGATTATTGTGGTACAATGTTATGTTCTTAATAAGGTTTATTTTTTGTTACATGTTGAATGAGGGAGATGGACCTGTTATTTGAGCTGCACATAATTGGGCCTATTGAAGCTGTATATTATTGGGCTAACATTACAAATGACTTGTTCATGGGCCTATTGAAGCTCTATCTTCAGACTTTGCAACACCGCCTCATGACCAGATGTCATAGTATAAAGATCCACATATTGTTAGACACAGAAGGTTAATTAGCTCTCTCTCACAACAATAATAGAGAGGTGATTAGGGTTCATTCAAGAGAATAGTTCACTTTAATCTACAGATCGTTTGTGTCCTTTTTCCAGAGATCATCGACTCTGTCTCTCTCCAGCATTATTATTATTCATCTAGTTTAACAAGATATCTACCCAGATTCCTATTCTTGATTACTGATCTTGTCTAGGGTTTTGAGTATAACTTAGACGTGTCTTGTTTTGTTATTCTCGGAGTTGTTCTAGACGTGTGAGATCTTGTGTTGTAATCGTTTTGTACTAGGTTGATAGGGTTTTTCCTTGTATTTTTAGGGTCTTTGTATGTTCAGGGATTAAACGTTTAGGTTTGGGTTAATAAATCACGTGTTTGAAGTATTTGATATCATGTTTTTGATAATCTCGTTACGAAAAATAAAAAAAGATTATCAAAACAAAATACATTCTAAAATTATAAATAAGCAATTAATTAATAAATGCTAATAACAGTGGCGGAACCAGAAAATTTTAATTAAAGGGTCGATAATATATATATATATATATATATATAGTGCATGGTAACCGTTATTTAATTATTTAAATTAACTAAATATAAATCTAGTGAAAAGAAAAAAAAATTTATAAAACATTGATATTTTTTAAAACTTAACTCAAACTGAAAATAAGCAAAAGTAAAAAAGCTACTGTACCAAAAAGAACTATTTTTTTTTTTGAAAGATAAAAAGAACTATTATTATTTAACCAATATTATTATTTCGGGAATAGTGTTGACAGTAGTGGGTAGTACAAACTAGTGGGATTAAGTAAAAAAATACCCATCACTTTACTAATATTTACTATAATACCCATCTTCTTTCTCTCTTCACCCTGTAACACAGCACGATCACACGTATCCTAGAAAATTCCGACGAACCGTATCTCACTTTGCTTCTTTTACGCCAACTTCTCTTCACTATCAGTACTGTTGGATTAACAATCTGGGGTCAAAGTACACAAATCAACTGAAAAACGGATCTCCTCGTTATGAAGACTTGGCTGGCCGAAGGGTCAGCCGACCCCCCTGACCCTCCTGTGGTTCCGCCCCTAAATAGACTTATAGTTTGATTATCGTATTCAGAAGTCAACCCAACATCATGTAGGTGCTATCACATGATTTGATTGTATAAGCTTTTAATGAAATAATCATATTCAAAATTCAAATTGAACACTTGCACTGGTACACTTCCGGCCCAAATGTGATTTCGTTAGATGTGTGACCCACGGAGTATTCTTGGTGTCCAAATTTGTTACGTCAAACACTTGCATGTTAACTTGTCGTACACTTGGCCCAAATGTGATTTCATTAGATGAGACCCACTTTAACTATTTTGGACAGGTCCGTTCAAACAAACCGGACCAACCCTCAATAATGAGGGGCCGTCCGAAATGGTAGTCCGGAATTCCGAACTCGTCTGAATTCCTCCGGTTGTGGATGCCCTTTGAAGACAATCCATTTTAAGTAAAAAAGTGTTTATTTATATATTATTTTTAGATTTAATTTAGTGAATGTTGGATATATATAATAATTAATCTATGTTGTTCTTAATTTCTTTCTTTTTTATAAGAGTATGACAACATGTTAATGTGTTAAAATTATATAGACTAAATTTCAAGTTTTGTCCTTTACGTTTATACCAGATTTTAATGTATGTCATTTACGTTTAAAATTGATGAGTTATGTACTTTATGTTTTAAAATTTTGCACGTATTTTCCTTCAACACTAACTTAGTTAGTTTTTCTTGTTATGAGGGTAGTATTGTAATTTTACCTATTCAATTAAAAAATATATAAACCAAATATCTCTTTCTAAACACTCTTCTATGTAAACTCCCCCCCCCCCCCCCCCCCAACCTTCACAATCCAACCTACCATCACAAAAACCCATCTGAACACCTTGTTATCTTCTCATTCGGTCGCAAAAAGTTTGGCTGTTGAACCAAATCAGGGTTAAAATGCCCCTTTGGGGTCTGATTTAAGTAGAAGCCAGACAACAACCTTGTGTGTAAATGTTAACTAGTAATTTAGCCGCCGCGCGTTGCGGTGGCGTTGAAAGTAAAGTTTCAACGTAAAGTAAACTCCATGTTTGAGGTGAGCAAATCGGCTTTTTTTGCCGAACGGTTTCGGTTCCAAACCGGTTCGGTTTTGGACGGTTTTGTCGATTCGTAAGACCGGTTTCGGAGACCGGTTTCGGTTCGGTTTCAGTTTCGGTTCTTAATCGGTTTTTTCGTGCACTTTTTAAAATCGTATAAATTACATAAAATTCAACTTTTAATAACTTTTAGGGTTTTTTAAAGAAGGAAATTGAATATTAATATCAAAAAAACAATGTTTTATTTGTGTTTATGGCAAAAAAATATATTTTTCTTAAAGCGGGTTCGGTTCGGTTTCGGTTTTTTACCGGTTTCGGCCGGTTTTTAGCGATACCGGTTTCGGTTCGGTTCCGGTTTCTTTTGACCGGTTTTTTCGTCGGTTTTAGGTTCGGTTCGGTTTGAGATTTTTTTAGTACCGGTTTCACGTAAAACGGTTTTGACCGGTTTCGGTTCGGGTGTTCCTGAACCGGTTTTTTTTTGCTGACCTTTAAAACGTGTTTCAACGTGTTATATTGGACTACAGAAACACTATCGCCCCTTTGGTCTTTTTTTTTTCATTTCAAATAAGGAATCAAGGCTGATTTGAGTACAAAATCATTGGATATTAACTAGTGAGATATTAAGGATGAGAGTATCAATGAACATTGAAGAAAATATACATCTACCTTATAATTACCATATTCTAAATAGATTGTAAAATAAGATCAGGAATACGTGCATCACAGTAGTATGACAGGTGGGATAATTTCCAATAATTCAGTAGCATTCAACATATATGTCCTGGCCTTTTTCAATAGGGGTAACTTTGTAAAATAGTAACCAACTTTCAAAAGTGTTCCAATTAGGTCACTCAACAATTTTTTTTGTCTCAATTAGGTCACTCAACATTCACTTAGTATGTAAATTAGAGGTTTTTTCATCTATTTTGTAGGTAACTATGGTAATGTGGCTTTTTGTTTATTTTTTTCCTATCTATTAATGCCGACGTTAAGTGATGATGTGGATTTAGCATATTTTTTTTAATTTTTTAATATAATTAACATGTTATTTTCTTTTTTTAATACATCTACATATATTTAAAATCCTGACTCCAACATCTTCTCCTCCATGTTATTCTTGACACATACAAAATTTTACAAGACTCGATTTGAATGTTTAGTCATTTAATTGAGCAAAAAAAAAGGATGAGTGACCTAATTGGAACACTTTTGAAACTTAGTTACTATTCTATGAAATATTCCCTTTTCTCAATATTGCTGAACATATCTCAAACTTTTCCCAAACCCCATTCCACCATCCAAACTTTTTCAAAATTTCTTTTAGTACCATCCATGCTGCATCAGTTCACACAATGAAATATCGCCCTTGCGTATCGAGCTTCCTTACTGAATAATAAAGAACTTAAATGATATGCATCTAACAAATATTTAAGATCCCATAAACCGCCTAGTCTCGTTCATGACAACCAACAAAATCAACTCCACAACCTTTGCATATTACAATTGACATAATTTAGCATAGTAAAACGTAAGTGCACACGGAAAACCAAAGAATAGATTCTCACACCAAATACAAATGGCCAGATTCTATAAAAACTGTAACCAAAATCACAGACCTTAAGCAATCTAAACATTTGTAGATGCAAAAGAAAAAACTTACAGTGATGGGAGAACCGATGTTAAGACCACGTTGACCACGGACAAGACCTTAAGTATCATCCATAGCAATGGCCCTTGCCATATTCTCCCCCAAATGCGGCGCCATCTCCATAAACAACCTAATCGAGTTATCCAACAACTCAACCAATAAGGATCAACGACAACCTGTTTTGATGAATCAATTATTATTTTGGTATAATCATTCACCAAAAAGTAAGTTCTTAACCGGTTATCATAAAAAATAAAAACAATAAAAAGATTGGTAATTACCATTGAGTGTACGAACAACTTTAACTACTCTACCAGCACAACGTTCACAATGCTGGTTTATTTTGAGAAGCACCGTGTTAACATCGAAAGCTTTTTGCTTCTTTCCGCCATGGATACATTGATCATCTGCCATACAGAGAACTGTTAGTCCATCGGTATGCTTAACATGAAAGATTTACTCATCCTGCTAGTACAATACATTTATACCATTATGACCGCAAAACTAAAACAACAAATATATCAAAACATTATCAAATCAAGTAAATAATTATGCAAGAAAACAAAGTAACTTCAACAAAAATTCAAGCTGAACTTATTGACATCAATTCAACTTTAGTTACATGTGAATTGAACTCCCATTGACACATTTGAAGAGAATTTTTGGTGGTCAAAGATTTACAGCCGAATCTACTTCAAACGAACAATTTTCGATCTATTTCAGAGTAACCATCAACCTTTTTGAGTTACCCGAACAGCCTAATTTTAGCTAAGGCGCATAACTGCATCTCCATTGCATGCAGCACCATGGTTCTATTCCTCTGTGTGAAATGGGATTGCTTCAAAAACGCAAGTCTTATAACCGCAATAGATGTAAAAGGTACATAAATTTTAAAAAAGAATTCTTCTTCTAAATAAGTTTCTTTTAATAAAAGTTCTTTCTTCTAAAATAATCTTTGCATTTTAATGTTGACTTATACCTGTATTAATGCACATATTGAAATAAATCACTAAAATTCATAAAAAGTAGATGTATAAAAGATCTGCACTGGATTGAAATGAAATGATTTTAAAAAATTATGATTATGCCGCTGTCATCATCTTCCCTATACTTAACCTAATGTCACCGGACTTTATAAAATCAATTTTGATATCGACATGGAATTAAGTAAGATTTGACAGTTTACCTTCTTTCGTTCTCATTGTCGAATTGGGTCATCTACAAAACACACAAACATTAAGCAAAAGGCACAAAAACCAAGCAATACCAAAAAAAGTGAGAATAAAAACGTTGAAAACAGAAATTGGGGTAGGAATGTAGAAATTACCTTCGCCATTGCCGGAAAAAAAGTGAGAATATGGACGAAGGAAATGGAAGATAGTTTAGGAAAAAAATGAAGCTGTGGTATTTTTGATGTTTGTGAGGTGGATTGATGGAACGATGAGCTTTTGATTAGGTGAAGAGTGAAGCAGGAAACCGCCCATGGTTGACACGCGGGATTGAAATAAAACACCCACGTGTACAGCCTGCAACGTGTAAAAACTGGAAAAAAAGGGGAAACAAAAACGATAGAACACGAATCGAAACTGAGAAGTCCAATAGAATAAGCAACATTCATACCACCACACCAACAGAATATATTGTTGCTCAATCCAACAGAGGTTTATTTATAACCTATTTAAAATTACTATTCATCTTAAGTTTAAATTAATACATATATATAATATGCATAATACAGAGTAGCTTATTCACTCTCCCAGTCTCTATGGCCATCCTCCGCCTTGAGATAACTCAAAATTGTGCCCTATTAATGAAGATTTGGAACTAATGGGGGAATAAAGGTTTAGGGGTTATTCTTTGTAAATTTGAGTGATGATTGTGGCTGGTTTGGATTTAGCCGGAGATGGTGACTGGAGCAAAAGAGAGAGAGAGGTAAGGGGGGGGGGGGAATGTGATTGGTAGTAGGTGGAGAACACGGTTGTAGTGGTGTGGGTTGGTGGCGGGCGATTGTGCTGGTGGATTTGTAGTAATGGGTGAAGGCTAAAAGATGGGGAACAGAAAGAATTATTAATTTGTTTTTATATTACAGTTAATTAATTTTAGTTTTATCTATTAAATATTTTTTAAATAAACGGGTAAAACACTAAACTATCCATTTTTGGTCCAATTTACCGAGAAAAAGTAATTGAGTTAGGGCTAAAGGACAAAACGTGTATGATTTTGAAACATAAAGCACATAATTAATCAATTTTAAACGTAAAGGACATGCTTTGTAATCAGATATAAATGTAAAGGATAAAACTTGTAATTCAGTCAATCTATTTGTTAGTTACATTTTTAGGCATATTTTATCATCTTTTTAGTTGCTAGTTTTAGCGTTTTTATGCATTTAGGTTGTACATATTGCATTGTTTTCGTGTATTGCATATTTTTTGTGGAATGGAATCTACTTTGGCTTGTTTTGGTTGATTTTGTAGGTGTGGAGAATTGACAAAAGCAATGACGAGCATTGACGAGGCGAAGCCACGATTTACTTGGATTCCGTTGGACATTGAAAAGAAGTTTAGACCGCAAGTATAATGGCAAGAACTAGAAGGGGTTTAATTGAAAATATGATTTAAAGAAAAAAATGTTAACAAACTTGGAGATAGGAGTGGAAAAGAATTCGAAAAGCAGGGGGAAGCAAAGAGGATTATGATGGATATTTTTTAAAAAGATATTATTATCTCTTAAAGGGCTGGATTCTTTTTGGCAGTGGCGGATCCAGGATTTTTTTCCAGTGGGTTCACTATTTTAGATGGTCCAATTTCATAGGATCAGACATAAAAGATTTCGGGCCGGTATAACGGTTCGGGTCGGGTATAAAATTATGGTTCATCACATAAAAAAATATGATACAATAATAAAAACATCTTCATTAGTTTTCTTTCGGAAATATGCCCGTCTAATTTCATCTCTTTGATTTGGGTGATATTCTGAAATTGGTTTTCTTTCGGAAGGATCCCATGAAAGATCACTCAAATCTATTTTCGAAGCTTTAGTCGTTGAAGATGAAGATTCAAGGTTTGATGGTTCTCTTTGGAAAAAAGTGCCAATTCTCTTCATACCTATATATCACATTCAACTTTCAACAAATTAAAATTTAACATCACTAATTGTCTAATTCTAATTCACTTTTCGTATAATCATTCAAGTAGAATTAACAATTTCACATATTTAATCAAGATCAACAAAGTGAATCTAAACTTTTACCTAATTGTAACATAAAAAAATTGAAAAAAAAAAACTAATTGAAAACCTTTAAAATTATAAACCTTAAACAATTAAAATACCACTAATTGAAAGCCATGAAATTAATCTAAACTCTTAAGGATGAAAAAACAATAATTGTAACATAAAAATAAAAATAAAAATAAAACTAACCTAATTAATTAGTTGCCGTAGGTTGGCAAGATCAAGAATATTGGGAAACGAAAGCAAGGGTTGGAACTTGGATGGGCGCAACTTATCTTTAGGTTATAATTATAAATAAATACCATTAAAACTCATATTTGTAGTTGGGCCTCATAAAAAGAAATTAAAACAAAAAATTCACTGACAAAAAGAATAGAACTCGTGACCTTTGGTTTAAAAGGTGGAAGTCTTTAACCATGGAACCACTCTTAAGATATGTTTATAGATTCATGCCAATTATTCTTATGGGTTCATGGCTCATTTTTCATTTATATTTCTACTAAAAATCGAAAACCGAGTGGGTTCGCATGAACCCGTCACCTCCTTCTTAAATCCGCCCCTGTTTTTTGGGGTGAAGGATTTTGAATTCAACATAAGATATATCTTGGTGGGCTCTTCTTCTTGGACGACATAGAGAGGAAGCAAAGAAGCTTGGGCACTTTTATGGTTTGAAATATTAAAAGACAATTAATTTTCTTTTATTTTTCGTAAGATTTTATTATTTTTAGATGTTTAGTTTCATAATTGTTTGGATTGAACTAGCCGCCATGTCCGGTTAGAACCTTTTTAATTTCGGTACTTTGGTATATTTTCTTAGTTTTGATTCGTAAGCTTGTGTGAAACTCTTATGATATCCAATTCTTGAATGGTTTGTTTGATTGGTTCTTGATTTTATACCTTTAGGTAATATATTAGTTGGTTGATAAAATTGGCCACTTTGTTAATCACTCTAATAGTGTTCATCAATTTATAACACTTTAACCGGTTTTATATATTTGATAAAAAGGAACAAATAACGGTTTAGGTTTGTCTATGAATTTAAATTTGTTATAGAATTAAACAATATAATTAAGCACTCCGAACGGCGTGAGTGTTTCGTTATAATCGATACTTCTATTATTGCAACCCGCACGCTAAGATCCGAACGACGTGAGCTTGGAGTAGTGGGTTGGCTCTAATCAACGAACGGCGTTTGGTTAGACTTTAGATAGAGTGGATGTCCGAACGGCGTGACGTCTTGTATTGATACAAACCGTTTAATTAAAGGGTCATTGCACCATAATTGTTAATGATCATAAGTTCGGGTCAAATTAAGAAACTGCCTTAGTGTTGGAATTAGCTTTAATATCTGAATTTATCTCACAATTTAATTAACGTTTTTTTAGTTATTCGTCTTATTAATTTTAGTTTTATTTTCGTTAACTTAAAATAAACCACCCCTTTATATAGTCGTATTTTGTGCGAAAAACATTTTTGGTATAATCAGTTGATCTGTATCCCTGAGGACACGAACCTTACTTTCACTAATACTAGTAGGTTTATTATTTATTTATTTGCTGGATTCGACACCCAACAAATTGGCGCCGTTGCCGGGGATACGACAATTCTAATTGTTTTATGCCAAGATCTTCTCGTACAGGTACACCACTTGAAGTTGATCCGGAAATAGAGAAAACTGCAAGGAGATTAAGGAAGCAAGCAAAACAACGAAAGAAGTTAGCAAGCTCCTCAACCTCTATCACTTCACCTCCGATCACTAACATTTGGCAAGACGTACTCTTGTCAAGTGAATCTGAACCTGAAACCGAATCTCTCTCACATCCACAAACACTCATTACTCCACCACACTCACCCACCCATACCCACCAAGAACTAAACTCACCCGAACCAACAATGGCAGCTGAACAAACCCTTAGACAGTGGGCGAATCGTGATGTCCCACAACAACCACTCTGCATCAACTACCCTGCAATGGAAAACTTTGAACTGAAATATGGGTTGATCCATCTGTTACCCGTCTTCCGAGGCTTAGACAATGAGGACCCGATGCCTTTGAACGATTCATTTCCGGATGAACAGTTATTCGCCACTGAAGTTACGACTCCTTGGTATGCGGACATCGTCAATTACTTGGTGACGCGCACTCTTCCTTTCGATCTTTCACGTGCTCAGAAGGATAAAATCAAGAAGGAAGCAAGGCGATATGTTTGGGACGATCCATACCTTTGGAAAATCTGTGCCGATCAAGTCATAAGAAGGTGTGTCGACAAAAGTGAGGTACCTTCAATTTTAGATTTTTGCCATTCACAAGCTTGTGGAGGACATTTTGGTCCAAAACGAACAGCACACAAGGTACTTGAATCCGGTTTCTTTTGGCCAATGATATTTCCTGATTCATACATGTTTTGTAAATCTTGTGAAAGGTGCCAGAAAACCGGTAACTTGAGGTCTAAGGATCAAATGCCCCCCAACCCATTTTAGTGTGTGAAATTTTTGACATATGGGGCATTGAGTTTATGGGTCCATTCCCATCGTCGTTTGGTAATGTTTATATTCTTTTGGCCATGGACTATGTCTCCAAATGGGTGGAGGCAAAAGCCACGAGAACTAACGAAGCTAAAGTTGTTTCAGATTTTGTGAAGGCTAATATTTTTAGCAGGTTCGGTACACCAAGAGCATTCATAAGCGACAGAGGATCACATTTCTGCAATAGAACCATTGAAGCACTTTTCAAGAAATATGGTGTGGCACATCGAGTTTCGACAGCATACCATCCACAGACGAATGGTCCAGCAAAGATATCAAATCGAGAAATCAAGTCGATCCTTGAAAAGACGGTTAACCCAAACCGTAAGGACTGGAGCTTACGCTTGGATGATGCATTGTGGGCATATCGCACGGCCTACAAGACACCTATAGGTATGTCGCCGTTTCGCCTGGTCTTTGGAAAAGCTTGTCATCTTCCTGTTGAACTGGAACACAAAGCTTATTGGGCAGTGAAGCAGTTCAACTTGAAGATTGACGAAGCGGGAATTTATAATAAGCTACAAATTCAAGAGTTAGAAGAAATCCGTAACGATGCTTACGAAAATTCCCGGATTTATAAAGAAAAAAGTAAAGCTTTCCATGATAAGGTAAACACACGAAAAACTTTCAGTGTGGGCCAGAAGGTATTGTTATTCTCATCTAGACTTAAATTATTTCCTGGCAAATTACGGTCACGATGGGTCGGACCGTTTGTGGTTACTAACGTTTATCCTCATGGTGCAGTAGAAATAACATGTGAACAAACTAGAAAAACGTTTAAGGTGAATGGGAATCGTTTAAAAGTGTTTTATGAAACATTCCAACCCGAAGAAGAGTGTGCAATGGAGTTGGAATGTGTGCATTACCAAGATTAGACTTGGTCTAAGTCTAGCCTAAAGACGTGAAAGAAAGGCGCTGCACGGGAGGCAACCCGTGGTTCCGTATTTACTTATTTCTTTATGTTATAAAAAAAGACCCAGGCGGGTGTCACGTCTGACCCGGGCAGGTAAAGGTTCTGATGTAAATCTACTAGTTTCTCAAATACCAACGACCCGGGCGGGTGCCAAAATTAACCCGGGCAGGTCTTAGTTCTGAAGTAAACTTAATAAACTCTCCAACATAAGAGACCCGGGCGAGTCAAGCCCTTTACCTGGCCAGGTAAGGGTTCTGACTTAACTTGAGAATGTTTGACAAAAAGAATAATATTCATAATAAAGATAAAACTCTATATCTTCTTCTCTATCTCAAACATCACCTTCAAACCCTAAATCACATACCTTCATCATCTCAATCATCATCTCCTTCCACACCTCTATCTCAAACACCATCTTCATAAAAATCCCAAAGTTCTTTCACTACTCCAAAAACCCATAACCGCCCCTGCACACCCTGCCTCATCCCTCAACCAGCCACCCGCCGCCAGTCACCCGCTACCCCTCTGTCCAGCCGACCGCCGCTCGCCACCTGTTAGGTATGTTTTTCTTCTCTCTCCCTTCGTTCTTTGTCTCCGGTCACAGTAGCCTCAACCACCCGCTGCCGCCCTTCATCACCCATAACCACCTTCACACCACCTTCGCCCCTGACCCACCTTTCCTCCCTGTACAACCACCACCGCCGCTAACTACCTTTGCTCCACCTTCTTCGGGTCACAACCACCCTCATCACCCACCTCCGCCCCTGACCACCAGCCGCCGCGCCTCTGTTCACTCGCCACAGCCACCACCTCCGGTCACAACCCCACCATCTTCTGCCATAACCGCCGCCGCACCACCAACATCCACCATGACCCTAGACCCTTCCTATCCCCTCTATCGCTCCCTCTCCTCTGCTGGGATACGAGCCATGTTATCAGTTTGAAATCGTCGTACCCTGCCAGAGCCCCAATTCTATTGTTTTTCTCTCTTCTTTTAATAATATCAGTTTGTTGCTGAGTGCTTTTGATGTGTGTATATAAAGAAAACAAGAGAAAAAAAAATGGTTGAATACTTGAGTTTGTTAATGTTATTGAAATTGATTGATTGTGTTGATGTTTGTCGAATCTCAAGGATGTTTGAGAAAACGCACCAGGTTTTGAGATGCGGATATCAGCAAAGAATGGCTCAACCGCGCCATCACAACCATTGGAAAAGTGGGCAAAGACAAAGCCAAATCTAGAGCAAGCATCTGCCACCTCCACCGCCTCAGTAGCTGCCTTCCACCCTCGTCTCTGAGCATTGAGGACACTGCTTAATTCAAGCTTGGGGAGAGGTATTTTGTTTTTTTTTTTGTTTTTTTTTTTTTTTTTTACATCTTGTTATTGTTTTGCATTATTTAATTCATGCATCCATTCTAGTGGCATACATATATATATTTAAAAAAAATGAAAAATAATCCCAAGGTTTTCTGATTGCACACGAAAGACACCTCTCACTCATTGTAAAACGTAAGCTGAAAGTGTAACATTACGCATTTAATACTTGTACGTTACGCTTTGACATTAATAAAACGTCAAGTTTTCATAATTATCTTCGCATTTATTATTTTTGTCGCTATTATGGAACCCTAATACTATATATAATATTATATATATATGTGTGAGTGTATAATTAAATCAAAAAAATATTTTGCCTTGGCCGGGGTTCGAACCCGCGCCAAAGGCCGGTCGGATCTAACACACAAGCTCAAACCAACTGGGCTAGCCAGTTTCTTGTGATAAAACCCGGACGCATATTATACTTAAGCACACATCAAAACTCCCACAGTTGACAAGGAAAGTCAACTGTGGGATTCCTTGGTGAGCAATCCTTAGAATTAACGCATGATTGATCTATTTTTGGCTAATTCGTGTATTAACCGGCCCAATCCAACGCGTTTACACATCAATTACACGGCAACAGTTGACCAATTTAATCAATTGACGCGTGGGTATTCAATTATAAGTCAACCATCTAATTAACCCTAACCCTAATCCTCTAGTATAAATTGAGGCATTCTGGACCTTGTCTAATCGCTCATAACTCTCTCTCAATCTCTATTTCTCTCTTAAACTGCTCTGATCGCTGTTAATTGCTCGTGGTTTGACTTTCTCCTTGACCCGACCATCATCATCAATACCACTCTGTGAGTCTAATATTTTTGGTGGGATATATTCATCGGCATTCAGGCAACCAAAGCCCTAACATTAATCGGGCTATAGTTGCCTGAATCGTCCAATTGAAAAATCTAGGGTTCGTCGTTTATAATTTGGGGATAAACCTGTATTGGCATCGCGTATTTATTAATATTGAAAACAGAATCATCACAACCACCGGCCTAGGCCAGGTGGTTGTGACGCTGGTCTTCCACACGGGTCACCCGGGTTCGAGTCCCGGCTCTGACCGGGTTTTTTTGTATTCTTTTCTTTTCTTTTCTTTTTAACAATATAATTAATTATATATATAATAAATCCTTTTAATCTTTTAAATTCTTTTTAAAATACCTAAACTATTTTATAAATTCTAAAAAAATTATATTTGTTTAATCTGATATAAAGGTGTTATTTACAATTTTTATTTTTCAGAAATTCTTTTATTTAGTATTTATAATAATTAAATCATTTTTATACTATTATAATTATAAAAATCCATTATTATATCAAAACAGTTTTACTAAATTTCCCAAAATTTATCCTGACTTTTTATAAAGTCAACCTTCACTGAAATAATTTTTAAATCAGTAAAATCATTTATTTTATATTTTTAAACAATTTTTGTTAGATTTAATCATAATTAATTCATAATAAATCCAATTTTCATCATTTTTGCACCAAAATTTTATACAAATTATTTTTAATCATTTAGAACAGAAATATGATTTTTAAAATAAGATTTCTTTAATTTTAGTATTTTTGAATATTAAAGTTAATAATTGACTATTTATAAATAAATAGATTTAAAAATCTATTTTAAATGAAATAATTTTATAAAAATTATTTTATTGCTTCAAACACTTTAATGTGCTCACTCAAAATTCAAATTTTATAAAAAGATTATTTTTCATTAATTATCCAATTTTCTTTATTTAATTAACATTTTTAAATTAAATTTAACAATTGATTATCCCCAAATCGAAACCCTAGGATACACATATTAGTTATATAGACTTAGACTTATTATATATTACCTCATTATAGGGTAATATTTGGAATCACTTTGGGCAACACAATTATCATACCTTTTCAACAAGTTAACATTTGCTAAGGTGAGTTTACATAGCCCCTTTTATCACCATTTTTGGGGTGAAACATGTTATAACATTTTCATTGCAATTCAATCATCAATGTGTCTATGTGTTTTCTATGTTGCATATTGTCTTGAGCATGATTAGAGTAAGCACCATTCTAGCATAATCATTAACATTGATCAGCCGACGGTATACATTGATAGATCTATTGGACTGACAATCCCACCCGGATACGTGCCTCCTACCAAGGTTACGTGGGTGTTTGTTATCGCATAACATATTCATTGGGACCATAAGTGTATGGTATGTATCATTTTATAACAGTCAGCAGGGTTGATTATGCACTCGATTTATTTCTAATATGTTCTCACATATGGGCTAGATTAACATGACACATGAATTGCATAACATTTTATTCATTTATCATCAAAAACCTATGTAATTCTCACCAACTTATGTTGACCCAAAATACTTTCAAAATTAACATGTTTCAGGTAACAATGAAGCTGAGGCTTGAGTTAGCATGAGGATTTATCTTGAAGTTTATTTGAAGTTTTTGAAGTTATTATTTGATGTTATGTATTTGAATTCTTAGACATTATTTCACATTTTGGATATTATGTTTGAATAAATTATTTAAAATTTATATTATACCATGTGCTACTGAAAACAATCATCAATACGTGGCACCCCGATGTTTCCGCCATCGGTTGGGGTGTTACAGATTGGTATCAGAGCCTTGGTTATAGGGAATTAGGTTATTAGAAATAATCTAGACTATAACCTTAGGGACTAAAACAGTACTTGCTTCTCCTACTTGTAACCCTAATTGCTTCCCTAATCCTATCCTTATCCTATGCCCTACAACCCTAAACCTACATGTGACTACTCTTAATTGTCTGCTGCAATCCTGATCCATCATTAGATTTATAGGACAAAATCCTCAGGTTTAACCTGAACCCCCTTGAGATCTCGTCGAAGTTCTAGATTTTAATAACGAACACGTGCAATCTGGAAGGGTGAACGCCTGTATTCTGAGTCTTCTGTCTAGGCTGGCATTGCGCATATATCCCAATCAGACGAGGGACCCGGATGCCTACCTGGGAATTCTCGGGATGAGTGTTCACTTATAGGCTAAAGCATGTCTTCATATGTTATTAGAATTTAGAATCTTTGATAAGTCAACGTTTTCGTTTATTCGTTTTAATTAATGAATAAATGATTACATTCCTTATATAAACTCTCATTCATTTCATTGTGTCTATTACAGATCATGCCTCCTCGTCGCAGCACTCGTAACAACAATGGTGAGAACCACGAAGAAGGTGGTGATAACCATAACCACAACCATGACCAAGGTCCTGGTCACAACAACAATGGGGTCGATGCTCAACTGGCTGCGATCATTTCTCAACAAATGGCGCAGCAAATCGCAACTCTGGTTCCCAACTTGCTTGCTCAGGTCATCCAATTGAATGGGAATGGTCACAACAACGGGAACGGGAATGGCAATGGCAATGGCAATGGTAATGGACCCCAAGCTTGCACCCTCAAACATTTCAACTCTGGTAACCCTCCAAAGTTCAGCGGTGAAGAAGGAGCTACTGGACTTCTCCAATGGTTTGAGGGTATTGAAAATACCTTCATCAACAGTGAGTGCCCCAACAATTTCAAGGTTCGTTACGCCATGAGTGTTCTCCATAAACGAGCACTCACATGGTGGAATGAAGAAAAGCGTACTCGTGGGGCCGAGGTTGCTCTTGCTATGACTTGGGACCAGGTCAAAGATATCATGAAAGAGGAGTTCTGTCCTCGCAATGAAGTCAAAAAGCTTGAGGATGAGTTTCACACCTTGGCTCAAGATAGTGGGGAAAATCTTGCCTACAACACCCGCTTTCATGAGCTTAGCTTATTGTTGCCACACAAGGTTACTCCTCTGCCGGTAGCCATCGAGAAGTACATCGGTGGTCTGCCCATGCAAATCCAGGACACTGTTTGGGGTAGAAATCCTGCAACTCTGGAAGAGGCCAAACGTCTTGCGGCCACTCTTAGTGATAATCATGTGAAGAACGGTACTCTGGTTCGCAAGGGCACCAAGAAGACTGTTGCCAAAGATACTCCACAGCCTGCAATTGAAGTCAAGCCTGAAACCTCCAGCAACAAGAAACGCAAGGCTAGAAACTATATGGTTGCTGCTACTCCACCTGCTGCCCAAAACCCAGCCAAGAAACCATACACCGGACCTCACCCTTTGTGCAACACTTGCAAGTATCACCATCCCACACAGGTGCCATGTCGATTTTGTACTAAGTGTCAAAGATATGGTCACCTGGTGAACGTCTGTCGATCTCCTGCTGCCCAGGACAACAACAACCCAGCTCCCAACCAACAAAACAACAGGCCTACTCGTGGTCAATGCTACGAGTGTGGTAACCCTAATCACTACATCAACAACTGCCCTAACCGTAACCGTAACCAAAACCAAAATCAGAACCAAAACCAAAACCAAAACCAGAACCGCAACCAGAACCAAGGTGCTCGAGGTCGCGCCTACAATCTCAACGCTAATCAGGCTCGTGACAACAACGAAGTGGTGAATGGTACGTTTCTCATTAATAACCACTATGCATCCATATTATTTGATTCAGGAGCTGATAAGTCATTCGTGTCACTGAAGTTTGAACCTTTACTTAACTTACCCCACACTAATCTAGAAGACCCTTTTGTGGTAGAGGTAGCTAACGGGAAGTCTATTTCGATCGGTTCTATTATTCGTAACTGCTTGTTGAATCTCGATGATCATACCTTCCCTATCGATCTTATTCCCATGCATCTTGGTAGTTTTGATGTTATAGTAGGCATGGACTGGTTGTCAACTCATCGTGCCGAAATTCTGTGCTTCGAGAAAGTCATACGCATTCCTCTCGAATCTGGTGAGATTTTGAAGATCTATGGTGAGAAACCCTGTGGTGAGCTTAAGCTTATGTCTTGTACTACTGCCCAAAAGTACTTACGAAAGGGGTATACAGCCTTCTTAGCTAACGTGATAGAGAAGAAGGACAAAGGCAAAAGTATCCAAGACATTCCTATTATTCGAGACTATCCTGAAGTCTTTCCAGAGGATTTACCTGGTTTGCCTCCTGCTCGACAAGTGGAGTTTCGTATTGATCTTGTTCCTGGTGCTAATCCTATAGCTAAAGCTCCTTATCGTCTTGCACCCTCTGAGATGCAAGAACTTGCTAGTCAATTACAGGAACTTTCTGATAAAGGGTTCATTCGCCCTAGTTCTTCTCCATGGGGAGCCCCTGTCTTATTCGTTAAAAAGAAGGATGGTTCTCTTCGGATGTGTATTGACTACCGTGAACTCAACAAACTCACCATCAAGAATCGTTATCCACTCCCTAGGATTGACGATCTCTTCGATCAACTCCAAGGAGCAACGCACTTCTCGAAGATTGATCTCCGTTCTGGTTATCATCAGCTTAGAGTCCACGATGAGGATATTCCCAAGACAGCTTTTCGCACTCGCTACGGTCACTATGAATTCATGGTTATGCCTTTCGGTTTGACCAATGCTCCCGCGGTATTTATGGATTTGATGAATCGGGTTTGTAGACCCTATCTTGACAAATTCGTGATCGTTTTCATCGATGATATTTTGATTTACTCTAAATCAAAATCCGATCACGAGCAACATCTTCACTCTATCTTGAGTCTCCTAAAGAAAGAACAACTGTACGCCAAGTTCTCCAAATGTGAATTTTGGCTTAAGGAAGTTCAATTTTTGGGGCATGTCATTGATATGAACGGAATTCATGTTGATCCTGCAAAGATCGAAGCTGTGAAGGATTGGAGTGTTCCTACCACTCCAACAGAAGTCCGTTCTTTTCTTGGGTTGGCTGGTTATTATCGTCGATTCATCGCCAATTTCTCCAAGATCGCTGTTCCTCTCACTACCTTAACTCACAAGGGTAAACCCTATGAGTGGGGACCTAAGCAAGAGGAAGCATTTGAAACTCTTAAGCTGAAACTCTGTGAAGCTCCTGTCTTATCTCTACCTGATGGTAATGATGATTTCGTGGTCTACTGTGATGCATCGAACCAAGGTCTCGGTTGTGTTCTCATGCAACGAGGAAAGGTTATTGCTTATGCGTCTCGACAACTCAAGATTCACGAGAAAAATTATACCACCCATGATCTTGAATTGGGCGCTGTTGTCTTTGCACTCAAGATTTGGAGACATTATCTGTATGGGACCAAATGTGTGGTGTTCACGGACCACAAAAGTCTCCAACACGTCTTCGATCAAAAGAATCTTAACATGAGGCAACGACGTTGGGTTGAATTACTTAACGACTATGATTGTGAAATTCGCTACCATCCTGGCAAGGCGAATGTTGTGGCTGACGCACTTAGTCGTAAAGAGCGTGTCAAACTCCAATGTGCGAGAGTTCGTACTGATCTTCAAGATCTCATTCTCCAGGCTCAACATACCTCAGTCACCCAAGGTAACATGTACGATGAAATGTCTTGTGGTGCTGAGACTCAACTTGAAACCAAACCCGATGGTCTCCTTTATTTTCTTAATCGACTGTGGATTCCCGACCGTGATGATCTTCGTACTTTTCTCATGAACGAGGCTCATAAGTCTCGTTATTCTATTCATCCTGGAGCTGACAAGATGTACCAAGATCTTCGTTATTCTTATTGGTGGCCTGGTATGAAGAAAGACATTGCTCTTTTCGTTGCAAAATGCCTCACTTGTTCCAAGGTTAAGGCTGAACATCAACGACCATCTGGTATGCTTGAACAACCAGAGATTCCTGTCTGGAAATGGGAGAGCATAGCTATGGATTTCATCACCAAACTCCCTCGCACACCCAAAGGTTTTGACAGTATTTGGGTAATCGTCGATCGTTTGACCAAGTCAGCTCATTTTCTACCTATTCGTGAGAAGTATTCTGTGGAAAGGTTGGCAAAGATGTACGTAAGTGAAATCGTATGTCGTCACGGTATACCTTTGGACATTATTTCTGATCGCGATGGTCGTTTCACCTCTCACTTTTGGGGATCTCTACAAGATGCTTTGGGTACTAAGTTGAACCTGAGCACTGCTTATCACCCTCAAACGGATGGTCAGACTGAACGAACCATCCAGACACTTGAGGACATGCTCAGGGCATGTGTCATCGATTTTGGTGGCGCATGGGATTCTCATCTTCCTTTGGTTGAGTTTTCATACAACAACAGTTATCACGCCAGCATTAACATGGCTCCTTTTGAGGCACTCTATGGTCGGAAATGTCGTTCTCCTGTCTGTTGGACCGAGGTTGGTGAAGCTCGTATTACTGGACCCGAACTAATCCAGGAAACCACAGACAAAATCCAGCTTATTCAGGATAATCTTCTCAAAGCTCGAAGTCGCCAAAAGAGTTATGCTGATAAACGTCGTAAACCCTTGGAATTTCAAGTTCGGGACCTTGTGCTACTTAAGGTATCCCCTTGGAAAGGAGTTATTCGTTTCGGCAGAAAGGGAAAACTAGCTCCTCGATACGTAGGCCCCTTCAAAATTCTTGACAGAGTTGGGAAAGTGGCTTACAGACTTGAGCTTCCACCTGAGCTAAGCAATGTTCATCCGACCTTCCATGTTTCGAATCTCAAGAAATGCTTAGCAGATGAGAACCTTCATGTTCCTCTTGAGGATGTGCAAATCGATGAAAGCATGCACATTATCGAGAAACCCGTCGAGATTGTTGACACTGGAGTCAAGAAACTCAAGCGCAGTCGTATTCCGATCGTTAAGGTTCGTTGGGAATCTAAACGAGGCCCAGAGTTCACTTGGGAGCGTAAAGACCAGATGAAGTCGAAGTATCCGCATCTTTTTCCACCAGACTCTCCAACTCCAACTTCGGGACGAAGTTCATAAAAGTAGGGGAGACTGTAACATTACGCATTTAATACTTGTACGTTACGCTTTGACATTAATAAAACGTCAAGTTTTCATAATTATCTTCGCATTTATTATTTTTGTCGCTATTATGGAACCCTAATACTATATATAATATTATATATATATGTGTGAGTGTATAATTAAATCAAAAAAATATTTTGCCTTGGCCGGGGTTCGAACCCGCGCCAAAGGCCGGTCGGATCTAACACACAAGCTCAAACCAACTGGGCTAGCCAGTTTCTTGTGATAAAACCCGGACGCATATTATACTTAAGCACACATCAAAACTCCCACAGTTGACAAGGAAAGTCAACTGTGGGATTCCTTGGTGAGCAATCCTTAGAATTAACGCATGATTGATCTATTTTTGGCTAATTCGTGTATTAACCGGCCCAATCCAACGCGTTTACACATCAATTACACGGCAACAGTTGACCAATTTAATCAATTGACGCGTGGGTATTCAATTATAAGTCAACCATCTAATTAACCCTAACCCTAATCCTCTAGTATAAATTGAGGCATTCTGGACCTTGTCTAATCGCTCATAACTCTCTCTCAATCTCTATTTCTCTCTTAAACTGCTCTGATCGCTGTTAATTGCTCGTGGTTTGACTTTCTCCTTGACCCGACCATCATCATCAATACCACTCTGTGAGTCTAATATTTTTGGTGGGATATATTCATCGGCATTCAGGCAACCAAAGCCCTAACATTAATCGGGCTATAGTTGCCTGAATAGTCCAATTGAAAAATCTAGGGTTCGTCGTTTATAATTTGGGGATAAACCTGTATTGGCATCGCGTATTTATTAATATTGAAAACAGAATCATCACAACCACCGGCCTAGGCCAGGTGGTTGTGACGCTGGTCTTCCACACGGGTCACCCGGGTTCGAGTCCCGGCTCTGACCGGGTTTTTTTGTATTCTTTTCTTTTCTTTTCTTTTTAACAATATAATTAATTATATATATAATAAATCCTTTTAATCTTTTAAATTCTTTTTAAAATACCTAAACTATTTTATAAATTCTAAAAAAATTATATTTGTTTAATCTGATATAAAGGTGTTATTTACAATTTTTATTTTTCAGAAATTCTTTTATTTAGTATTTATAATAATTAAATCATTTTTATACTATTATAATTATAAAAATCCATTATTATATCAAAACAGTTTTACTAAATTTCCCAAAATTTATCCTGACTTTTTATAAAGTCAACCTTCACTGAAATAATTTTTAAATCAGTAAAATCATTTATTTTATATTTTTAAACAATTTTTGTTAGATTTAATCATAATTAATTCATAATAAATCCAATTTTCATCATTTTTGCACCAAAATTTTATACAAATTATTTTTAATCATTTAGAACAGAAATATGATTTTTAAAATAAGATTTCTTTAATTTTAGTATTTTTGAATATTAAAGTTAATAATTGACTATTTATAAATAAATAGATTTAAAAATCTATTTTAAATGAAATAATTTTATAAAAATTATTTTATTGCTTCAAACACTTTAATGTGCTCACTCAAAATTCAAATTTTATAAAAAGATTATTTTTCATTAATTATCCAATTTTCTTTATTTAATTAACATTTTTAAATTAAATTTAACAATTGATTATCCCCAAATCGAAACCCTAGGATACACATATTAGTTATATAGACTTAGACTTATTATATATTACCTCATTATAGGGTAATATTTGGAATCACTTTGGGCAACACAATTATCATACCTTTTCAACAAGTTAACATTTGCTAAGGTGAGTTTACATAGCCCCTTTTATCACCATTTTTGGGGTGAAACATGTTATAACATTTTCATTGCAATTCAATCATCAATGTGTCTATGTGTTTTCTATGTTGCATATTGTCTTGAGCATGATTAGAGTAAGCACCATTCTAGCATAATCATTAACATTGATCAGCCGACGGTATACATTGATAGATCTATTGGACTGACAATCCCACCCGGATACGTGCCTCCTACCAAGGTTACGTGGGTGTTTGTTATCGCATAACATATTCATTGGGACCATAAGTGTATGGTATGTATCATTTTATAACAGTCAGCAGGGTTGATTATGCACTCGATTTATTTCTAATATGTTCTCACATATGGGCTAGATTAACATGACACATGAATTGCATAACATTTTATTCATTTATCATCAAAAACCTATGTAATTCTCACCAACTTATGTTGACCCAAAATACTTTCAAAATTAACATGTTTCAGGTAACAATGAAGCTGAGGCTTGAGTTAGCATGAGGATTTATCTTGAAGTTTATTTGAAGTTTTTGAAGTTATTATTTGATGTTATGTATTTGAATTCTTAGACATTATTTCACATTTTGGATATTATGTTTGAATAAATTATTTAAAATTTATATTATACCATGTGCTACTGAAAACAATCATCAATACGTGGCACCCCGATGTTTCCGCCATCGGTTGGGGTGTTACAGAAAGCGGGTCGGTGTAGGCTTACACGCTTTAGGACGCAAATTCTTTAAGTTGCGGGATAAAGTAGGCCCAACATAGTCATTTTTTTTAGAAAATATAAAATGTTTGGGGTACTTAGGATGGTGTAGTTGACTGGATAGTTGAGAGCTTTGCATAGTTTGTATCGGTAGCCCAGTTCCATACGATCAGTGAGTTTTGAGCCTTTAAATTTCCATACATATATTCATTGTTTCGTTTGATGAGTGTATACCGACATGATTCATCGTTTTAGAACTTGTGCATTACATACATTTTGAGACCTTAGGTTGAGATTTGACATAGAAGTGACAGAGGCATTAGGATTACCCATATGTTGAGCCCTTTTCATCATCTTTATTTTTTTTTATTTTGTTTTTAACCCAATTGAAATATTCCCAATAGTAGCCCCTTTGAGCCTTGACTTTTCTTTTGATTTAACCCGTGATTCGTTTACTACATCCGGTTTTAACTTGTGCTTACTTCGTGACTTTACTGAAGTGTATAAATAAGATAGAAGAGTGTGTTATGTGATTGAAAAAAAAACTGAAAAAGTGAAAAAAAAACTGAAAAAAAAGAAAAAAGAAAAGAAAAAAAATAGAATAAATTGTTGAGTCGAAAAGACTAAGTTTTGTTATGTGTTTAGAAGTTTGTCTATTAGACCGGATTGTCTTTTCTTTTGGTTTCGCCATTTTCCCCATATTTTTCCACCTTTAACCCTTGCCAACCCAAAAAGCCCTCTTGATCTATGTTAAGTTTTAACAATTAGGTGTAGATTTGATTAATGTACAAGCTTATGTTAACGATGTTTTTATTGTCTGGTTTTGAGAGAATCACTCCAAATTGCATATATAACCGAGTGTTGAGTGATTATTGTGAGGCGAAACTTGAATAGGTTATGTATGGTTAGATTCTTGAAGGGAGGCGAAACTTGAATAGGTACGCCCATGGTTTTTAAAAATTGGTACCATCTAGACTTGTTGGGTCATAAATCTATTGATCGTTGTAAGTCTTGTGAATTAATGTGTTTCTATGGTTTGCGGCTTATATTCGACTCCGTTTGATGTTAGTCGTCTATGTCTTGGGAATGTGTTGGACGTGTTTAGCATGAAGTTTTGCCAAGGGATAAAAAGAAAAAAAAAATTCGTTTCAAGCATGCATATGTGTTTTGTTTGTTTTCGTGTTCGCTCCTCGACTTAATTTTATTCTTGACTTCCTTGAGGACAAGGAAAGGTTTAAGCTTGAGGAGATTTGTTAGTTGCATTTTTAGGCATATTTTATCATCTTTTTAGTTGCTAGTTTTAGCGTTTTTATGCATTTAGGTTGTACATATTGCATTGTTTTCGTGTATTGCATATTTTTTGTGGAATGGAATCTACTTTGGCTTGTTTTGGTTGATTTTGTAGGTGTGAAGAATTGACAAAAGCAATGGCGAGCATTGACGAGGCGAAGCCGCGATTTACTTGGATTTCGTTGGACATTGAAAAGAAGTTTAGACCGCAAGTATAATGGCAAGAACTAGAAGGGGTTTAATTGAAAATATAATTTAAAGAAAAAAATGTTAACAAACTTGGAGATAGGGGTGGAAAAGAATTCGAAAAGCAGGGGGAAGCAAAGAGGATTATGATGGATATTTTTTGAAAAGATATTATTATCTCTTAAAGGGCTGGATTCTTTTTGGGGTGAAGGATTTTGAATGAGGTATGTTATTTACACAATAACAAAAATTAGGTCTGCACAGCCCTCTACGGGCCGTAGAGGGTGTCAGTGTAATAAATGAGGACACCCTCTACGACCCGTAGAGGCCTCTACGGGCCGTAGAGGTGGGTTGGTCGAGTGCATTTAAACCCTAGACGACCCGTAGAGGACTCTACGGCCCGTAGGGAATATGAGGTACGAGGTCATTCAATGAACAGACTGACTTTCATTGTGTCAGTCTGAAAAAGCATTTCTTCTACGGGCCGTATAGGCCTCTACGGACCGTAGAAAAGCTGGTTGTTGGGAGCATTAAACCCTCTACGGCCTGTAGAGGCCTCTACGGGCCGTAGAGGTCCAGATATATTCTTCTTCCTTGTCTTCTTTCTTCAGTATACGAAACGTTTCAAGAAAACGGGTGCACAAAAAATCCGATCGATTCAAAGCTACCGCGATGTCTTCGAGCCACTACGGTAATGTTTCGGATGAATGGGAGCATTTGTTTAGCATATCTCACGTCTCAGAAAGCCTTTTCGGAGCCGTGGTGGAACGTGGTGAGGAGGAGGTTAGATCCGTTGTTCACTGTGGTGACGGGAAGACACTACCCGATTTGAACCTGCTGCCCGATTTGAACCAGGAGTACGTAGAAGAACCAGAGTCATTTTACGTGCCGCCGCCAAGTCATCCACAGTACGAATACGGGACTTATCATTCGCACAAGGGAGGTGATAACGGTGGCGAGGAACCTATCCCGGATGTTTCGTACGAAACAAATCAGGTGTGTTTATGTATTTACACTTGTTTATAATTTAGACCCGTGTATATTTAATAGTGTACATATTTAGACTCGTTTATTTAGGCCCGTACCTATATTTGTTTTAGGGTTTGTGAGATTTGAACTCGTATATATTAGTTGTTATTTGAACTCGTAGGGTTTGTGAGATTTGAAATCGAATATATTAGTAGGTATTTGAACCCGTATATAAATTTTGTAGATATTCGGGTCTCTTAAAGACCTGACAGAGTGGGTTTATCAAAGGGCAAAAAAAATGGTTACATTACCGTATACTCACGTACTGTTTCGGAAGGCAGGGAGCCGAATAGGAGGGTAACGACGGCATGGATACGCTGTGACCGTAGTGGCGTACATCGTAGTGTAGCCACGGTTCGAAAGACGGACAGTAAAAAATGTAATTGCCCGTTTGAAGTAATAGGGAGATACCACTTCGGCCACGATGGTTATATTTTGGAGGTTCAGAACCAAACACATAATCACAAACCTTTCCAACACATCGAGGGTCACGCGTATGCTAGGAGGCTGGGTCCGGGCGAGTTAAAATTGGTGGATACACTTTATTTTCAAAATGTTACGCCAGTAGACATACATTCGGCCGTTAGAAAACAAAACCCGGATAGTCCCTGCATCTTAAGAGACATACATAACACAATAACCAAGGTTAATCATTTGTTATACGGCGGCAGGACTCAAATGCAGATATTATTATCTCTTATTATTATTATTATTACTTCTTTATTATTATTTTTTAATTATTATTATTGCTATGCAGGTACTCGAAGCCACATTGGTGGAAAAAAAATTTGTTTACTTCACCCGGAGGAATGCCTCGACAAATGCGATCGAGGATATTTTGTTTGTCCATCCCACCTCGCACAGGTTATGGCGTGCGTTCCCGCATGTGCTGATGATTGACGCGAGCTACAAAACGAACGAGTATAAACTTCCATTTGTTCAAGTTGTGGGTATGACATCAACATCCAAGTCGCTTTGTGTCGCCCATGCATTCATCTCCCGTGAAAAAAAGGATAACTACCTGTGGGTGCTACAAAGGCTTAAAGAGTTGCTAGAAGATAGTACGGAGCCCCGTGCTATAGTAACTGATTGTGAGAAAGCCTTGATGAATGCATGCGACATTGTATTTCCAGCAGCTTCGAAGTTGTTATGTAGGTATACATATTATTTTTATTATTATTTTTATTAATATTATTATTATTTTTATTATTATTTTTATTATTTTTTTATTACTTTTATTATTATTATTATTATTATGCATTCAGGTATCACATTCAACGAAATATATTGAAGCACTTCAGACAAGCCTTTGGAAATGCAGATTGGGAAATATTCGTGAAATCTTTTAAGCGACTATGTAGATCTTCATCTCCGGCATTTTATAGGCTCTGGTTAGACCGATTCTACAAACGACTATGTCAGGACCAACGAGCTGGTACATATTTTATTAATTTAGTTTAAAACACATACACACATTAACAAATATCTTTGTTCTATCTTTACAGATGTTTTTGAATATATAGACCGGGTCTGGCTCTGTGACTACAAAGAAAGGTTTGTTTCTGCATGGACAGACAAAAACTACAACTTTGGTCAGTATACGACCAACAGAGTTGAGAGCCAGCATTCAAGGTTTAAGATGCACATTAAGGGGCCTAACAACTCGCTCCACAAACTTGTGATGATTGCAGACGATGTGGTAACGTCACAAGAGAGGGCAATAAACCACTCGTTTGAAGAGAGTTTGTCTGTGAAAAAGGTGCACCATGACATACCTCTTTTTGAGGACCTACTCGGTTAAATTTCCCATGCAGCGATCGAGAAGTTGATAACTGAGATAAAAAATATAGAGAAGTTGAGGAAACGAAAAATGAGTTGTGGTCACCAGCTTTTCACGAGTTCTGGGTTGCTGTGTGCATCTCGATTAGATTCGTATATAAATAAAGGTAATACCATTACTTTATTATTATTATTATTATTATTATAATTTAAAAAAGTGATAAATTTTCATTCCCAGACAAAGAAAATTACATCAAGATAACGGGCAACAGGAATAAAAATACAACTGTCCAAAATAGATGTCTTCTGGACACGACTGAATTACGAACCATAAGTAGTATGAGGGGAACGTGACCTTGCGAGTGAGTGGGAAATAGTCAAAGAGACACCGCTGTCTCAATCACCACGCGTTCAAAGAAATATGTTGTCAAAAATAAAGTCGGTGGTAAATCCAAGTATGACTGACGCTCAACCTCCTGAGGTACAAAAGAATACTCGTGGGCGCCCAACTACAAAATCAAAGAAAAAAAACAGCAGGAGGATGCGCAAGAAGATGTTAGTATTATTATTATTATTATTATTATTATTATTATTATTATTTATTGTTATCCATTGTAGGAAGACGAGCCTGTTAGAAGACGTAGGCCATCCGACCCGGGTAAAGATAAAATGAGAGTGTGTAGCAAAAAATATCCACTCTTAGTAGGGGACAGGTACATAAATAACTATTTATACATACATACATATATACATATGTACACATCTCCTAATCATGATTTCCCAATGTTTGGCGGTGACAGGTATAAGTTTGTGCTTAGAGAATTTAAGCATCAGATTGATCCCCTTTATTGACGGTTTGTCACGCACATTCAAAATGTTCAGCCAGACGGTAACTGTGGGTTCCGATCTGTAGCTGTGGCTTTGGATAGGGAGGAGGAAGACTGGGATTGGATCCGCCACCTTCTTGTACAAGAGATGATGGGTCATTACCAAGAGGATTGGTTCGAGATTATGAACGCATTCGAGGATAACAGGTTCGCCCGCATATACTCGTCCTTAGATTGGAGGGGAGTCGGGGATGCACCCAATTCAAAATGGATGGAGATGCCTTTGACTGGATTACTGATTGCTCAGGCATTTGGTGTGGTCCTTCAATTCTTCAGTGCTGATGGAGCGAGCACTAATACTAACTAATACTAATACTAATATTACGATTTTAGTTTGCTTCAATCAAAATATATTTCCATTGGCGAATATTGTGTCTTTAAATGGTGTTCAATCCAGCACAGGCTGTTTGTTACTAAGGTTCCACCACAAGTAGTCATTGATTTTCAAATTTAAATTATGATTTTTTATGTTTGTAATGTAATTTATTTGAATAATTGATTACGATTTTGAGGTTATTTATTAAGATTTATAATCTCATTTATTTATATAACTATGTTTACGAATTATGATTAGTTTTGATTGCAATTAATAAGATTTATTCATTTTTAATGTTATTTATTAAGATATTTAATATTATTTATTGACATTAATAATAATTGACCAAATTTAATGTTATTTATTAAAATTTTTAATCTCATTTATTTATATTAAATTTTTCGAATTTATGTTTAATAAGATTTAATCATTTTTAATGTATTTTTATTATTTTAGAATTAATGTTATTTATTGACATTAATAATAATTGACCGAATTGAATGTTATTTATTACGATTTTTGAATATCATTTATTTATATTAATATTACTACGAAATTATGTTTAATCTATCTTTATTAAATTATGTTTAATATTATTTATATTACTATTCGTTCGAATTATTATTGCTCTTACCTGCAATTAATAGGATTTATTCATTTTTAATGCTATTTATTATGAGTTTTAATGACATTAAGAATAATTGACCGAATTTAATGTTATATATTACAATTTTTAAGCTCATTTAATTATTATTGACCGAATTAATTTACGAATATATTACTAATACTAATACTAATACTAATATTATGATTTTTAATTTTAATCTCATTTATTTCTTATTTACCGAATTAAATTACGAATATATTACTAATACTAAAACTAATATTACGATTTTTAATTTTAATCCCATTTATATCTTATTAACCGAATTAAAATTTTCTATTAGTATTTTTACAAATATATTACTAATTATATATATATATATATATATACACATTTTGCAAATCTTTGCAATACCCACTTCCGTTAACATTAACGGCGCAACTAACGGTTCTGTTATGGAGGCGTGTTGAAAGCTTGTTGGACACTTTTAGCGGTGGTCGTCGCGTCAGCAACTCACCGACATGTAGCTTATCGATAGAGAGAAAGAGATATACGGCGAAGAAAGAGGGAGAGAGATTAGGGACGACGAGGAGTCGATGATGGTACAGGTTACAAATCAGGGACGACGACGGTCTCAGGTGTCAGGTCTCAGCGTTAACGGTGGTGGTTTCGATTACGGGTTCTGATGATGATAACGACTGACGTAAACGGTGATGGTTGTCGTAATGGTTGTACAGAAACAATGGTCGACAACGGCTGCCAATGGTGATGGCGGTAGTGGGTCCGCGTTTCAATCAAGGTTTTGATGGAAGTTGTAACGACAGTTGATGATGATTCGTGTCGTTGTTGTTTACATCTTCTCATCTTAGTCGTTGCCTGATTTTTGTGGATCGTAGATGACGATAGTGATGTACGGTGGCGGTCGCCTTTACGATATTTACAAGGGTTTGGTCTATTTCGATGGTTGCGATATCGGTATGACAGGTTGTTTATTAATTTGTTTTACAGTTTCTGGGTTGGTAATGATGACTTACAAATGATTGTTTTTTACTCTTGAACTCATTTTCTTTGTTTAGTAGATTTTTAATAAGTTAAAAAAAAAATCTTATTGTTGCACTAACCGGCAGGGTCATAGTCGGGGGTGATGGTGGTTGATGTTGGTGGCTGAGGGTAGTGGTTGTGTTAGCTCTTGGTCACACGAAACTGTAGCCACCGCCGTCGACGGTTGGATTTGGGCCGATGTCTTACGCCATGATAGTTATGGTAGTTGGCGGTTGCGAAAGTGAGTGTTGAAGTCGAAGAGGCCGCTGCTGCTCGGCTTTGTGGTGTGCCGGGTGGTGGAGGAGGTGGCTGTGGCATTGGTCATGACAACGTCCCGGCGCGTAGCGCGGGTATGAAACTAGTTACTAATAATTACTAATACTAATATTACGATTTTAGTTTTACTATTCGTAAAAATAGTATTGTTGACCGAATATATTACTAATACTAATTGACATTAATAATAATTGACCGAATTGAATGTTATTTATTATGATTTTTTAATCTTATTTATTTATATTAATATTACTACGAAATTATGTTTAATATATCTTTATGAATTATTATTGGTCTTGCCTGCAATTAACATGATTTATTCATTTTTTAATATTATTTATTATGAGTTGTAATGACATTAATAATAATTGACCGAATTTAATGTTATATATTACGATTTTTAAGTTCATTTATTTATTATTGACCGAATTAAATTATGAATATATTACTAATACTAAAACTAATATTATGATTTTTAATTTTAATCTCATTTATATCTTATTGACTGAATTAAAATTTTCTATTACTATTTTTACGAATATATCACTAATTACTAATAATTACTAATACTAACTAATACTAATACTAATATTACGTGCATAAATTGTTTTTCAAGTCGCTAGGTTTGTTATTTGCATATTCAACATTTTTGTTTACAATATTCTTATTTTATAATTAGTTACACATTCTAAATTTTCTATACATAATGCTTTTGTAAAGGTTTACTGTGATTGGATGGCCTGATAAGTTTCAATCAGAAGATACTTCCATTGGCGAATATTGTGTCTTCAAATGGTGTTCAATGTGACAACCGACAATTTCCGATCTACACTGACGTGATTTTTTTATGATTAAAAATAATATTTATTACAAATATTGCTAATTATTAAGTTTCAGAAGTTTACTGACCGTTTTTACAATCGAAACTGCGACCGATTTAATTAACGCGATTTAAACGCGTGGTCTGAAAACACACGTCGGACATCGAAAATAATTATATTTATGCTCGTTTTTGTATTTCGAACAAAACCGACTACTTTTTATAATTAATTATTGGGCCTAGAATAGAAACCGAGACGTTTACGTTTAAAACGGGTTCGATACGCGGTAATAACCCACCTAACCCAACCCTAAGTATAAAAGGGCATTACTATTGTTATTCTTCATTTAGTTGCAGCCGCAACATTCTCCCTCTATCTCTCTACTCTCTCTCTAGACCTCTCTCTCTCTCCTCAAATCTGTCTCTCTCTCTACCCGACCTCCTACCTCATCTCACGCCCCTCTCTCCTCTGTTCAGAACGGCCGGCCACCACCATAGCTGGGTGGTGGCGGCATGGTGGTTTTAAGCCCGTATATGGGCTGTGGTGATGGCTCACGAGGTGGTTACAGGTGGCGGCGGCGACCTCTTAGCTGATTAGGGCTGTGATGGTGGTGGTTCAAGGGAGCAGCGGTGGTGACTGATTGTTGGTGAAGGTCGAGGTGATGGTGGAGGCACGCTGGTTTATCAGTGGGGTTTGGTCAGAGGTGGTTGTTGGTGGTTCGGGTGGTGGTCCAGTTATGGTTATGTCTGTTGAAGGCGGTGACGACGTTCAGCGGTGGTGATGTGGTTCAAGTTTGGAGTTAAAAACCTTGTAGTCTTTTCTACTGGAAGAGTAACCAAGAAAGTAACCTGAATCAACTTTAGCAGCAAACTTTGAAATAGAGTCTTTGATGTTTAGAATGAAACATTGACATCCAAAAGCCCTGAAAAAGGAGATAAGTGGCTTTATGCCATGAAGAACTTCATAGGCAGTCTTGGAGTGTCTCTTGTTGACAAGGACTCTATTTTGAACATAACATGCAGTGTTAACTGCTTCAGCCCAGAAATACAATGGTAGGCCTGAATTAGCTAACATTGTTCTTGCTCCTTCAATTAAGGTTCTGTTCTTCCTTTCTACTACACCATTTTGTTCAGGAGTTCTGGGAACACTGTATTGTCTAATAATCCCTTTAGACAAACAGAATTCATCTAGAGTTTTGTTCCTGAACTCTGTCCCATTGTCACTTCTAATGGCTTTGACAGACAGAGAATATTGTTTCTCTACTTGTAGAATGAAAAACTTGATGATTTCAGCAGCCTCATCCTTGGAAAATAAGAAGAATACCCATGTAAATCTTGAATAGTCATCAATGATGACCAAGCAGTACTTCTTCTTACCAAGGCTCATGATTTTTACAGGCCCAAATAAGTCCATATGAAGTAGTTGAAGACATGCAGTTGTTTTTGATTCTTCAATAGACTTATAGGAGGACTTATGCTGTTTTCCCTTTAAACAGGATACACAGTGTTCTTGACACCGGTACACCTTCAAAGGTAGACCTCTGACCAAGCCCATTTTTGTGACTTTATTTATGGTTTTAAAGTTCACATGGCCAAGTCTCCTGTGCTAGAGATCAGTCTCTGAAGTTGATGCCTTTGAGAAGAAATAGGCAGTGTTGTTCAGTACTTTGTCCTTTTCAATGTCCACTGCATAGACATTGCCACATCTTTTGGCTATCAACAAAGTATGATCTTCAATGATCTTCTCTATCAACTTCTGGCCTTCTGGTGATATGATCTTGCATGCTGTCTTTGTGAAAGAGGAAGAATATCCTTTATCACACATTTGTGACACACTCAGCAAGTTGTACTCAAGGTTTTCAACCAGATTGACCTTGTCAAACTGTATTTTGCCAGAGGAGACATTGCCATGTCCTAGCACATATCCCTTAGCATTGTTCCCAAAGGATACAGATCCTTCTCTTTGACTGATAAAATTGTTTATCAGGTATCTGCATCCAGTCATGTGCATTGAGCCTCCACTGTCAACATACCAAATGCTATTTAAGCCTCTGGAAACTCTCTGCACAAGATAGCAAATTATTTAGATTTGGGAACCCAAGCCAGTTTGGCTTTGGGTTTGCTCTTGAGAACATTTACAGTTTGTTCTTGACCAAGTTGAGGAATCCATGTCTTTTTAGCAATGGATTTTTCATTAAGAGCAATGGTAGTATCCTTTTGAGGACCACCATCAACTTTGGTCATCAGTAGTTGTACCATGTTCATGAGATCTTTAATCTCAGCAGTTTATGAAACTGCTGATGATTTAGGTCTAACTACTGAAAGAGAATTTTGAGAAAAAGATTTTTGTTAAGATTTTGTCTTTTTCTGAGAAAAGGTGTTTATTGGTTGTTGTTTCCTGGGAGAAAAAGTTTCTACAAAATCATTTCTGATTTGTTTTCCCACAACCAATTGTTGAATTTTCTTGTTGTACTGAATACCTTTTCTGTATCTGCAAAATTCTGTCTTGTAGTTGAACAGACCATAGATTTCACATTCTTTTGTCTTTTCTTTTAAAGACAAGTTTCTGACTGTATTGATTGGTTTTAGGTCATTAGTAGTTTTCAGGTTCTCAACTCTTGATGTAGTTGAAACTACTGATGGCTTAATGCCAGATTTTATCAGTACTTCTGAAAAACTTTCTTTGTGAGTTTTTAGAAAGTTTTCATGGAAAGATGTGCATTCTTTCTCTTCAGAAGTTTCACCTGAAACAATTTTTCTCCCATCTTCAGTAGTTTTGGGGGAAAAATCTGTTGGTGTTTCGGTGTGATTGTACCATATGCCAAACCTAACATTTGAAGCACTTTGTTTGTTTAGCAATAGTTGGTACCCCTTACAAGATTCAACCCATTTTTCAGAAGTGACCTTGGTGTCAGCAAGCTCTTTTCTGACATTTCCTAGGCCATCTATCATGATTTTAAGTTGTGCTTGGGTTTCAATAGCATTGTTAGTTAATTTAGAAACTTCTTTTGTTTTTGCAGCAAGTTTTCTTTCTAAATCACATTTCATCTGAGTGAATTTTCTCTTAGAGTCATTTGCTTTACCTTGTAAGTGCACATTAGTCTCTCTTATGAGAGCAAAAGATTCTTTACAAGAAGTTGAACAAAGTTTTGTCAAAGATTCTTTTGATACCTGTGACAAGGCAGATTTTGAGGTGCATCCCTTAAATGGCATCAAGGCAAAGTTCTTTCTGCCATTGTCAGGCTCTCCCCAGTTGATGTCAAACATCTTGTTGTCTGCATCAGGGTTACACTCAGTAGTGTCAAAAGGAAGACTGCTCCAGTCAACATACCCTGAAGTAAATAAACTTTGTTGTGAGGGTTGCTGAGTCTGTGGAGGTGGTTGAGCAGCTGGAAAGGGATGGATTGATTGTTGGCTCTGCATCTATTGAGCAGGCATCTGTACATATTGTACTTGTGGCACATATTGGTGTTGTGGAGCTTGTGCCTGTACAAAATGTGCACTCCCTTGTGTTCCATTATTCCTGTTATAACTGGGGTTAAAATTATTTCCAGACTGAGATTGGTTAAAGCTAGAGCTTCTACACTCTCTAGCAAAGTGTCCCAACTTTTGACACTTGTGACATCTAAGTTTAGATTTGTCAAAACCAATTTTTGTGGAACTGTTGAGTCCTGGAAATTTCCTTCCTGACCTTTTGTAAAATTTGTTTGTTTTTATACTTAACATGGCCAATTGGTATAGAATATCCATTTCCCAAGTCATCACTGCTGAAATTTTTTAAATCATCCATGATAAAACACATATTATCAGCAGTTTGACTAAAATCATTATTGTCATAACCTGGGAATGATCTTTCAGATGAGATCCCAACAGTTATGTCAATATGGTCAAAAGATCCAAAACTATTTGAACAAGTTGGTGAGTCTTGTCCCAATAGTGCTGTACTACCTGGTAGATAGTCATCAGCGGTTTTACCATAACTTTGTAACTTTTTCTTTTGATCAATTTCTCTTTCAAAAGTAAGTAATCTCCCATGTAGTTTTGTAAGAGTGAGGGAGCTAAAGTCTGGTGATGATCTTAAGACTATAGAGTATGTTTCCCATTTTTCAGGTAAAGACCTTAAAAATCTATGAAGCATAGATACAGTTGTGTAGGTCCGACCATTTAGTTTTAGCTCAGATATTAATTAGGAGAATCTTTCAAATTGTTGAGTTAAAGTTTCCCCATTAATGTGAGCAAAAGTTTCATATTGTTGAGCCAGGATTTCTCTTGTGTTGGCAATCACCTCTTCAGTTCCTCCAAACTGTTCTTTGAGGCAGTCCCAAAGCTCTTTGGCACTATCACAATGTAATAGGCCAGAGTAGATTTCATTTGGGAGTGCCATTGCCAACATAGAGAAAGCTTTAGCATCAAGCTCAAGTTTTAGGAAATCATCATCTGTATAGTCTTTTGGGTCTTTTGGTATTTCTTCTTTAGTTTCAAGATTGATATTTACTGGTTTATGAGGACCATATATCACAGCTTTCCAGCAACCTGTGTTGGTCTGTGATAAGGTATGTGCCATTCTCCTTTGCCAGATATTGTATTCATTTCTTACTAGCATAGCAGGTTTGTTGGCAGAACCAGTATTATGAGGATCCATTTTAAAGAGTATTGATTTGTCAAATATCTCTTAAAGTGATGGATGTTGATAAAAGTGAACTTTTAATCCTTTATTGAATATCAATAAGAGCCTGTGTCTGATTCTCAATGTGTTAGATTGATATGTGATCAGATAAACCAGTGCTCTGATACCAATTGTTGGACCAGTATTGCTCTTTGTATGAACTTGCTAGTGAACACTTAAGTGTTTAGCAAGTTCTTTATCAGTTATAGAATAGCAGAATGATTTAAGATAAAGCTACACTTATCAACAGGAGTTATTACTCCCCCTGGATGTTTGATAAAACTAAAGACAAGTATTTAATGAGAATCTAAGTATTGAATGAGAATGAATACTTAAATAGATTCTTAGTAAATGAAATGGAAATAACAATGATAAGTTTGAAGGATTTCTGTATTAAAAATCAATATCTAAAACAGAGGGATGAACCCATCTATTTATAGACTTTACAAATACATGAACCTTGCCAAAAAGCAAGTTCAGAAACAAGTTGCAACAAGTTGCAGTCTTGGAACTTGTATATAAAGTTAAAGTAATACTAAACTAATAAACTACTGAAACATAAGGCGGTGGAAAGATTCTTGAACAAGTGTTGATGAATGACAAACTACTGATGAGTAGTTTGTCTTCAGTAGTTCTTCAGTGAACTGTCTGGTTTGGACTTCAGAACTTCTGATGCATTTCTTCTTCAGTACTTGTAGAATCCTTCTTCAGTACTTTTGTCTTCTTTTTTCAGTAGTTCTATACTTAGAATATATTTGACAGAAGTGAATTAGACTTAAGTTTCCAAAAGTGGTTTCACCAATCCTCTTCGTCCTAACATTTATGCTCGGTTTTGTATTTCGAACAAAACCGACTACTTTTTATAATTAATTATTGGGCCTAGAATAGAAACCGAGACGTTTACGTTTAAAACAGGTTTGATATGTGGTAATAACCCACCTAACCCAACCCTAAGTATAAAAGGGCATTATTATTGTTCTTCTTCATTTAGTTGCAGCCGCAACATTCTCTCTCTCTAGACCTCTCTCTCTCTCTCTCTCTCCTCAAATCTGTCTCTGTAACAACCGGCAAAAATAAGGTAATTTCGTACTAATTAACTATACGCGATTAACGTAATTAAATGCAATTATGTGTTGATTATTTAACTGAGGCCTTAGAAAGATAGCAATTCCCAAATAATGCATAGGAATGCATATGTTTAATGACAAAACATGATAGGATCATGTGCGAGTAAGTTATCCGGTATGGACACTGGCGATTACCCGGTAAAAATTAAATAAGCGAAACGGATCCCGGACACCCGGGATATAAAATAAAACGTAATTTCACAAAATATAATGGGTTTTGGAACTCCAAAGCCATACGTGAGAGCTTGTTATACAAATCTCCCGGTAACGAATAAAGTGCGCGTACCGCACCCGATACGCGCGTAACATATAATTTCACCCGGCAAAAGCCAAAATAATTTATCAACGCTTAAACTGGACTATGTTTAAGGGATATTAAGGGTATTTTTAATATTCGGATAACACGCGATTAAAAACCCGAAAATACCCGGACGGTACCCGAACAAGAGTAAATTAAACATAATAATTATAGGTAATATTTAGCAAAGTGGACCCCACCCAAAACACCCCAAGGGCCGGCCTATGGCCCACCCAAATGGATAATATCTTGGTTATCTTGCTAAATGATTAGGATTAAACACTAATCATGGGAATGCATGGACTTGTATTGGGTAAGAAAAATTCACCAAATCCTCTCATCTCTCTCTCTAAACTCACGGCACAAACACCCTCTTAATAATCTCCAAATATTTTTTTTACAATCTTACTTAACCCACTTGATCTTCCATAATCCAAGATAAGATATTGGATGATCTTGGAAAGATTTGAAAGAGAATGTTATAGCAAACTAGTGAGAACACTTGAAGCAAAAACCAAAAACTCTTCTTCTTCTCCTCCTCTTGGCCGTAGCATATCACCCATCCATACACATTTTTCTTACAAATTTTACACTACCAAATCATCTCTAGATCATTATCCTTCAAAACCCCATTGTGTGTTTCAAGAGCTTGGAGCTTAACCCTTTGGAAGAACACACTAAACCCCATCCAATCCAAGGTTTTTGTCTTCCCTAGCCTTGAGCTAGTAGTAAGTTTTAACCTTGCTTTGATTAGTAATGTTCATATTATGTGTTCTTATGAGCAAGTTGTACATTGATGGGTAAAATGTAGTTTTGAAACATAAAGTTTAATGTATCTTACAAGTGTAAAATGGAAGAATAATAACATGGATAAATCATGGATTTAATATTAGTAATGTGGTATTTCAAGAAAATGTAGAAATATGTACATACACTTGAGTTGGATGATGATTTGAACATGATTTTTGAAAAATACTTGAACATGATAAAAAATGGTTTTAATCATCATAAAATGACTAGCTAATGTCAAAAATATGTTGGAATGTGTTAGATGATCATGGATGGAAAAGTTACATGTTCAAAGTCTACTCACATGGATGAGTGAAATTTGGATATGTTGGATAAAAATATAAAACACACATGTTAAAAGCATCAATAATGAAATAAAAGAATATTAGAAGTGGAATAAGGTAAAAATAACCAAACATGAGAAATATGATTCTTCAAAGTCCACTAGTTGGAAGAAAAATGCTAACTTTGGAAGTTAGGATGGAAAAAGTAACATTTAAAAGTTAAGGGACTAATGTTGAAACTTTGAAAGTTGATGGACTAAAATAAGTATTTTAGAAACTTTGGTCTAAAAATGTGTTCACGGAAAGTTTGGTGTCAAAAACGTAAATAATGGTTTTTCCAAGTATAGTTTTGGTAAACATGAGAAACCTACTTGTGTATTTATTGAAAAAGGTATTTTTATAAAAGTGGAAGTTTTATAAAAATAGGAGGTTAAGTCAACATAAGGATTTTATAAAAATAGAGGTTTTATAAAATATTGGACAAAAAGTAAAGGCTTGAGAAAACTTGTACAAAAATGGATACTTTTATATAAATGGGAATATAAAAGTATCGGAAACATTTTTGGAATACAAGATAACAAGTTGAACTAAAAATACAAAAGTATATTTTTCCAAGTAATATATGTTCGGAATTGGAAGTATGAATAATATTTCCATAGAACGCATATTGGAAGAAAACGTGGAAAAAGCTAACCAACGGGCATAGTTACACGAACTAACGATAACGGATAAACGGACAAACGAGAAAAGAATGCCTTTGCGGCAAGATGAAAATATATATTTTAAGAAGTAAAATATATAAAACATGGGTGAAACTTATGTAACACTTTCCTGAGTGTTAGAAAGAATATTCGTGGGAGAAAGCATAACGTAAAGAATTAAAAACGTTAAACAACGTATGGACTTAACCAAGAAAATTCACACGTTGATATATGGATACATGCTTGTCTCGACGAAATTCTAGTATATCTATTTGAATGGGAAAGTAGATATGCGAGAAGGAAAACCGAGACGAGTAGGCAAAATATATCTACGAACATGTGAATACCGACAAGATCCTAGTATATTTATTTAAATGGGAAAATAAATGTACGGCATGGTAAGTTGAGTTGGGCGTTAAAAATATATTACCGAACGACAAGACCTTAGCATAATTATTTAAATGGGAAAATAAATATGCGGCAAAGTGAGTCGGGTCGGGTATTAAGAATACATTATATCGAACAATACGATCCTAAGTATAATTATTTAAATGGGAAAATAATTATACGTTAGGTAGAGTTGTGTCGAGGATAATAGTATACAAGTTACAAAGAATATTAACGAGAATAATACATAACTCGTAAGAAAAGGGTAATCCATCGCCAACAAACCTAGGATACGCGTCTAATTAAACGGGAATTGGAACAAAACGTGGTCGGGGAGTTAGGTGTACAACTTGCCAAGGCACATGCACTATAGGTGTAGTGACTTATACGTCTAGGACGTTTGTAGGTGCGGGACCACAAAACTTGCTATCTTCCTTTTTAGCCAAGCACAGATTCAGGTGAGTCTCACGGCCCCATTTTAAACTATTTTATGTCTTTCGGGGGAAAGATATGTTAGGGAAATGTTTGACGGGATAAGTACTTGAGTTGTGATCGCCACTCGGGGTTGAGACCTCTCTACTATGATCATTAATTCAGGAAAATGAAACCGAAGGAATATTTGAATAGTACTATTGGTGCCTGACAAGGCCCACCCCTAATCGATAGCGTTGATTATGCATCGGCGTATGCCTGGGGTGCACGTATTCTGAAATCAAGTCGTAGGAATACCGAGTAACGACTTGGAGCGGGGCATTATTATTTGTCTTGGTTTGATTGTAGGCTCAAGTAGAATTGTAGGAACTTGCAACTCCTATAAATTGTCATAACATGGAAATTCCCAAAGTGATAAAGTTTGATAAACTAAAACCTGTGAACTCACCAATATTTATATATTGACGACTTTTTAAACATATCTTTCAGGTAATTGATCGATGATGAACAATGTGGCAAGCTGGGTCGGGAGAATCTCTCATATGGGCGTCGGATGTTCAAAACGGTCTCAACTTAGATTCCCAAAGTATTGGGATATATTTGAGAAGCCACTTTAATGTATTCAAAACAATTTTCGTTTATGTGTGAACATCAAACATGTTTTCGACGTCTTAAATAAATGTTCTGTTTTTCTTAATTACTTATGATTTGCGTTAATCTTGGCTTTATGCTCTTGAACCGTCGCGCCACGTGTTTCCGCCATTGGCGTAGTGTGACAGAAAGTGGTATCAGAGCCAAGGTTATAGCGAATTAGTATTTTTTTTTAAAATCTAAACTATAACTGGATTTGGTTCAAAAGATGAAGTTTTCAAAACCATTGCATAAAACGCAATAAAGTAAATTATTTCGAAAGAAAAGGACATTGGGTATGAAGAGATTCCGACCAAGCTAGCCATGGGTACTAGTGTGTACTACATTAATATTAGAAGTTAGGAAGAATGCCTCAAATGTACGCTTAACTTTCTAATGAATAATATATAAATATTAGTACGGTTCTTTTGTCAGGGATGTCAGACGCCGAGAGTGCCGCGCCGAGCTACGACAGTAGCATTCAGATTTTGCCGCCCCCACCGATCGAGGTCGTAGTACTCGACCCAGAGGACGATGACATGGAGGTAGACGCCGCCATGGGAGGAGCCGACAGCGACAGCTCCGATGAGACAGACCCCAGTGAGGACCCAGAGTGGGCCCCCGCTGGAGGAGACATGGCCGCCACAGCTGACCTACCGATGGTCGGGGCACCACAGGCCGATCTGCCGCTAGTGCCACTACCCGCCGCACCATTACCACCCCACCCCATTCGCGCCGTCAGGGATTTCCCTGCGGACTGTGCAGGTCCCTCGAGACCCGCCCCCACACAGTCCGAGACCGTAGAGTCTCCCTTCGATCGACATGCCCACGTCGATCGTGAGCCATTACCCACCCCTCACATTCCCGTTCCCCCGGGTATGAGGCTTGTGCCTCTTGCCCGAGGACATAACGGGTGGATCTCGGATGACTCCGACGACGAGTCGACAGCGTCGGTGGAGCACATTGCCATACCGATTCCACCGGCAGACCTGGAGGAGCCCGTTGCTCCGATGATGGAGGACGCCCCTACCGCCCTACTCGCCCTACCGGTGCCCGTACCACAGGATGGGCCAGCCTCTGCTGGGCACATCCTAGAGGGTAGCTCAGCCCGTAGCTCTAAGCTACACCGAGTAGGCTTGGCAGCTTTCGCCACTGCGAGCCCCACTACCCCTACCGCCGTGATATCCGCTCCAGAGTGGGTCACTGTTACACAGCCCCTCATGGTCCCACTAGCCGAGCTCATAGCCCCCTCCTCAGCATCCATGACACTACCCATCACCACCTTTCCCATGCTACCACCCCTACCCGAGATGCCTACCATACCACCACCTGCACCGTTCACTGTGGGTGCAGGAGCCCCCTTTATGATACCACCACTTGCACCGTATACTCTAGGTGCAGGGGACCCATACCAGATACCACCCCACTTCACCCCTGGATTATTGGGTTTTGCTCAGCCCTTCCCATCCCTACCGATGCCAGACATAGTCGGCCCATCCCAGCCGACGTACACCGATATCCCCGGGCCGTCACAGCCCCACGGGATGACCCCATTATCCGGACCAGCCTGGTCCAAGGTGATCTCGTTAGAGAGCGACTTCCGGATCCTCGCTGACACAGTACAGCGCACTGTGAGTCAGATGGATCAGCAGGCCCGTCTCATGTGGGCCCGGATCATAGACGCCAGGGATGCGCTGGCACACTACGCGGAGGAGCTCCTGCATATGGACGCACTATGTGGGATCACCGGCGACGCGCACTTTGCGCACCGTCAGTTCCTCTACGAGCGTATCACGACCATTAGTATGTCCATCAGCATGTACGCTCCCCAGTACCAGTATCCTTAGCCACCACCGCAGTAGACGGGGAGACATCCCCGATATATATGTAGTAGTAGTGACATGTTAGCATAGCAGGGATTACAGCGCTAGTTTTGCATTTTTTTGCCCAGCCGAGCGGGGTGTGCCGGCATATGACATTATGTTTTTATTTATTTCAAACGATGTATGAGGGATGCTATCCCCATTTTGTTATTATGAACAAAGCGTTGTACTCGTATTATTGAAATTAATGAGAATCTTATTGTTATGATGGTAAAATGTGTGATTGTATGACTGTGATTGTCTGTGATTGTTATTACTTACTTTACATATTGGGATTTGTGCGATTGTGTGGTGATGATTTTATTGTTTATTATGTTCATGTGATGAGTTGCTATTTATACTTGTGTATGACAATGATTGTTTGAATGTCTGTCAAAGATTAACTCTAACAATTGTTATTGAAGTAACATGGCACCAACCACCAGAAGCAACAGTGGCAACGACGCATTGCCCACGACACCCACTGAACTTGAAACCTTGGTCTCGGAGCGTATAGCTCAAGCCATCGCGGAACACGAGGCTGCTCGCACCGAGAGGTCGCGAGAAAGGACCGGGAGCGATCAACGTGAGACCTCCCTTACTGGTAAGAGGTTTATGAATAAATGCAAGAGCAATAGGAGATTATCCTAAAGCTCCTATCCCATAATAACGTACCCCCTTATTATTGCAGAAACTTCCTCGCGAGAGCGTGGCTGCACATTCAAGGCTTTCCTGGACTGCAAGCCACTCAACTTTAGTGGCACTGAGGGATCCGTCGGACTAGTCAAATGGTTCAAGAAGACTGAAGCGGTGATCCGTATCAGCAGCTGTACCCCCCGACAGACCGTTATGTATTCCACGAATTTGTTCCTGGATCAAGCATTGACATGGTGGAACAGTCAGGTTCAGTCACTGGGAGACAATGCTGCATACTCCCTAACCTGGTTGGAACTAAAAGAACTCATGATTGCTGAATACTGCCCGGCCAGTGAAGTGCAGAAATTGGAAACTGAATTCTGGAACCTCACCATGACAGGAGCAGACGTAGCGGGATACACATCCAGATTCCACGACCTATCACGACTGGTTCCCCGTTTGGTCACCCCAGAGAGCAAGAAGATTGAAAGGTACTTGTTCGGATTGGCGCCACAAATCCGTAGCATGGTCACTTCTTCCAAACCCACAACCATGCGCGAAGCCATCGATCTCGCTCTAAGCCTTACTGAGGATGCCATTCGAATGGGCACCTTGATCCGGAAAGTGTCAGGACTGAAGATTTCGGAGCCCAGTAGCGTGGAAGGTAAAAATTTGGGTTCAAACTCAGTAGTTGGGACTAGTGATCAGGGAAACAAGCCAAGGTTTGGGAAACGGAAACGTAATGACGGGAAGAAGGATGGATCATCGGGTGGTTCAGGCAAGAAAGGGAAAGGGTATGTAGCCACAGGACGTGGAAACAATGGAAAACAGGGTTATCAAGGAAAGAATGAGGTGATCTGTGGTAAGTGCCGCCGTTCTGGGCACAAGACTGAAGAGTGTCGATCAGGAGCACCGAAAACCGGAGGAGCAAGACCCTGCTTCGCATGCGGGTCGCCTGATCATTGGAAGAGGGATTGCCCTAAGCTCAACAACCAAGCACGCGGACGGGCATTTGTGATTGGAGCTGGTGATGCACGACAGGACCCTAACGTGGTCACTGGTACGTTCCCTCTAAATGGTCATTATGCTTCTGTATTGTTTGATACCGGTGCCGATTTTAGCTTCGTATCTGTTGAGTTTAAAAGGTTACTTGGCCTAAAAACTAGTAAGCTAGATACACCTTACTCTATAGAACTGGCTAACGGTAAAACTATAGAAACACGAGAAGTAGCAAAAGATTGTAAGTTGGATCTCTGTGGTCACGAGTTTGGCATTGACCTATTACCGGTCGTACTGGGAAGTTTTGACGTAGTCATTGGCATGGATTGGTTATCCGCACACCATGCCGTCGTTGTTTGCGACGACAAAATAATTCAAGTTCCCCTCGCGAACGGTGAAACTCTATCGATTCAAGGGGAAAGGCGTGGAACACCACTAAGAATTATTACGTGCATGAAGGCCCGAAAGTGTTTAAGGAAGGGTCTCATCGCATTTTTAGCGCACGTCGTAGATAAGAAGGCCGACGAGCGAAACTGGAAGACATTCCGATAGCCAGAGATTTTCCTGACGTATTCCCAGAAGATTTGCCGGGGTTGCCACCACCTCGACAAGTCGAGTTCCGCATCGACCTTGTTCCTGGAGCTGCTCCCGTAGCACGATCACCATATCGCCTAGCTCCATCTGAGATGCAGGAACTATCCGGCCAACTGCAAGAATTACTAGACAAGGGTTTCATAAGACCGAGTTTCTCACCTTGGGGAGCTCCCGTCTTATTTGTGAAGAAGAAAGATGGCACCTTTCGTATGTGCATTGACTACCGAGAACTAAACAAGTTAACCATTAAGAATCGCTATCCTCTCCCCAGGATCGACGATTTGTTTGATCAACTCCAAGGATCCAGCTTTTTTCCAAGATCGATCTAAGGTCCGGCTATCACCAATTGCGTATCCAGGAAGAGGATGTACCAAAAAACAGCGTTCAGGACTCGTTATGGGCACTATGAATTTTTGGTAATGCCATTCGGTTTAACTAACGCACCGGCCGTTTTCATGGACTTGATGAATCGCGTGTGTAAGCCGTATTTGGATAAATTCGTCATTGTTTTTATTGATGACATCTTGATCTATTCACGCACCAGAGAAGACCACGAAAACCACCTTCGTTTAATCCTGGAGGTCCTACGTAAAGAGAAGCTCTATGCTAAGTTCTCGAAATGTGACTTTTGGATTCGAGAAGTCCACTTCCTAGGCCACGTGGTGAATGAAAAGGGTATACATGTCGATCCCGCCAAGATCGAGGCAATTAAAAATTGGGACGCCCCTAGAACTCCTACCGAAGTACGACAGTTTCTTGGCCTTGCGGGTTATTACAGAAGATTCATCGAGAACTTTTCTAAGATAGCACAGTCTTTGACCATGCTAACCCAAAAGGATAGAAGTTCGAGTGGACGGAAAAGCAAGAAACCGCATTTCAGATACTAAAGGAGAAGTTGTGTGGCGCTCCAATATTGTCACTCCCCGATGGAACGGAAGATTTTGTAGTTTACTGTGACGCCTCTCATCAAGGCTTGGGTTGCGTACTGATGCAACGAGAAAAAGTGATAGCGTATGCTTCCAGGCAACTAAAGATCCACGAGAAGAATTACACTACACACGATTTGGAATTGGGAGCAGTGGTATTCGCTCTCAAAATTTGGAGACATTATTTATATGGAACTAAGTGCACAATCTTCACTGATCACAAGAGTTTGCAACACATCTTTGATCAGAAGGATTTGAACATGCGACAACGGCGATGGGTCGAATTATTAAACGATTACGATTGTGAGATAAAGTACCATCCCGGAAAGGCAAACGTTGTGGCCGACGCCTTAAGTCGCAAGGAACGGGTTAAGCCATTGCGTGTCCGAGCCTTGGGATTAACTATCCACACGAACCTGACTGACCGGGTTCGTGAAGCTCAAATCAACGCTCTTAAACCCGAGAATGTCAAAAGTGAAAGATTGCGAAAGATGGTTGATTCACTGGAGCCAAAGGCGGATCAAACCTTGTATTTCATGAATAGAATTTGGGTACCAGTGTATGGTGGATTGCGTGAACTGGTATTGGCTGAAGCTCACAGTTCCCGATATTCGGTTCACCCCGGTGCAGACAAGATGTTCCACGATTTGAAGGAACTTTACTGGTGGCCAAATTTAAAAGGGATATAGCGCATATGTTGCGCGATGCTTAACTTGCGCGAAAGTCAAAGCCGAGCATCAGAGACCATCCGGCTTGCTCCAGCAACCGGAAATACCTGAATGGAAATGGGAGCAGATTTCCATGGATTTCATTACCAAGTTACCCAAGACAACAAGCGGCCATGACATGATCTGGGTAATCGTTGATCGATTGACAAAATCCGCACACTTCCTCCCAATTCGCGAAACGGATAAGTTGGAAAAACTGACCCGTTTGTACATTAAGGAAGTGGTGTCTAAGCATGGTGTACCTATTTCCATCATCTCCGATCGAGATAGTCGTTTCACCTCAAGATTTTGGGAAAGTTTGAATGAAGCCCTCGGTACTCGCCTTGACATGAGTACCGCATATCATCCCCAAACCGATGGTCAAAGTGAACGAACCATCCAGACCTTGGAAGATATGTTACGGGCATGCGCAATCGATTTCAGCGGTAATTGGGATACACACTTGCCACTGGTGGAATTTTCGTATAACAACAGTTACCACACGAGCATTCAAGCTGCACCTTTTGAAGCTCTATATGGACGCAAGTGTAGATCTCCTCTATGTTGGGCTGAAGTTGGAGAAAAGCAACTTACCGGGCCCGAAATTGTTCAAGAGACGACGGACAAGGTCTTCTTGATAAAAGAACGTCTCAAAGCGGCCCGTGACCGGCAGAAAAGCTACGCAGATATGAGGCGAAAGCCTTTGGAATTTCAAGTCGGAGACAGGGTCCTACTAAAGGTGTCACCTTGGAAAGGTGTCGCGCGCTTTGGGAAGCGCGGAAAGCTGAACCCACGGTATGTTGGACCGTTCGAAATCTTGTCCAGAGTAGGCCCCGTGGCATACAAGCTCAAGTTACCACAAGAGCTTAACGGTGTACATGACACGTTCCACGTGTCGAACTTGAAGAAGTGCTTATCCGACGAAACTCTCATCATCCCTGCGGACGAAATCCACATTGACGACAAGTTACACTTCGTCGAAGAACCAATCGAAGTAACCGATTGGAAGGTCCAAAAGTTAAGGCGCAGCAAGATCAGGTTGGTCAAAGTGCGCTGGAATGCCAAGCGTGGACCGGAGTTCACGTGGGAAAGGCTGGACCGGATGAAGCAAAAATATCCCGCCCTATTCGAGAAGACCCCTATACCGGAGAACTCGAAGTGAATTCCGGGACGGAATTCTCTTAACGGGGGAGAATGTAACAACCGGCAAAAATAAGGTAATTCCGTACTAATTAACTATACGCGATTAACGTAATTAAATGCAATTATGTGTTGATTATTTAACTGAGGCCTTAGAAAGATAGCAATTCCCAAATAATGCATAGGAATGCATATGTTTAATGACAAAACATGATAGGATCATGTGCGAGTAAATTATCCGGTATGGACACTGGCGATTACCCGGTAAAAATTAAATAAGCGAAACGGATCCCGGACACCCGGGATATAAAATAAAACGTAATTTCACAAAATATAATGGGTTTTGGAACTCCAAAGCCATACGTGAAAGCTTGTTATACAAATCTCCCGGTAACGAATAAAGTGCGCGTACCGCACCCGATACGCGCGTAACATATAATTTCACCCGGCAAAAGCCAAAATAATTTATCAACGCTTAAACTGGACTATGTTTAAGGGATATTAAGGGTATTTTTAATATTCGGATAACACGCGATTAAAAACCCGAAAATACCCGGACGGTACCCGAACAAGAGTAAATTAAACATAATAATTATAGGTAATATTTAGCAAAGTGGACCCCACCCAAAACACCCCAAGGGCCGGCCTATGGCCCACCCAAATGGATAATATCTTGGTTATCTTGCTAAATCATTAGGATTAAACACTAATCATGGGAATGCATGGACTTGTATTGGGTAAGAAAAATTCACCAAATCCTCTCATCTCTCTCTCTAAACTCACGGCACAAACACCCTCTTAATAATCTCCAAAGATTTTTTTTTACAATCTTACTTAACCCACTTGATCTTCCATAATCCAAGATAAGATATTGGATGATCTTGGAAAGATTTGAAAGAGAATGTTATAAGCAAACTAGTGAGAATACTTGAAGCAAAAACCAAAAACTCTTCTTCTTCTCCTCCTCTTGGCCGTAGCATATCACCCATCCATACACATTTTTCTTACAAATTTTACACTACCAAATCATCTCTAGATCATTATCCTTCAAAACCCCATTGTGTGTTTCAAGAGCTTGGAGCTTAACCCTTTGGAAGAACACACTAAACCCCATCCAATCCAAGGTTTTTGTCTTCCCTAGCCTTGAGCTAGTAGTAAGTTTTAACCTTGCTTTGATTATTAATGTTCATATTATGTGTTCTTATGAGCAAGTTGTACATTGATGGGTAAAATGTGGTTTTGAAACATAAAGTTTAATGTATCTTACAAGAGTAAAATGGAAGAATAATAACATGGATAAATCATGGATTTAATATTAGTAATGTGGTATTTCAAGAAAATGTAGAAATATGTACATACACTTGAGTTGGATGATGATTTGAACATGATTTTTGAAAAAGACTTGAATATGATAAAAGATGGTTTTAATCATCATAAAATGACTAGCTAATGTCAAAAATATGTTGGAATGTGTTAATTTGGATATGTTGGATAAAAACATAAACACACATGTTAAAAGCATCAATAATGAAATAAAAGAATATTAGAAGTGGAATAATGTAAAAATAACCAAACATGAGAAATATGATTCTTCAAAGTCCACTAGTTGGAAGAAAAATGCTAACTTTGGAAGTTAGGATGGAAAAAGTAACATTTAAAAGTTAAGGGACTAATGTTGAAACTTTGAAAGTTGATGGACTAAAATAAGTATTTTAGAAACTTTGGTCCAAAAATGTGTTCACGGAAAGTTTGGTGTCAAAAACGTAAATAATGGTTTTTCCAAGTATAGTTTTGGTAAACATGAGAAACCTACTTGTGTATTTATTGAAAAATGTATTTTTATAAAAATGGAAGTTTTATAAAAATAGGAGGTTAAGTTAACATAAGGATTTTATAAAAATAGAGGTTTTATAAAATATTGGACAAAAGTAAAGACTTGAGAAAACTTGTACAAAAATGGATACTTTTATATAAATGGGAATATAAAAGTATCGGAAACATTTTTGGAATACAAGATAACAAGTTGAACTAAAAATACAAAAGTATATTTTTCCAAGTAATATATGTTCGGAATTGGAAGTATGAATAATATTTCCATAGAACGCATATTGGAAGAAAACGTGGAAAAAGCTAACTAACGGACTTAGTTACATGAACTAACGATAACGGATAAACGGACAAACGAGAAAAGAATGCCATTGCGGCAAGATGAAAATATATATTTTAAGAAGTAAAATATATATAACATGGGTGAAACTTATGTAACACTTTCCTAAGTGTTAGAAAGAATATTCGTGGGAGAAAGCATAACGTAAAGAATTAAAAACGTTAAACAACGTATGGACTTAACAAGGAAAATTCACACGTTGATATATGGATACATGCTTGTCTCGACGAAATTCTAGTATATCTATTTGAATGGGAAAGTAGATATGCGAGAAGGAAAACCGAGACGAGTAGGCAAAATATATCTACGAACATGTGAATACCGACAAGATCCTAGTATATTTATTTAAATGGGAAAATAAATGTACGGCATGGTAAGTTGAGTCGGGCGTTAAAAATATATTACCGAACGACAAGACCTTAGCATATTTATTTAAATGGGAAAATAAATATGCGGCAAAGTGAGTCGGGTCGGGTATTAAGAATACATTATATCGAACAATACGATCCTAAGTATAATTATTTAAATGGGAAAATAATTATACGTTAGGTAGAGTTGTGTCGAGGATAATAGTATACAAGTTACAAAGAATATTAACGAGAATAATACATAACTCGTAAGAAAAGGGTAATCCATCGCCAACGAACCTAGGATACGCGTCTAATTAAACGGGAATTGGAACAAAACGTGGTCGGGGAGTTGGGTGTACAACTTGCCAAGGCACATGCACTATAGGTGTAGTGACTTATACGTCTAGGACGTTTGTAGGTGCGGGACCACAAAACTTGCTATCTTCCTTTTTAGCCAAGCACAGATTCAGGTGAGTCTCACGGCCCCATTTTAAACTATTTTATGTTTTTCGGGGGAAAGATATGTTAGGGAAATGTTTGACGGGATAAGTACTTGAGTTGTGATCGCCACTCGGGGTTGAGACCTCTCTACTATGATCATTAATTCAGGAAAATGAAACCGAAGGAATATTTGAATAGTACTATTGGTGCCTGACAAGGCCCACCCCTAATCGATAGCGTCGATTATGCATCGGCGTATGCCTGGGGTGCACGTATTCTGAAATCAAGTCGTAGGAATACCGAGTAACGACTTGGAGCGGGGCATTATTATTTGTCTTGGTTTGATTATAGGCTCAAGTAGAATTGTAGGAACTTGCAACTCCTATAAATTGTCATAACATGGAAATTCCAAAGTGATAAAGTTTGATAAACTAAAACCTGTGAACTCACCAATATTTATATATTGACGACTTTTTAAACATATCTTTCAGGTAATTGATCGATGATGAACAATGTGGCAAGCTGGGTCGGGAGAATCTCTCATATGGGCGTCGGGTGTTCAAAAGGGTTCAACTTAATTCCCAAAGTATTGGGATATATTTGAGAAGCCACTTTAATGTATTCAAAACAATTTTCGTTTATGTGTGAACATCAAACATGTTTTCGACGTCTTAAATAAATGTTCCGTTTTTCTTAATTACTTATGATTTGCGTTAATCTTGGCTTTATGCTCTTGAACCGTCGCGCCACGTGTTTCCGCCATTGGCGTGGTGTGACAGTCTCTCTCTCTACCGACCTCCTACCTCATCTCACGCCCCTCTCTCCTCTGTTCAGAACGGGCGGCCACCACCACAGATGGGTGATGGTGGCGTTGGGTGGTTTTAAGCCCGTATATGGGTTGCGGTGATGGCTCACGAGGTGGTTACAGGTGGCGGCGACAGCCTCTTAGCTGATTAGGGCTGTGATGATGGTGGTTCAAGGGAGCAGCGGTGGTGACTGATTGTTGGTGAAGGTCGAGGTGATGGTGGAGGCACGCTGGTTTATCGGTGGGGTTTGGTCAGAGGTGGTTGTTGGTGGTTCGGGTGGTGGTCCGGTTATGGTTATGTCTGTTGAAGGCGGGCGACGGCGTTCAGCGGTGGTGATGTGGTTTAAGGTCGGACAGACCAGACTTGGTCTGGTTCAGATCTGGTCTGAATGTTTAGGTGGTTGCTTGGGGTCAAACCTGGTTCAAGAGCTCGGGTTGTGTCTTGGGGGCCCGACTATGGTTGTGGTTGGTGAAAAGGTGACGAGGTGCGGCTGTGGTGGTGACGAGGTGTTATAGATCCGGCAAGTTCAAGGGTCCAGGTCAGTTTTGGTCACGAGCTCAGGTTTGGTTGATGTTTTGGGTTGTGCGATTGTTGTTTCCGGATTTGGTTTGAGTTCGGTTCGGGTCTCGAGTTCGGGTCAGATCCGATTAGTTTTCAGATTCGGTTCGGGTCTTGTTCGGGTCAAGTGTCTCGGGTCAGATTCGTGTGCTCCAGGTCAGCTCTGGTTGGCTCGGGTTTCGGGGTACGGAGCACTGTGTTGGCCAAGCTTCGGTCAAACATGGTCAACGGGTCAACATTCCGGTCTGTGCATAGTTCGAGCTGGCTCCGGGTTATGCGCGTACGAATCGGTATACTTTAATTCGTATTTGTTATTATTGTTGTGGATATTATATATATTATATATATATATATATATATATAATATATATATAAATAAATATATTGATATTCATAAAAATAGTTTTGACTAGCGAACGAACCGAATAATAATAATAAACGGTAACTATATATTATATCAGACGATTGGTATTGGATATAAAAGCCGTGACTTATAAATCGATATCGGACTAAATTGGTTGGACTATAATATATATATATATATATATATTAATATTATATATATATATATTGTTTCGTGTATTTATATAAATATAAATAAGTAGTTTATATGAAAAGTTGTCGAAACGTATAAAGTCTTGTATGTGGATATGATTTTTGGGAAATTGTAGGCGACTTGTGTCACCTGGTTTGGACAAAAACAGAGGAAACTCTGCCCAAAATTTTTATAAAATCCACGGCGCAACGAAAATAGAATTGTCGCATATTTTTATAAATGAAGTTCCCTAAGTGTCATGATAAGTGACGAGTTTCGAAAGGTTTTCGGTATCTAAATAATGTTTATTGTTTGGATTTAAAAATATGTATAATTTTTACTTGGGAACTATTTTTACAGAAAGCAAAGTTTTGAATAACTTAAATGTTCGGATTTGGAAAAGAAGCGATATTGTTATTAATCGGATTTAAATAACTATACTTACATTTTTGTCAAAGGGCATTTTTCCTAAAATATAATTATATAAGATAGATACATTTATACGAATTACAAAATGAGCTACAACTCAAGATAAGTTATACGTTTCGTAGTAATAGTCCAACGTGGTGTACACACGAATAGTGACAAGTGCGCAACTTGGGTACTATGTCGTGTGTTAACGCATAAGTAAGATAAGTCACGATCGGTTCGTCGAGTTAAAGTATATTAGTACTCGAGTTAATACACAGAGTCTAGATAGTTGGATAGACTATCTTTTAGCCGGATAATAGGCTAGGTTTATATGTGATAGACTTTTTAAGGTGTCCTTTGTTGTAATAGGGCACGAGGATGTCGGTCAAAAGCTTCAGGCTTTGTTGCAAGCTAAGCGAGGAAATTAAGGTGAGTTCATACCCACTTTTTACCGTTTTATAAATGTTTTCGGGGGGAAGACATGCTTCTTTTATGAAAACTGAGGAATTTCAAACAAACAAGTTTTGAGAAATGAAATGGGTGCGTGAGTGTCACGGCCCTACCTTTACTGGTTTTACTTTTGGGGAAGCAACATGCGTACTACTTACATTGTTTTAAAGATCATGTTATACTATGGTTATGGTTTGTTTTCTATACGGGCGTTTCATCAGGGAAGTCCAGGGGGGAAACCATGAGTATGTGGGAACACATATCGGGGAAATATGGATAGATCTATTGGGGCCTGAAAAAACCTCACCGACGGCTTGGAGCCGGGCGGGGGCATATTGTCTCTAATTACTTAGAGCCACCGATGATGACGGTGGTTCCTACTTACTGGGCATACATATCACGGATCCACGGGTCAGTAATGGTTTCCAACTCGTAGTAGTAACGATACTTAACCTCTAGCTAACGTTCTTATAACATAGTATTAACGGGAATGATCTTTTCAGGCTTACGGAAACTCTTCTATAAAAACTTGTTGAATTATTTTTGCAAAACTTATGAACTCACCAGCTTTATGCTGACTTTTTAAGTATGTCTTTCAGGTTTAAACTTTGGTAACGGCACGGTTGGAGTAGTCGATGTATTGGGAGCGTGGATCCTAGAGGGTTAGCAGTGGCGTTCAGAAAATAAGAGTCTTAGATGCAACTTTCCGCTGTGTTTGCAAAGGCACCAAACGTCACAACCGACGAGGGAAAAGTCGGGGTGTGACATTCAATCCATCACAAAATGTTTGTTACTAAGGCTGCACCACAAGATGTCATTGATTTTGAAATTTAAATTATGATTTTGATGTTATTTATGATGATTTTAATGTTATTGATTTAAATGATTGATTATGATTTGGTTGTTATTTATTAAGATTTTTAATATTATTTATTGATATTACTAAATATTACGAAATTCATTTTAATATTATTGACCGACTTTAATTTTGATATTACAACTTTCCTTTAATCAATTGTCATGAAACAATATTCTTTTAAACATATACAACTTTCTTTCAAACATTATTTAAATCTATTTAACAATGTTAAATCTATTTAACAGTTTATAATTTAAATATAATAAGAAGATAACAATGTACATTTATTTTCCTACACTTTTATTATTCTTTTAATATTAAATATAATTTAAATATATTTAACAGTTTCCAAAAATATATAATGTATTCAAAATAATTTTCAATGCTATTACTAACATTACGACCTTAATTTTAATATTGTTGATCCAATCCGAGTAAAAAACTTTTTACATTTTTGTTAATTTGATGGAGGCCAGTTCTTTGATTTTATGTCTTGAGTTTGATTGTGCTAATTTTAACCGTTGTTGACAAATTCACGTCAATTACCAATCCTTCTATTTTTTATAATTCAAATATATAAATAAATATTCCTACTCGATCACGTCAATTGAGGCACAATATTTCCGATTTTACAGAATTGTTCGAGACACAACAATACTATATAAACTTTAACAAATAATAAAATCATTTAATCGACATACCAATTTTAACAACGAAATTAAATGATAATATAAATGCTCAAAATGTTACTTTCTGTTAAAGAATTATATTACTTCAATCATAACTAATAATAATTACTAAAGATGTCAATAATAATTTGTATATAATGGGTAAGGCAATTTGAGACGCGGATGATTTTAATGTCATTTATTTAAATGATTGATTATGATTTTGATGTTATTTATTAAGATTTTTAATCTTATTTATTGATGTTACCAATATTACGAATTTCATTTTAAACATTTTTGACCGACTTTCATTTTGATATTACGACTTTCCTTTAATCAATTGTCACTAAACATTAATCATCATCTTGATTTCAATAAGTGTTCTAATTTTAAGATGTCAATAATAATTTGTATATAATGGGTAAGGCAATTTCAGACGCGGATTATTTTAATGTCATTGATTTGAATGATTGATTATGATTTTGATGTTATTTATTAAGATTTTTAATTCTTAAGTACTATATTTACACAGTTTATATAATTACGTTTTTTTGGCGGCATTTTGTAACATGTCCAAATTTGCCTAAAGTGTGTGTACAATGGGTCATTTTGGCTACACGTTGAAATGGGTCTGGGGTTGATTCTTTTGGTGTCTATATTTTAATAAAATATAGGAAATTTATATTACAGCATGTGACATTGGACCCATTTTCTTATTAGTTGTTTTTTTAGTTATGTAATCGGTTTGAACCATTGGAGAGATAACATGTCAAATTTAAGCTACCCATTCAAGTAAGCGGGTTAAGGATTGTTTCTTGATTTACTTATCACCGTATCCATATCTTTACAACAACTATATTTTATGTAGAACAAATATGGAATACAATGGTGGAGGTTTTCATAAATTATTGAAAATGAGCTACACTCCGAGATCGTGATGACAATGATAACAACTTCAAAGGTGAAAAATCATCTATCAATGAGCAAGACTTGGAAGATTTTGATTGAAGTAATGAAAATGGACCATTGGTTGAAGTTCGTTAAGCCCTAACTAAATGATAAGTGTTCTATGCTTAAGCTAAGTTATGATTAGAATATAGATATTACCCAAATGATGTAATATGTGATATTGATTGAAGTTCGTTAAGCCCCAACTAAATGATAAGTGTTTTATGCTTAAGCTTAGTTATGATTAGAATATAGATATTACCCAAATGATGTAATGTGTGATATTGTGATAGTATGCTATGTAGTTTGCAGTTGTCAAATTAAGCTTTACTTACTCGACATATCCATCATTTCGTTACATTAAACTGTTAGATGACATTTTCCATTTAACATCAAAATTCAAACATATTGCATTATCAAACATTTAGTAACCAAAACAAATTGCATAATACAATTCTTATTTTCCTATTTTTTTTTCATTTTACTTTCGGGTGAACCGTGGGTCCCCACGGGACTCTAACCTAGTTATTATATAATAAATGAAAGAGATATTGACTTTAGGGTTGTAATATGTATTGGGTTAGCGGGTTGAAATCATAAACCCAAATTAGATCCATATATTTATTTATGTCGTGTTGTGTCAGACATTCTTAAAATTGGGTCGCATTCAGGTAGACTCATCCAATGTGGAGTTGTGAATATGAGTAATAAGACTATGTGGTGTGGTTTAGGCAAGGTCTGGGAAGACTTGTCGCCACGTCAGCAAAAAGTGGGCCCCACTTAGTTTTAGACAAATTGAGGACTACCCAAGGGTGTGGGGGTAGTCCTCCACTCCTATTGGCTAAAATTTCTTTTGGATAAATTACACAATTCGTCCTTTAGGTTTGACCCATTTTTCAGTGGATGTCCTTTCGCGTTTCAGTTGATGAGATTCGTCCTTAACGATCTAAAATCTTATACCCACTGTCCTAAGGCACTAACCCGGTTAAAAATTTCAGTTAACTTTGGTCATGTGCCTTGCACATGTGGGTAAGTTTGGTAATTTCAACCATCTCCTCCTCTTCCACCACCACCACACCACTATTATACCCTTCCATCTTCTTCTCAAACCAACCCACCCACCCACCCACCCACCACCACCACCACTGTACCACCACCACCCACTATTAGCCCTAATCCCCTTTCTAATTCTCCTACACACACCCCTTTGTGCACTTTAGCCCTAATAATACAAAAGAAATCATGAAAAAAAGAACAAAAGCCCTAATTGAAGATTGAAGAAGGCCATAACGGAATCAGAGATCTGTATGTATCTAAACAATATTAGCTACAAATATCGTTTGATAATTATATAATATCAAACACTAAAAAGAAGTCTTCACGAGACAAACAACGAACATAATGACCGGAAAATGAAAATGAACATGAATTATAGATCTGAAGAAACAATATCAAGCCTCACTTGTAATTCTTTAACTTTAATTCAAAAAGCTATATTAATGAAAATGAACAAACAAAAAGCCCAATCGTAACTGAATTATAGATCTGTCAGTATATAGAGAATAATATCTTTTAATATAATATAAAATCAAACAAAATTCAAACAACAAATAGTAAGATAATCATACGATAATGATGACACTCCATTCAAACATATTGCTTTCATCAACAAGACCGGCTGAGAATCCATCAACCGGGTTTTTACAATGATCTGCAAAACAAGCAACTGGGTCATCAAGATAGAGAGTCAAGAAGTAACTTGGAGTTAAATTGGAAGACAAGAATAAGACCTTTGAGTCGTTTCTGGAGAAGGAGACTTGCTTGAGTTGAAGAAGACATGGATGGATGGATGGTTGTAGTTAGTTGCAGAGAAGAGGAGTTAGTTGTAGGTCTAATTCCAAGAGAGAGAGAGAGAGAGAGGGTCTATTTTATTTTTATATATAAGTTAAATTACCAGACTACCCTCATGTGCAAGGCACATGACCAGATTTAACGTTAAAAACTAACCAAGTTAGGCCCTTAGGACAGTGGGTGTAAGATTTTAGGTCGTTAAGGACGAATCTCATCAACTGAAACGCGAAAGGACATCCACTGAAAAATGGGTCAAACCTAAAGAACGAATTGTGTAATTTATCCATTTCTTTTTTATTTTCTAATATTGAATAAGTAAATAATTGAACTAAATAAAATAAAAAGTCACATAACATTAAAAAAAAACTTACAACGAAGTAGACATTACCGAAACCTAAAAAAAGCGACACATAAAAAAAAAGAAACCGAAGCCTATAACATTTTAAAAAAACCGAAAGCATAAAAACATCTACCAATCAACATGAAAAAAACGCAACAATTTCCATGAGAGAAGATCAGTGATGCTGACTTCGACCCCGTGAGTGGCCCGATGGTCTTCTTGTGCGCGTTGAATTGCTGCTGCTTCGGTAAGACGAGGGTTCCCCTCCATCGTGGCTTCAAATATGATGTTCCACCTCATACACCTTCTTCGTATTGCTCGCCACTTACTAACAAGTTGATCCGCGGTGCGGTGATCTGTTTGGCTTATACGATTGTAATCCGCCAAAACGATGTTCCAAAAAGAAGACGAGTTTACTTCCAAGTGCGTCTCCCATTTGATATTGATATACGCCGTGACAAACTTGATCTGGTTATCGTTAGTCCAAGTCGCCATTTGATAAGACAAGGGTTTTGGTTTTTGTTGGATTTAAAAAAAAATGAGTATAAAGAAGAATAGAAAGAAGATGGTTTGAAAAAATTGGAAGGTAAATTGGGTTTTTTATAGTTTATAAAATGGTAACTTTAAAAAAAAACTAACGGTCATTTAAATAAATGCAAGGCCCCACGCATTTTCAAACCTACCAATAATCAATCCCATCCTCTTCGTCTGAAACTAGCCGTTTTGGCAGGCGGAGAACACGGTTGTAGTGGTGTGGGTTGGTGGCAGGTGGTTGTGGTGGTGGATTAGTGGTAGTGGGTGAAGGCTGAAAGATAGGGAACATAAAGAATTATTAATTAGTTTTTATATTACAGTTAATTAATTTTAGTTTTATTTATTAAATTAATTTGAAGTAAACGAGTAAAACACTAAACTATCCATGTTTGGTCCAATTTAACAAGAAAAAGTAACTGAGTTAGGGTTAAAGGACAAAACGTGTATGATTTTAAAACATAAAGCACATAATTACTCAATTTTCAACGTAAAGGGCATGCTTTGTAATCAGATTTTAACGTAAAGGATAAAACTTGTAATCCAGTCAATTATATATTAAATGAAAGAGATATTGACTTTAGGGTTAATTGTATTGGGTTGGCAGGTTGAAATCATAAACCCAAATTAGATCCATACATTTATTTATGTTGTGTTGTGTTGTGTCAGACATTCTTAAAATTGGGTCGCATTCAGGTAGACTCATCCAATGTGCATTTGTGAATATGAGTAATAAGACTATGTTGTGTGGGTTAGGCAAGGCTTGGGAAGCATTGCCGTCACGTCAGTAAAAAGTCGGTCCCACTTGGTTTTAGATAAGTTGATGACTATCCAAGGGTGTGGGGGCAGTCCTCCACTCATAATGGCTAAAATTTCCTCTTTATTTTCTAATATTAAATAAGTAAATAATTGAACTAAATAAAATAAAAAAATGACATAACATTAAAAAAAAAAACTTACAACGAAGTAGACATTACCGAAATCTTAAAAAAAGCGACACATAAAAAAACGAAACATAAAAAAAAAACCGAAGCCTAGAACATTTAAAAAAAACCGAAAGCATAAAAACATCTACCAATCTACATGACAAAAACGCAACAATTCCCATGAGAGAAGATTGGTGATGCTGAATTCGATCCCGTGAGCGGCCTGATGGTCTTCTTGTGTGCGTTGAATTGTCGCTCGTTTGGTAAGACTAGGGTTCCTCTCCATCGTGGCTTCAAATAGGATGTTCCACCTCATACACCTTCTTCGTATTGCTCGCCACTTACTAACAAGTTGATCCGCGGTGCGGTGATGTGTTTGGCTTATACGATTGTAATCCGCCAAAACGTTGTTCCAAAAAGAAGACGGGTTTACTTCCAAGTGCGTCTCCCCTTTGATATTGATATACGCCGTGACCAACTTGATCTGGTTATCGTTTGTCCAAGTCGCCATTTGATGAGATGGGGGTTTTGGTTTTTGTTGGATTTTATAAAAAAAAGAGTATAAAGAAGAATAGAAAGAAGATGGTTTGTAAAAATGGGAAGGTAAATTAGGTTTTTATAGTTGAAAAAAAATGCTAACTTAAAAAAAAACTAACAGCCAATTTAAAATAAATGCAAAGCCCCACACATTGTCAAACCCACCAATAATCAAGCCCCATCCTCTTCGTCTGAAACTAGCCGTTTTGGCGGCGGAGAACATAGTTGTAGTGGTGTAGGTTGGTGGCGGGCGATTGTGGTGGTGGATTTGTGGTAGTGGGTGAAGGCAGAAAGATGGGGAACAGAAAGAATTATTAATTTGTTTTTATATTACAGTTAATTAACTTTAGTTTTATCTATTAAATGATTTTTAAATAAACGGGTAAAACACTAAACTATCCATGTTTGGTCCAACTTAACGAGAAAAAAGTATCCGAGTCAGGGCTAAAGGACAAAACGTGTATGAGTTTGAAACTTAAAACACATAATTAATCAATTTTAAACGTAAAGGTCATGCTTTGTAATCAGATATAAACATAAAGGATAAAACTTGTAATTCAGTCAATTATATATTAAATGAAAGATATAGTGACTTTAGGGTTGTTAATTGTATTGGGCTGGCGGTTTAAATCATAAGCCCAAATTAGATCCATACATTTATTTATGTTGTGTTGTGTTAGAAATTCTTAAAATTGGGTGACATTCAGGTAGACTCATCCAATGTGCATTTGTGAATATGAGTAATAAAACTATGTGGAGTGGTTTAGGCAAGGCTTGGGAAGCCTAGCCGCCATGTCAGCAAAAAGTGGGTCCCACTTGGTTTTAGGCAAGTTGAAGACTACCTAAGGGTTTGGGGGTAGTCCTCCTTGGATAGTCCTTCACTCCTATTGACTAAAATTTCTTTTTTATTTTCTAATTTTTAAATAAGTAAATAAGTGAACTAAATAAAATAAAAAGTCACATAACATTAAAAAAACTTACAACGAAGTAGACATTACCGAAACCTAAAACAAAGCGACACATAAAAAAAATGAAACCTCAAAAAAAAAGTAGTCGAAGCCTAGAACATTTAAAAAATACAGAAAGCTTAATAACATCTACCAATCGACATGAAAAAAACGCAACAATTGTCATGAGAGAAGATCGGTGATGCTGAATTCGACCCCTTGAGCGGCCCCGATGGGCTTCTTGTGTGCGTTGAACTGCCGCTGGTTCGGTAAGACGAGGGTTCCCCTCCATCATGGATTTTATAAAAAAAAGAGTGTAAAGAAGAATAGAAAGAAGATGGTTTGTAAGAATGGGAACTTAAATTGGGTGTTTATAGTTGAAAAAATGGTAACTTTTAAAAAAAATTAAAAACTAACAATCAATTTAAAATAAATGCAAGGTCCCACACATTTTCAAACGCACCAATAATCAAGCCCATCCTCTTCGTCTGAAACTAGCCGTTTTGGCGGGCGGAGAACATGGTTGTAGTGGTGTGGGTTAGTGGCAGGCGGTTGTGGTGGTGGATTTGTGGTAGTGGTGAAGGCTGATAGATGGGGGACAGAAAGAATTATTAATTTGTTTTTATATTAAAGTTAATTAGTTTTAGTTTTATCTATTAAATTATTTTTAAATAAACGGGTAAAACACTAAACTATCCACGTTTGGTCCAATTTAACGAGAAAAAGTAACTGAGTTAGGGCTAAAGGACAAAACGTGTGTGATTTTGAAACATAAAGCACATAATTAATCAATTTTAAACGTAAAGGGCATGTTTTGTAATAAGATATAAACGTAAAGGATACAACTTACTTGTAATTCAATCAATTATATATTAAATGAAAGAGATATTGACTTTAGGGTTGTTAATTGTATTGGGTTGGTGGGTTGAAAACATAAACCCAAATTAGATCCATACATATATTTATGTTGTGTTGTGTCAGACATTCTTAAAATTGGGTCGCATTCAGGTAGACTCATCCAATGTGCATTTGTGAATATGAGTAATAAGACTATGTGGAGTGGTTTAGGCAAGGCTTGGGAAGCTTTGTCGTCACGTCAGCAAAAAGTGGGTCCCACTTAGGTTTAGACAAGTTGAGGACTACTCAAGGGTGTGGGGGTAGTCCTCCTTGGGAAGTCATCCACTCCTATTGGCTAAAATTTCTTTTTTATTTTCTGTTTTTTTAAATAAGTAAGTAATTGAAATAAGTAAAATAAAACGTCACATAACATTAAAAAAAACTTACAACGAGGTAGACATTACCGAAATATAAAAAAAACAACACATAAAAAAAAACCGAAACATTAAAAAAAAGAGGCAGAAGTCTAGAACATTTAAAAAAAAACCGGAAGCTTAAAAACATCTACCAATCGACATGAAAAAAATGCAACAATTGCCATGAGAGAAGATCGGTGATGCTGAATTCAACCCCGTGAGTGGCCCGATGGTCTTCTTGTGTGCGTTGAATTGCCGCTCGTTCGGTAAAACGAGGGTTCCCCTCCACCGTGGCTTCAAATAGGATGTTCCACCTCACACACCTTCTTCGTATTGCTCGCCACTTACTAACAAGTGGATCCACGGTGCGGTGATATGTTTGGCTTATACGATTGTAATCCGCCAAAACGTTGTTCCAAAAAGAAGACGAGTTTACTTCCAAGTGCGTCTCCTCTTTGATATTGATATACGCCGTGACTAACTTGATCTGGTTATCGTTAGAACAAGTCGCCATTTGATGAGATGAGGGTTTTTGTTTTTGTTGGATTTTATAAAAAAAAGTATAAAGAAGAATAGAAAGAAGATGGTTTGTAAAAATGGGAAGTTAAATTGGGTTTTTAAAGTTGAAAAAGTGGTAACTTTAAAAAAAAAAAAAACTAACGGTCAATTTAAAATAAATGCAAGGCCCCACACATTTTCAAACCCACCAATAATCAAGCCCCATCCTCTTCGTTTGAAACTAGCCGTTTCGACGGGTGGAGAACACGGTTGTAATGGTGTGGGTTGGTGGCGGGCGGTTGTTGTGGTGGATTTGTGGTAGTGGGTGAAGGCTGAAAGATGGGGAATAGAAAGAATTATTAATTTGTTTTTACAGTTAATTAATTTTAGTTTTATATATTAAATTATTTTAAAATAAACGGGTAAAACACTAAACTATCCATGTTTGGTCCAATTTAACTAGAAAAAGTAACTGAGTTAGGGCTAAAGGACAAAACGTGTATGATTTTGAAACATAAAGCACATAATTAATCAATTTTAAATGTAAAGGGCATGCTTTGTAATCAGATATAAACGTAAAGAATAAAACTTGTAATTCAGTCAATTATATATTAAATGAAAGAGATATTGACTTTAGGGTTGTTAATTGTATTGGGTTGACGGGTTGAAATCATAAACCCAAATTAGATCCATACATTCTTAAAATTGGATCGCATTCAGGTAGACTCATAAAATATGCATTTGTGAATATGAGTAATAAGACTATGTGGTGTGGTTTAGGCAACGCTTGGGCTTGGGAAGTCTTGCCGCCACGTCAGCAAAAAGTGGGTCCCACTTGGTTTTAGACTAGTTGAGGACTACTCAAGGGTGTGGGGTAGTCCTTATTGGGTAGTTCTCCACTCCTATTGGCTAAAATTTCTTTTTTATTTTCTAATTTTTAAATAAGTAAATAATTGAAGTAAATAAAATAAAAAATCACATAACATTAAAAAAAAACATACAACGAAGTAGACATTACCGAAACCTAAAAACAAAGCGACACATAAAAAAAACGAAACATAAAAAAAAGAAGCCGAAGCCTAGAACATTTTTAAAAAACCGAAAGCTTAAAAAAATCTACCAATTGACATGAAAAAAACTCAACAATTGCCATGAGAGAAGATCGGTGATGCTGAATTCGACCCCGTGAGCGGCACGATGGTCTTCCTGTGTGTTGAATTGCCGCTCGTTCGGTAAGACGAGGGTTCCCCTCCATCGTGGCTTCAAATAGGATGTTCCACCTCATACACCTTCTTCGTATTGCTCGCCACTTACTAACAAGTTGATTCGCGGTGCGGTGATCTGTTTGGCTTATACGATTGTAATCCACCAAAACGTTGTTCCAAAAAGAAGACGAGTTTACTTCCAAATGCGTCTCCCCTTTGATATTGATATACGCCGTGACCAACTTGATCTGTTTATCGTTAGTCCAAGTCGCCATTTGATGAGATGAGGGTTTTGGTTTTTGTTGGATTTTATAAAAAAAAGAGTATAAAGATGAATAGAAAGAAGATGGTTTCTAAAAATGGGAAGGTAAATTGAGTTTTTATAGTTGAAATATTGGTAACTTAAAAAAAAAAACTAGCATCTTTCAAAAAAAAAAAAAAAACTAACGGTCAACTTAAAATAAATGCTAGGCCCCACATATTTTCAAACTCACCAATAATCAAGCCCCATCCTCTTATCCTGAAACTTGTTGTTTTCGCCGCCCCTGACACGGAGGGGGCTGTGTTGGCCGGCCCAAAACGGACACGACGGGCCTTGGTCGCCCCCATACCGTTTAGTCTAAATAGTAACTAAATAAAAACTTTAACAATCAATTACCCTTTGGGGAGCGTGGGGTGGTGGATGTGAACACAATAAGTGATCAAAATTGCCATTACTTTGCTTGAATTTCTTCACATTTTAGGAAAATTACCGGATTCCAATACATGAAGGAATTTAATGAACACTAAATCCAATTTCAATATATATACCAACCAAACACATTAATAACGGAATTAAGATTCAAATTTCAAACAAATTCAACGAACCATACACATTAAAAAATGGAATTCAAATTCCAATTCTATAAAAAATCTCAAGCAAAATGCAACTTAAAAAGGTTTTAATGCAATTCCACATGCCCTAAAACTCAGATGAGTTGGGCGATACAAACATACCTTTGATTATTTAAAAATGGAAATAAATAATCTCAACTATTGACTATTGGTCAATAACAGTCCCAACTACGAAAATCATCAATATTGGTCTCAACTTTCGACATATTGGAATATAATGGATCCAAACTAACGACGGTCTAACTCTGTTAGTCTGTGCTGATGTGGCATGCATATGTGTCCAAAACTACTTGCATGGCGTGCCAGCATGACAAGTTTTATTTCATGTACTGATCCTACGTGGCCAACAAACATAAATTTATTATGACAATAACAGTTACTCTACAACATACTCTTCATCCTTCTCCTCCTTAACAACATCACCACCATCATTGAAATTAACCAACTCAACAGATCTAGACTTAAGAAAATCAAGCATCCTTTTACTAATCTCCTTCGAACTACCACCTGCAGAATCTCCACACCATACTCACCACCGTCCGTACTACCAGGAACAACATTGTGATGGTGGTTAAGGTTTCAATTAGGCGTTTGATGACAGCGTCTCGAGTGGGTTGTGATGGTGGCTACACTCACAACCATCTTCAATCCACCAATACAGTCTACAGACCACCCACCACCACCACCATCATCGTCTTCATCACTTACCACAACCACGACAAATGAGTAGTCGGAGGAGGACGATAGTGGTGGTGACGATTTGCAGGTTTTGGGGTTTTGCAGTTCTAGAGTTTGCAAGTTGGGGGTTTTGATTTGCATGTATGGAGGAGGACGATAGTGATGGTGGTGGGAGTTGGTAGTGGTAGGTGGTGGTGCTTATGCAGATCTGAGAGAGAGAGAGTCGGTTGTTAAGGATTTGTTGGGGGTTTTGAGTTGTTTTTTTTTTTTTTTTTTTTTTTTTTTTTTTTAAATAGAAGTTGCCACCTAGCATGCCATGTATTATCAGTTTTAACACCTCAACATGCCACGTAAGCAGGGGTTAACGGTGTTAAGCTTCCGTTAGTGAATGTCCATTATATTCCAATATGTCAAAAGTTGGGACCAATATTGGTGATTTTCGTAGTTGGGACTGTTATTGGCCAATAATCAATAGTTGGATTATTTATTTCCATTTTTCCATTATCTATAATCTATAACTTATAATAAAAGAATTGAATATTGATGAGGTGGCATTCAATGGAGGCCTAAGAAAGCCATTTTAATGACATGGCATTCAAGGAGGCATTCTCCTCCTTGAGTGTGCCATGTGTCATGCCATGTGGCAAATTAAAAATAAATAAATCTATGTCTATATAATAAAGGAGTAACTATTGCTGAGGTGGCACCTCTAGATGGCCTCCATACTATCCATTTTGCTTACCCATGGGTTAAAAAACCCGACCCGACATACTAGATTCTAACCCGGTAACCCGGGTATAAATACTCTTATACTCAATTAAACATAACCGTGTAATCCTCTAATGATCCATTCTTATTCAAATCCTTTTGTCCACAAATCCTAACTCTTCATTTCTGTGTTCCTCTCGATCGTTCAAATCATATTCAGGTAATACGAAGATCTATTTCTGTGACACCCGGCAAATTCTGGTTAACAACGTTGTCTAGATAAAAGTCTACCTTAGCGAGTCACGCGTATATTGTACTTAACTGGGTTAGTTAAGTCGGGTTATGGTTCGGGAACTATCGGTTTAGTCTAGAGGATCATTGGATGTTGGTCTAGAGGTTCATTAGATGTCGGTCCTTAACCAAGTGTACAAACGGTGACGATTTGTAGGATCGTCAGGGCATACGGAACATACAAGTCTCGAGTCCCGGGAATTGGTGAACGAGTGTGAATATGTGTATTTACATGTGTTATGTGTTTACAATCATTATGTGACTTGTCGGTACGTGAATATGTGTTAACATATGTTAAAACGGGGTTTAACGCGCAAAACACACGGAACAGGCCCCTATAGGCGATTAGGATAGCCCAATCGCCTATAGGAGGGGCGAGTGGGGGACCTTAGGGGCGAGTAGGGGACTGATCGCATGACTGTTCATGCGATTAGGCCCCAATCGCATGAACTTACATGCGATTAGGCTTCCTGATCGCGTGTAAAGCTGCATAATCGCGTGTTACGTGCTGGACGACTAAAAACGACTATAAATACCATACTTGACCTCATAAACTTCATTATACAAACCCTAGTCGTCCCATAACCTGCCCCAACACACACACAACCTCTGGAACGCGATTTTTGATCAAAACACAAGGTTTCAAGCTTAATCCATCATTCTTTCACAAATCTAAGGTTTGGTTTCCATCCATGAATCTTTATAAACGTTTTTAATCAATCCCTAATGGTCCAGACCTGTTCTAAAACGGAAAAGCTTTCTGAAAATCGTTAATAAGTGTTGTTAATCGGATTTTAACTAGTATACATGTGTTATGTGTGTTTATGATTAGAAAGCTAGGGTTTTTATGATTCAAGATGAATGAATGACATGTTATTATGTTAGATCAGAATAATAATGATATTATGATGATAAAATCTGAGAATTGATTATTAGGGTTATAGTTACGCATGTTAGTATGATGTTGCATGCTATGGGAATGGTGTTTGGATTACGTGATTGCATGCAGGGCTGATAATACGAGGCAAAACGAAGGGTTTTAGTTGAAACATGTTTAGGATAGTGTTTGGGATGATATTGGGTGGTTACACACGTTCTGGATCTGATTTGGAGCGTTAAACGCGCGAAAAACTGGAACAGCAAGGTTACAGGCGATTAGCAATCCTAATCGCCTATGTTAGAGGCGATTAGGAGGCCAATCGCCAGTCTTTCATGCGATTAGGGCCTAATCGCTAGTACTTACATGCGATTAGCCCTAATTGCTAGTTTTTACATGCAATCAGCCCTAAATGCTAGTAGTTACATGCAATCAGCCCTAAATGCTAGTTTTTACATGCAATCAGCCCTAAATGCTAGTAGTTACATGCAATCAGCCCTAAATGCTAGTTGACTTTTCCTAATCGCGTGTACTGCTGCTGTAAGTATAAAGTAGCATTCCGAGACCCGATTTGACATGTAGGAACATGCTAGGAACCCCGTAACATATCTAATAACTTGGCAACATATGTTTGAATGTAATTCGGTGATACGTGAACTATGTGCTATAACTTGTTGTGCGTTAACGTATGTTAAGTGTGATTGCATGATTGCATGTTTGAGAGCGTAAATATAACACGGGGAGTCTCGGGTCACCAATGGGATGTCGAGTCTTGTACTTTGGGTCAGTTAAACAGTCACGATGTTTTCAAACAAACTTGGTTATGGTCTGGACATCTAGGGACTAATTAACCTGCGGGTTATTAGTCTAAGTACTTGTAACTGTCATATGTTAGGTCGCCGCTTTACGGGACTAGTATAGCAGCTGAGTTTACTCGGGTTAAGGAGTAACGCAACTTAAGGTGAGTTTACGGCCCCTCTTTTAACTGGTTTCACTTTTCGGGGGAGAAAACATGTGTTAAAACGATTATTTGGTAACTACTGTCATACTATGGGTTTCTATTGTGTACTACACGATCTTTGGAAGTCCCGGGGGGAACCATGAATGTGCGGGTTTGCACAACGGGGAAATGTGAATAGCGCTATTGGGAGTGACCAACCCCGCTCGTCGGCTTGGAGGGCCGGGCGAGTGCATATTGTCTCAAACAGGAACAACAGGAACAACTGGTTTACTTTTCGGGCACAACATCTGGTATTCGAGTTAGTAATGGTTTTCCAATCGTGGTAGTAACAAAACATACGCCTAGCTAGCGTACACTGGTTTTCGATTTGTTATAGTATGGATAGGTGGACTTGGTACTTGGATTACAAAACCTGTAAACTCACCAGCATTTTTGTGCTGACGTAAACTTTTACATGTTTTCTCAGGTCGCTAAGGTAGCACAACTGGACTAGGGCGCACGCGTCTGCACGGCGTCTAGTTAGAGTCGCATGGTTTTCATATGTTGAACATTTGGTTTACCTTGAGATACTGTTTTGAATAAGCTTCCGCTGTAAACGGGGATTTTAAACTATGTTTTGAAATTGCATTATATTCATTTAGACTTGTTTATTGTGATCGTTGGTTTGGATCCTGGTTTGTCATGCGCCTCGCGGTAAAACTCCGCAAGTGGATTTTGAGGGTGTGACAGATTGGTATCAGAGCCAATGGTTATAGTGAACTAGGACTGCATGTAGAGTCTAGTCTATAGCCGAGTCGCACACACTAGACGATCACATGGTACTAAACATTATGGTGGGTTACGTATGGTCTTGTCGGGGTGTCTCTAAATCGTTGGTCTTTCTACGTTACATCATCCGTTCTATCTTAGGTTGGGTTACTTGCTTTCTAGGCAGTGTAGTATAGTGGGGTAACTCGTATACTCTTGAGATTTGTCCAAGGCTCGGACATCTCCCTTTCATACTCCAATAGAAACACTTGCCATAAACTACCGTAGTATTACGGTGTATAGCTAAGAGTCTATGTTCGGTGATTCGAACTTTGAACTAGGAGAACACTTGGAGGACCATGTAGAGCGGTTTATCATTTTGGGTGCACACAAAATCATAAACCGAAATGCATGGAAGCCCTAGTGAGCTCTGGGTTTGAAGGGATAGTCCTGGATTGGATCTAGCTTTGATCTTGTGAACATTAGTGGTTATCTTTATCTGCGAAGCTAAATTTTCTCGTTCTTTCTGCCAGAATCATGTCTGGAGTACGAGGAGGACGTGGAGGTGGTCGCAATGGTGGACGTGGTGGTGGTCACGGTGGTGCTGGTGGTCGTGGAGGTATTAACCTATCGCAGGCTGATCTGAACAACTTGCTCCAAGCTGCCTTCCAGTTAGGGCACAACGGTGGTGGTAAGTTGATTTATCCATTTTCTTTGCCTCATTGGTGAATCTTGTATACATTCTTCGTGGTTTCTCATGCGTTTCATTTCAGGTGGTCCTGTTAACCCACCCCCACCCATGTGTACCTACAAGATGTTTCGGGACTGTAAGCCCCAGGAATTCTCTGGCACTGAGGGTGCGGTGAGCTTGCTTAGGTGGCTGGAGAAAGTGGAGTCAGTGTTTCTGATGTGTAACTGTCTCCCAGAAGATCGGGTTAAGTATGCTGCTGCGTTATTCCAGGATGTTGCATTGACTTGGTGGAATAACATCACCCAGAATATGGGTATTGGGGAGGCGTATGCTATGCCTTGGGAGAATTTTGTGCAGCTGCTGAAGCGTGAATACTGTCCGAGGGAAGAGGTGCAGAAGTTAGAGCACGAGGTGTGGAACCTCAAGATGACTGGGTCTGAAATTGAGAAGTATACTGTGAGGCGGAATGAGTTGGCAGTGCTGTGTCCTGATCTGCATGTGCCAGAATACAGGAGGATTGAGCATTATATCTCGGGGTTAGTACCTGAGATCGCAGGGTTAGTGGCTGCAGGAAATCATCCTACATACTCAGAGGTGGTTCGATCGGCTCATAGGATGACCAACTTAAAGGTGAATGAGGGTATTTTGCCTGCGAAGGGTTCGACTGTTAAGGCCCCAGAGAATAACAAGCGCAAGTGGGAAAATGACGGGAAGGGATCTGGGCCAGCACAGCAGAATAAGAGGTTCGACAATGGGGGTTCTTCTTCTTCTTCGGGTAACAAACAGGGTGGTTATGCGGGGAAACTACCCAAATGTAACAAGTGTGGACGTCATCACCAAGGGAACTGCGACAGTAACCGTTGTCATCGCTGCCAGCGAATTGGGCATTTTGCTAAGGATTGTCGGGCTACACTTCCATCGACCCAGGCCCCGACTACTAACTCAGCTCCAACTACTCAAGGGACTACAGGAAGACAAGGATGCTACAACTGTGGTGACACTGGGCATTACAAGAAGGATTGCCCAAAACTGAAGCAGGGTGGAAACAACGGTAATGGGAATAACGGGGGCGGCGACAGAAATGCACGTGCCTTCGTCATTGGAGCCGCTGAGGCTAGACAGGATCCTGACACAGTCACCGGTACGTTCCTTCTCAATAATCGTTCTGTTAGTGTGTTATTTGATTCTGGTGCCGACAAGAGTTTTGTATCCATGGAAGTTAGTCGACTGCTAGATGTAGTACCCGTACCATTAGAGACTAAGTATATTATTGAGTTGGCTGACGGTAAAAAGATTGAAGCTACTAGTATCCTTCGGGAGTGTCAATTAGAGTTGTCGGGTTTATCGTTCCCCATCGACCTTATGCCGGTACCTTTGGGTAGTTTTGACGTTGTTGTAGGCATGGATTGGTTGTCCCTGTATCGCGCGGAGATTGTTTGTTACGATAAGGTTATTCGGATTCCTCTCCCTGATGGAGAATTCCTTTCTGTTTACGGTATCAAGGGTGGTGTTCCGCTGAATATCATCTCTAGCATGAAAGCCCTTAAGTGTCTTCGAAAGGGTTATCCAGCCGTTTTGGCACTCTTATCTGTTTCCTCTGGTGATGAGAAGAAGATCGACGATATTCCGGTTGTACGCGAGTTTCCTGATGTTTTTCCTGATGATTTATCTGGTCTTCCTCCTCATCGTCAAGTCGAGTTCGGTATTGATCTTGTACCAGGGGCTGCTCCTATTGCTCGGGCCCCCTACCGTCTTGCACCTCCCGAGATGCAGGAATTGTCTAGTCAGTTACAGGAACTCTTGGACAAGGGTTTCATCAGACCAAGTTCTTCCCCTTGGGGAGCCCCGATTCTATTTGTTAAGAAGAAGGATGGAAGTTTCCGATTGTGTGTGGACTACAGAGAACTGAACAAATTGACCGTCAAGAACCGTTATCCTCTTCCACGTATTGATGATCTATTCGACCAGCTCCAGGGTTCTAGTTATTATTCCAAGATTGACTTGAGGTCCGGTTATCACCAGTTGCGCGTCAGGGAGGCTGACGTTGCAAAGACTGCCTTTCGAACACGTTATGGCCATTTCGAATTCTTGGTCATGCCTTTCGGTCTCACGAACGCACCAGCGGTTTTCATGGATTTGATGAACCGCGTTTGCAAACCATATCTTGACAAGTTCGTCATTGTGTTTATTGATGACATTCTGATCTACTCTAAGAACAAGACCGAACACGAGGAACATCTGCGGTTAGTTTTGGAACTCTTGCGACGGGAACAACTTTACGCCAAGTTCTCAAAGTGTGACTTTTGGTTACGCGAAGTTCAGTTCCTAGGACATGTGGTTAATGAACTAGGAATTCATGTCGATCCAGCTAAGATCGAAGCGATCAAGGACTGGGGAGCACCAAAGACGCCAACTGAGGTGCGGCAATTCCTAGGCCTTGCGGGCTACTATCGTCGTTTCATTCAGGGGTTCTCGAAGATCGCTCAACCCCTCACCACTCTTACTCAGAAGGATAGAAAATTCGACTGGGGTGAACCACAAGAGTCAGCGTTCGAGGAACTAAAGTCTAAACTTTGTTCCGCTCCTATTTTGTCTTTACCTGAAGGCCCTGATGATTTCGTTGTTTACTGTGATGCTTCTATTCATGGTCTCGGTTGTGTGTTGATGCAACGCGAGAAGGTGATTGCGTATGCTTCTCGTCAACTCAAGGTGCACGAGAAGAACTACACCACCCATGACTTGGAGTTGGGTGCCGTGGTATTCGCGTTGAAAATTTGGAGGCATTACTTGTACGGTACCAAATGCACCATCTACACCGATCACAAGAGTCTCCAACATATCTTCGACCAACAACATTTGAACATACGGCAGCGTCGTTGGATTGAACTTCTGAACGACTATGATTGTGCCATTAAGTACCATCCTGGCAAGGCGAATGTTGTAGCAGACGCCTTGAGCAGGAAGGAATCAACTAAACCTCGTCGCGTTCGGGCGTTGCAACTCACCATTCATTCATCACTACCTGATCAACTCCGTTCTGCTCAGTTGGAAGCTTTGAAGGAGGAAAACCTTAAAGCTGAAACTATGCACGATGCCGACAAGCACCTCGAGCGAAGACCTGATGGCCTGCACTACTTCGCAGAACGCATATGGGTTCCTTTATTCGGGGGACTACGGGAGCTTGTCCTTGATGAGGCTCATAAGTCCCGGTATTCTATTCATCCTGGTTCGGATAAGATGTACCAAGATCTGAAGGTGCTTTACTGGTGGCCAAACATGAGGTCGGATATAGCCTCATACGTGAGCAAATGCTTGACCTGTGCTAAGGTCAAGGTGGAATACCAGAAACCGTCGGGTCTCTTGCAACAACCTGAAATTCCGGAATGGAAATGGGAACGGATTACCATGGATTTTGTCACGCAACTTCCTAAATCACCAAGCGGGAATGACAAGATATGGGTGATTGTCGATCGGTTGACGAAATCAGCTCATTTTCTTGCTATTAAGGAGACCGACACCATGGATCGTTTGGCTCGTCTTTATTTGAAGGAAGTTGTGTCTAAACACGGGGTGCCAGTTTCTATTATCTCGGATCGTGACTCCCATTTTACTTCTCACTTCTGGAAGTCTTTGCACAAGGCTTTGGGTACCCAACTAGACATGATTACGGCTTATCATCCACAGACTGACGGTCAGAGTGAGCGCACGATTCAAACTTTAGAAGACATGCTGCGGGCATGTGTGATCGATTTTGGCAAGGGTTGGGAAGCTCATCTACCGTTAGTAGAATTCTCATACAACAACAGTTATCACACGAGCATCAAGGCAGCTCCGTTCGAGGCACTGTACGGACGGAAATGCCGTTCTCCTCTTTGTTGGGCTGAAGTGGGTGAGAGTCAACTCACTGGGCCTGAACTAGTGTACGAAACTTCGGAAAAGATCGTACAGATTCGTAACCGGTTGGCAGCGGCACGGGACCGGCAAAAGAGTTATGCCGATCAGCGTCGCAAACCATTGGAATTCCAAGTTAATGACAAAGTACTTCTAAAAGTCTCACCGTGGAAGGGCGTCATACGCTTTGGGAAGCGTGGCAAACTCAATCCGCGGTATGTCGGCCCATTTACGATCCTGGAACGGATTGGGCCGGTGGCATATCGTCTTGATTTACCGACGGAGCTCGGTAACGTACATAACGTCTTCCACGTGTCAAATTTGAAGAAGTGTCTGGCTGACGAGTCTCTCATTGTTCCACTGGAAGAGATCAAGGTTGATGATCGTCTTCGGATAGTGGAAGAACCTGTGGAGATCCTTGATTACAAGATTCGTAGCCTACGCCATAGCAAGATTCGCATCGTTAAGGTTCGGTGGAACTCGAACCGGGGACCAGAGTACACTTGGGAACGGGAGGATCAGATGAAGTCTAAATATCCTCATCTCTTTCCTAAGGAAGCGTTCGAGTCGAGATATGTCTCTTTTGCAGCTGAATGAATCTCGGGGCGAGATTCCTTTTAACGTGGGGATGATGTGACAACTCGGGTAAATCTCTCTTTTGGTTTCTATCTTTTGTTTGTTCCCTTCGTTATTTCTTTTGTTCTTTTGGTACTTGTGCAATTTTCGGGACAAAAATTCTTTTAACGTGGGGATGATGTGACACCCGGCAAATTCTGGTTAACAACGTTGTCTAGATAAAAGTCTACCTTAGCGAGTCACGCGTATATTGTACTTAACTGGGTTAGTTAAGTCGGGTTATGGTTCGGGAACTATCGGTTTAGTCTAGAGGATCATTGGATGTTGGTCTAGAGGTTCATTAGATGTCGGTCCTTAACCAAGTGTACAAACGGTGACGATTTGTAGGATCGTCAGGGCATACGGAACATACAAGTCTCGAGTCCCGGGAATTGGTGAACGAGTGTGAATATGTGTATTTACATGTGTTATGTGTTTACAATCATTATGTGACTTGTCGGTACGTGAATATGTGTTAACATATGTTAAAACGGGGTTTAACGCGCAAAACACACGGAACAGGCCCCTATAGGCGATTAGGATAGCCCAATCGCCTATAGGAGGGGCGAGTGGGGGACCTTAGGGGCGAGTAGGGGACTGATCGCATGACTGTTCATGCGATTAGGCCCCAATCGCATGAACTTACATGCGATTAGGCTTCCTGATCGCGTGTAAAGCTGCATAATCGCGTGTTACGTGATGGACGACTAAAAACGACTATAAATACCATACTTGACCTCATAAACTTCATTATACAAACCCTAGTCGTCCCATAACCTGCCCCAACACACACACAACCTCTGGAACGCGATTTTTGATCAAAACACAAGGTTTCAAGCATAATCCATCATTCTTTCACAAATCTAAGGTTTGGTTTCCATCCATGAATCTTTATAAACGTTTTTAATCAATCCCTAATGGTCCAGACCTGTTCTAAAACGGAAAAGCTTTCTGAAAATCGTTAATAAGTGTTGTTAATCGGATTTTAACTAGTATACATGTGTTATGTGTGTTTATGATTAGAAAGCTAGGGTTTTTATGATTCAAGATGAATGAATGACATGTTATTATGTTAGATCAGAATAATAATGATATTATGATGATAAAATCTGAGAATTGATTATTAGGGTTATAGTTACGCATGTTAGTATGATGTTGCATGCTATGGGAATGGTGTTTGGATTACGTGATTGCATGCAGGGCTGATAATACGAGGCAAAACGAAGGGTTTTAGTTGAAACATGTTTAGGATAGTGTTTGGGATGATATTGGGTGGTTACACACGTTCTGGATCTGATTTGGAGCGTTAAACGCGCGAAAAACTGGAACAGCAAGGTTACAGGCGATTAGCAATCCTAATCGCCTATGTTAGAGGCGATTAGGAGGCCAATCGCCAGTCTTTCATGCGATTAGGGCCTAATCGCTAGTACTTACATGCGATTAGCCCTAATTGCTAGTTTTTACATGCAATCAGCCCTAAATGCTAGTAGTTACATGCAATCAGCCCTAAATGCTAGTTTTTACATGCAATCAGCCCTAAATGCTAGTAGTTACATGCAATCAGCCCTAAATGCTAGTTGACTTTTCCTAATCGCGTGTACTGCTGCTGTAAGTATAAAGTAGCATTCCGAGACCCGATTTGACATGTAGGAACATGCTAGGAACCCCGTAACATATCTAATAACTTGGCAACATATGTTTGAATGTAATTCGGTGATACGTGAACTATGTGCTATAACTTGTTGTGCGTTAACGTATGTTAAGTGTGATTGCATGATTGCATGTTTGAGAGCGTAAACATAACACGGGGAGTCTCGGGTCACCAATGGGATGTCGAGTCTTGTACTTTGGGTCAGTTAAACAGTCACGATGTTTTCAAACGAACTTGGTTATGGTCTGGACATCTAGGGACTAATTAACCTGCGGGTTATTAGTCTAAGTACTTGTAACTGTCATATGTTAGGTCGCCGCTTTACGGGACTAGCATAGCAGCTGAGTTTACTCGGGTTAAGGAGTAACGCAACTTAAGGTGAGTTTACGGCCCCTCTTTTAACTGGTTTCACTTTTCGGGGGAGAAAACATGTGTTAAAACGATTATTTGGTAACTACTGTCATACTATGGGTTTCTATTGTGTACTACACGATCTTTGGAAGTCCGGGGGGAACCATGAATGTGCGGGTTTGCACAACGGGGAAATGTGAATAGCGCTATTGGGAGTGACCAACCCCGCTCGTCGGCTTGGAGGGCCGGGCGAGTGCATATTGTCTCAAACAGGAACAACAGGAACAACTGGTTTACTTTTCGGGCACAACATCTGGTATTCGAGTTAGTAATGGTTTTCCAATCGTGGTAGTAACAAAACATACGCCTAGCTAGCGTACACTGGTTTTCGATTTGTTATAGTATGGACAGGTGGACTTGGTACTTGGATTACAAAACCTGTAAACTCACCAGCATTTTTGTGCTGACGTAAACTTTTACATGTTTTCTCAGGTCGCTAAGGTAGCACAACTGGACTAGGGCGCACGCGTCTGCACGGCGTCTAGTTAGAGTCGCATGGTTTTCATATGTTGAACATTTGGTTTACCTTGAGATACTGTTTTGAATAAGCTTCCGCTGTAAACGGGGATTTTAAACTATGTTTTGAAATTGCATTATATTCATTTAGACTTGTTTATTGTGATCGTTGGTTTGGATCCTGGTTTGTCATGCGCCTCGCGGTAAAACTCCGCAAGTGGATTTTGAGGGTGTGACAATTTCATCCTCATTTATGCCATTAAAATTGATTATTTTTTTTTAGTTATCGCCTTTGTATTGTATCTCCATAAACGGATTTTCTGTTTATTTCGTATCTAGGGTTTTAAGAAAACCTAAATATATTTTTACTTATTCGATCCGATAAACTGATAATTGGTTATTCTTCTGTTAATGTGCAGGTTATCATATATGTCCTACCATAATGGTAATCAATTTTTGCTCATTTATGCCATTAAAATTGATTATTTTTTTTAGTTATCGCTTTTGTATTGTATCTCCATAAACGGATTTTCTGTTTATTTCGTATCTAGGGTTTTAAGAAAACCTAAATATATATTTACTTATTCGATCCGATAAACTGATAATTGGTTATTCTTCTGTTAATGTGCAGGTTATCATATATGTCCTACCATAATGGTAATCAATTTTTCAAGTTCTTGTATGACCCATATTCTTCAGTTTTGGTACATTTTGAATTTACATTTATATGTATCATAAAATTTAGCTTTTACCCTATATATGATTCATTATTGATTATATCTGTTATTAACTGCAGACAATCCCTGTATCAATGAATAATTTTTTTTTTGATAAACAAATTGCACAAAAAAATGTTACTTGATTAACTGGCTTCTGTCAATCATGGAGTGTTTGCGTTCAGCTTATTGATGATATACTATGTTTTACTAATGGATGGTCTGAATTAGTCAATGATTTATCATTTGCTCCGTTTGTTATTGTCTTTTTTTATGTTGGTCATAAGACATTCATGATCAAGTACTATTCTCATGTTCCACAATTCCAGTTAGGAATTTCTTTTTTCAAAGTCATTGAACATGAATTAACAACTCCTCCTGTAAGTATTATTCAACTATATTTGAATATTCTTATGCATATAGTCAATTAGATGCTATCATTTCTGTTAAATTAAATACTTTTTTTTGATACACATTTGTAGGTGTTACCATAGTCATTTGTTAAAAACCATTTCCCTGTTGGTTTACCTACCAATAAGGTAAATTGTTTATATCGGAAGATCATAACTGGAATGTTTCAATTGCAAAAATTGGTCCAAATGTGTGTTTCACTAGTGGTTGGATTAGGTTACTTGGTGACCTTCGCTTATAAGTTGGTGATGCAATATGTTTTCAACTGCATCAAGTGGTTGTTGAATCATGAACACAAGTTTATCCAAATACAAAGTCTTTAACTTTCTCATTCCCAATTTGCAGATTATTCCCAACTGTATTGCTGAATTTGCAGGCTTAAGCACAAACAACAAATTGAAAATTAAATTCATTCACGGAAACTCTTGGAGTCAACATGTTTGCATAGAAGTAATTTCCGATGTACGCAGGTTGGTTATGCTAATTTTTTCTATTCAATTTAGCGATCCATTGATTCATTACTACAATGTTCTAACATATTAAAACAGGTTCTTTGTTCATGGCTGGGATGCTTTGATTGATTCAGAGAATATTTCAATCGGAGATCGTTATATGTTCAAACAAATGGTCCACTACTCGTAGTAAGTTGTTGGTTGGGAAGTATTAACAATAGGAGGTATAATTTATTATTTTTAATTATGTTTCAAAACTTATAGTAGTGATATGCAAATACTAGATACAATAGATTTAATAAAATTGGAAGCTGGTAAACCATTTTTTCGCAAACAATATATGTTGACCATCATTTTAATTTTAATTTAATTTGAATAATAAAATGAAGTAATTAAATATTTTAAATTTAAAATGATATTATAACCATCATTAACATCTGTTGACCATTCCTAAAATATGTAATTTATTTCTATTATATTAAACACATATACGTTTCGTATAGAAACTAATTAAATTGTTTCCCTAAATTAGTTTAAATAGTGTATTACCATTTTAAAAATGATATTGAGATTGAGTAATTTACGCGAGATTGCTAATTATCAATTATATTTATAACTTCTTCTAAAAATAAATCTGTATCACAACACTATATATTGTCTTACCAATTACCTCATTCATCACACTCTTTACTCTATCTCAATTCAAGCTTTTTGATCTGTTCCTCTTAACAAGGTACCTTCAACTTCTTTATTTTCATTATATTATATATGTATATACATATAGAAAATAGATATATATATTAATCTAAAAAGTATGGCTATGTTTTCTTATTTTAGAATATCAATGGCTGACCATCAAGAGTTTAGCTTGGTTAATAATATCAATGTCAACCTGAACAATGTTATGTTTAAAGTTCGTATAATCCGTGTTTGGCGTCAACCAGATCGTCGTAATCCTAATGAGTCGTACTCAATTGAGATGATACTTATTGACGAAAAGGTGAGTTTTTAGATATTTGTTTACATACACGTAATTGTTGTTTATATTATTTATGTGTCATGTTTATGTTATCGAAGCCTATTAAAGCGTCTACTAATTAATTTTTAATTTTGTAAATTACACAGGGTAATAAAATCCAGGGAAATGTGTTCAAACGATTGTTCTTTAGATTTGAAAACTTCTTATATGACAATGCTTGTATTGTTATTAAGAATCCTGGAATTGGCATGAATACAGCCAAGTATAAGTATGCTGCAAATGCAAACAAATTGTGTCTTAATCCAGATACTCGCGTTTATGCGACAGAAAATTTCAATGGCCCTCCATTTGGGTTTTCTTTTGTCCCATTTGAGACCATCCAGGTAGAAGATCCAAAAGCAGGTTTCGTTACTTTAGGTATATATTATCTTACTTATTACTTTCAATAACAAGTACAGATATGAATTTTCAAGATATACTTATTTGAACAATTCCAATTTCACTAGATGTTATTGGGTGGATTGTCAAGTTTTTTAAGAACAATGAGGAGGGAAGCAGTTTCAGCAGTAAGAAGCGGTTGACTATGGAAGTTATGGATATTGAGTATGTATTTATTGCTATATATAAATAATATACCGATTTATAAATTGTTTATGTTTTTAAAAGTGTAATGTTTTTATTACAATAGGGGATATAGCATATATTTGACTCTTTGGGACAACTATGCCAACCAAATGTCCCAATATGTTTCATCAAACTCAAAAGTTGACTAATTGATAGTCATTCAGTTCGCCAGATTGAAGTATTTTAATGGTATGTACATTTTAAATGTATTATTTTTGTCTAAATATATCTTTTATAATTACATTACAAATCTCATATTATGTATATGTAAATTTTACATAATTATTTTCAAAAAATGTATTTCTAACATGTTTTTCACATTTTACAGGAAAGCCTTATGTATCAAATTCATTTGGTGATTCTGTAAGTCTCCTATTAATTAATGAGGATGTCAATGAAATTACTTTATTCAGGACAAGGTATGCCAATTTATGACCTGTATATTTTATGTTATAATATAACTGAATTGTTACAGTTTGATTTTTTTTAATACATTCACCGTTTGTTAAAAGATTGTCTGAAAATGGGTCTGTTAATCATCGTCGTTATGGAGCCTCGATGTTTTTGTCCGACGAGGATGAGTTTCTTGGGAATACTTCCATCACTAACATTGGTGATATTTCTGGCATTGAGGAGGTCTATCATTTCTGAATAACTTTACATTTATAACAATATTCTATCAACTTTGTAAATAATAAAGTACTTACATATTTAGTATTAAATAAGTTGATTTTTAATATGTAGGATCAATTTGTGGTTGTATTGGGTACTGTGAAGGATTTGTGTAAGGAAGTTGGCTGGTTTTACCTTGCATGTCCAAAGTGTACCAAAAAAGTTAATAATGAATACATCATTCATGAGGTTGGTGAAGGTACGGATCAGTTTGAAGATGAGAAAGTGTATGAATGTGCAAATACTAAATGTTCATCAAAGGTAGTTACACCATCACCAAGGTTAGTACTTAATATAAAGTCTTATCTAATTTATCGTATCTGTTTAATTAAAGCGTATTGCTAATAGTTAGGAACTTTCTTACACAGGTATAAGATCCAGGTACGTGTGCAGGACATCAATGGTTCAATTTCTCTATAATTATTTCATCGCGATGCTGCGAAACTCATTAAGAAGACAATATCTGAATTGATTGAGAACAATACTGTAAGTTCTCATTTATAGATAAAACGTTACTATATTAAGAAGTTAACAAAACTTAGATAATTAAATACCTTATAAATGTAGGTGTCGGAAACTGTGAATTATCCTGATGAGCTGAGCTTTTTGTTGGAAAAAGAGTTTGGTTTTATGATCCATGTCTCGAAATACAATTTGGACAATAAGTATGATGTTTATGGAGTAACTAAAGTTACTGATAATCCAACAATAATTTCCGAGATTAAGAAAAGGCTCTTGGTTGGACATGTATAATACTAATTTGTATGTAAAATTACCTTTTTACAATAAATTAAAATACTAAAAGTATGTTTTTATGTTATTCAGCCTTCTGAAGCAGATTCTTTGCATTCTTCCATGTTTCAAGTTCCATCTAATGATCTGTCCAACAAGGTAGCAGATGAATGATGAATGTAAACATATGACTGAATAAAATTGTTTTTAAAATATATTTTGTTACATAAGAAAATTTCATGTTTATTAATGTAGTCATCAAGCCCTGCCACTGCTGACAATAATACTCCAACCTCTGTCGTTGAAAAATTTACCGGAAACAACAATCATACTTAAGCTGGACATTCTTCTATCAGTTCCAAATACCAGATTGCTAAGCGTAAATTGGTTGATGTGATTTCTGATGACGAAGGGGCAGAGGAAAATAAAGGAAAGATAGAGAAGTAGTTTTCAGAATATTTGGTTATATTCCTAAAGTCATTTGTGGTTTGTTTTTTTTTTTTTTTGGTATATCTTAATCATCTGAACATTGAATAATTGTTTTTTTTTTATATTCGGTTATTTGTGTTATTTGATAGTTTCATTATTCGTATAATTAAGCATTTGGTTAATCAATAGTTTATTTCTATCAAAAATTTAGAAATCTATAATATATAACCATATATTTAGGGACAAATTATATTAATACTTTGTACTCTCTGTTTTTACATGAATAAGAAATTACAAATTTAGAAATGTTTTCAAATGTGTTGCTATTTTTAACCTATTGTCCCTTGTGAATTATAAATAAGAGCTAACATAATTGGGCTTAGGCCACTGAAATCACATCAAAGTGTTTGGACCATCTTTCTTTAATAACCATTGGTATTGTAACCCTTCTTGGCAAATAAAGTGGCAGCCCAATAACATACAAAACCAACATCACAACACTCTTTTTGTTAGGTACAACTTTATCAGCAGAACGTACAAGTAACGAAAGCATGGACATTCTTCTATCAGTTCCAAATACCAGATTGTTAAGCGTAAATTTCTTGGTGTGATTTCTGATGAAGAAGTGGCAGAGGAAAATAAAGGAAAGATAGAGAAGTAGTTTTCAGAATAGTTGGTTATATGACTAAGTCGTTTGTGGTTTTTTTTTTGGTATTTCTTAATCATATGAACATTGAATATTTTTTTTTTTGATATTTGGTTATTTGTGGTATTTGATAGTTTGATTATTCGTATAATTAAACATTTGGTTAATCAATAGTTTATTTCTATCACAAATTTAGAAATCTTTAATATATAACCATATATTTAGGGTAAAATATATTAATAGTTTGTACTCTCTCTTTTTACATAAATAAGAAATTACAAATTTAGAAATGTTTTCAAATGTGTTTTTATTTTGAGGTTACAATACAATATGATTTTTGGTATCTACTACTATAAATCTATAATATATAACCAAATATTTAGGGTAAATTATTTTAATACTTTGTACTCTCTGTTTTTACATAAATAATACATTACAAATTTAGAAATCTTTTCAGCATTATTAATTAATTTTAGAAAACCAAATCATTACCATCATAGTCTTCATTTTTTTTTTATCATAATATATTGTATTTAACAAAATAAATACACTATTAGTAGTACATGTCAATTAGACTACTTGCTTACCAAAAATAAAGTCTGCACACGCTTCCTAATCACGTCAGGCATTAATTTGATAGCCGTCAACTTTTGTATACATGTATGTATGTATACATATAATGTCTTTTTAATATAGTTTAAAGACAAATAATAAAATTATTATTTTAACATTAACCATCATCATCATCAAACTTTCAAACCATACTTCTTCTTTCACCCTTTTCATCTACCACCTATGGTGTCATCCTAATCTTCTTTTCATCTCTCTGATCGAGTGAATAATTTTGCATTTCTACAACCTGTAAGTCTATAATACTTTGTTTTATGTTTTTAATGTCACATACTTATAATGTGGAATCAATAGACGCACTCAATCATTACATTGTAATATATTTTACTACTTGTGTTTATATAAGTTATATAACCTTTCTTTTCGTTTTTATAATCAGCAAATTATGTATTATTGTTTGCTTTAAGGTGGTTTTGTTTATTGTGTTCTTCATTAGGGTGAAAAAATTTGATACTTTTAAGGTGGTTTTATGTTTTTAATGTCACATACTTATAATGTGGAATCAGTAGACGCACTCAATCATTACATTGTAATATATTTTACTACTTGTGTTTATATAAGTTATACAACCTTTCTTTTCGTTTTTATAATCACAAATTATGTATTATTGTTTGCTTTAAGGTAGTTTTGTTTATTGTGTTCTTCATTAGGGTGAAAAATTAGTCCTGATATGAAATTTAGAGTATAAGAATGTACTAATGTAGTAGCTTTACCGTACATTTTACTTTTATGTGTTGTAATTTGTATTTATATTTTGTACTTTTATTGATGTAGTTGTTTCTACAATGGGAGAACTTCATTTTGAAATTATCCTCTCCGAGATTTTTACAAGGCTACCTTCAAAGAATGTTGGTCGTTTGAAGGTACTATCTAAGCAATTTAATCAAGAATTGTCAACTGAAAATTTTGCCACCATGCATCTTATACGGATGTTGAAAACTTAAAACAAAAAATTTATTACTAAAAAAGATGATTCAATCGTTGTTTTTAACACTTTTCTTGGACAACATGGTGCTGCATTTAGTAATGTTATACTATCCCTTATGAAACAACCATTGTTGATTTACAAATCATCTCAAGTTTGAATGGACTAATATTGTTTTCGGATAACAATATCAATGCTTTGATTCTTTGTAATCCGACTACAAAAGCTTTTAAAGTAATATCTAATTCTCAATCTGGTTTACCGTACAATGACCTATATGATACTGCTGGAATGTATATGGATTCAACTAGTGACATCAAGATATTACATTTGAAAAGGCATGGTGGTATTATTCATCCGAATGTGTACTCAAGGAGGGCTGAAGCATGGAGATTTACATCTTTCTTAAATGAAACTAAATACAATACAACTGATTATGCGTGGTCGAATGGTACTTTCTGCAAAGATGCATTGTTTTTTTCAGTCTCTAAGTATTGGTCAGATTTTCAGACAATTATCATTGTTTTTGATGTTAATATGGAAACATTCAGAAAGTTAATCATTCCTTGTGTTCAAGAATCTTGGGCTCCTCAATGTCATACAGTAAAAATTATGGATAACCTTCATATCTTCCTTACTAATGAAGATCCTGACTTTTCTGTTGATCTTTGGAAGTTTGATTCTGAATTTTGGCAAAAGGTATTATCATTCCCGCATGTTCATCAGCTTAAATTTGGTCAGGATGTCAATGTAAACACATGTAGTGGATGCTGGTACATGGATTTTGGATGTTGATTGGGGACAACTTATTGAAGTTTTCATGGACCACCTCCAACTTAACTACCTTTATGACGCAGATACCTTTCGTGGACTAAGAGGAGCATTCTTTCTGGAATCACTTATTTCACCGTCCATGTAGTCAAGTTGGAGGTTATCCTGTTTTGTATGCATGTTGCAATGTCTTTTGTGTTGGATATTATATAATTAGTTTAATGTTTCCCCTGTTTTGTAACTATAATCAGTATATTTCAAAACTTTGTTTCATGTAGACTTAAATTAATGTGACAGCTTAATGTTATGGTACTTTATTATATGCATTGACTAATGTTTACTTCCCAATTATGTCACACCCTCAAATTTCCACTTGCGGAGTTTTACCGCGAGGCGCATGACAAACCAGGATCCAAGTCAACGGTCACAATAAACAACTCTATATGAAATACGTGACATTCAAAAGACATAGTTTTCATAATCTCAAAAGAAGTAGCGGAAGCATTTAGTAAGTTACAGACCATAGACCCAAATGTACCAAATGTTTATTACAAAACATGAACTAAATCTAGACGCCAAATGCAGACCCGTGCGCCTAGTTCCATTTGTTGCTACCTTAGCGACCTAAGAAAACATGCCAAAAGACGTTAACATAAAATGCTGGTGAGTTCACAGGTTTGTTCAATATGATACCAAGTGTTACCAAAACGTTACCATGTCCATACTATATCAATGTTATCAAGCACGCTAGCTAGGCGTATGTTTTATTACTACTACGATTGGAAACCATTACTAGACACGTTTAGCAATATTTAGCATATGTTTAAGCAGCCCAAATGTTCAGCATGATACCAATGTTCTAGTTCGAGACAACATGCACCCGCCCGGCCCTCCAAGCCGACGAGTGGGGCAGGTCACGCCCAATAGATCTATCCACATTTCCACGTTGTGCATCCCCGCACATTCATGGTTTCCCCGGGACTTCCAAAGATCGTTATAGCAATACAAAGTTAAAAACCATAGTATGACATATGTTACCAAAATAGTTTAGCGCATGTTTTCTCCCCCAAAGTTAAAGCAGTAAAAAGTGGGGCCGTGAACTCACCTTAGATAGCGTTCTTCGGTTACTAGTAAAATGCTAAGCCCTTGATAATCCTCTACCGGAGATCTATCAAAATGTTCACATAAGTGTTCCGACTAATAACCATAAGGTTATCTAGTCCCCGATTGTCCAGATCGTAACCAAGTATGTTTTAAAGCGTGTTTAAATGTTTAACCGACACACTAGACCGACCTGACATCCCGTTGGTGACCCGTTACCCTAACTAATCAAGTACACATAGATTACACACAAGGTTCAAGCATAAAACACTTAGTTTGTATCAAAAATCTCATTTCTGCATCAGAACGGTCGAACCAGTCAGGTTAAATCTCCTTCGCCCGTTTTTAAGTTTCCTTCGCCATTTTACCACGTTCGACCGTTTTGATGTCTCCTTCGACCGTTTTACCACGTTCGCCCAAACATAATCCAGGTTCGACCCTGGATTCTCTCCTTCGCCCATTCGATTGGTCGAAGGAGTCCAGGTTCGCCCCTGTTGTACAAATTTTCCTAAAACGCTTCAAACACATTCGAAACACCTCGAAACATCATCAAACACAACAGTCAAGTATGAATAATTTATCCCTACAAAACCCCACCAATTTCACCCAAAAATACATCAATTTCAGCCCTTTCCCAAAATGGTAAAAATTATGAAAACGTCACAATCATGCATGGATTCTTTACCCAATTTGGAAACTTTTGAAATCAATCCATATTTAACTTAAAATGCTCAGTTTGTCGAGTATTCGATTTTCCCTATTAGTTCTATTGATCATAAATATCATGCATCAAGTCTAGATTCGTTAAAAACCCAAAATACCCATAACATCACCATCTATCCAATTCTAACCTAAACAATAATAACCCAACATCAATAACAATCCTATATCATGTTTCTATCATAGATACAGCAGCAAATCATTGAACAACACATAACACCACATAATACACAATTAACATATGTTTATTATCATGAAAACCTATGTTTAATGATAAGGTTTTGATTTAGAAAGATGTTAAAAAGGTTTTTAATCATGAAAACACCCTTAGAACAGATCTAGACATTCAGGGTTAGATGAAAACGAATTAAATGCTTTAAAAAGGATTTAGGATCAAGAACACACCTTGGATTCTTGTTTAGATGTTGTAGATAGGTTAGATTATGCAAAAGAAGAGCAAATACTCCTTCCTTAGTGATTAAAATCGTTTGAGAGTGTTTTGAGACGGTTAGGGTTTTTGAAATGGTGAAAAATGACAAAGTTTGGTATTTATACTAATCCTCCTTCGCCCCTGTCAGTGGTCGAAGGTAGCCTCCTTCGACCCTTCCACAGGGTCGAATGAGCCTGTCCTGGTCGAAGGGAATTCTTTCAATTCCACCTCCCAGGTTCGCCCATTTACAAAGGGTCGAACCAAAACAAAATTCCTCCTTCGACCACTCGAAGTGGTCGAACCAGAAGCCATGTTTATCTAGTTTTCCAGTTTGTCGTGTTTAACGCATTCTAACACACCTTAAAATATGAGCATGCAACCATAGTTTATGTTTAACATATTTAAGCATGGATAATCATCTACACATCATTTAAACACATCTATGTATATAATCCACCACACGACTCATAATCTACACATACACTTAATTAGTTTATGTAACGTCATCAACAACGGAACCCGGTACTAGTGTATTCCCAAAACGACTCCCAATGATCCTCCAGATCATTGAACCCTGGACAATCCTAACTTGACCCGACTCAACTAACTTGGTTAAGTCCGTTTATAAACGTTTCCCGCTAAGGTAGACTTAGATGTTACTAAAATGTTTAAGCCAAATATGCCGGGTGTCACAAATTATCTTTCATTATTTACACTTTTTACAAAATCCTTTTTTCCGTACATGCTATTATAATGTTTGGTATAACACATTTACATGAAAAATCTATTATACATAGATTGGTATTAATAAATGTTTTTGTGTCATATGTATAAGTATTGGTAATATTTTGAAAAAATGCTATTTATATAAGATGTTAATCTCAATACATTCATGAAGATATCCTATTGTAAATGTCAAGGATATCTTTTAAGTTTGAATATGATTGATCATTTAAGTTAAATTTTAGTAAGATAATTACCATAATTAATGATTCTGTTGAAAAGATAACATCTTACTTTGAGTTTAACAAAACATAGTATATAATGATTATTACATCTCAAATAAGTCGGGCATCAAATTAATATGGAAACAATAATTGAATTATTTTTACACGGTTGGTATTAAATGTATTAATTTCGGGATAGTAATCGATTTTTTTTAATTAACTAACTATATATATACAACAATAGGATTTTCGTTGTTTACTAACAAACATACAATCCTTTTGATCTTCCTATATAGATTCGGTCAAATTCAATATAGTTTGCTGTATTTGAAATCTTGAATATATGGCACTTATCTTCCTTCAACATTCTGTTTTTAAGTTAACATTACTCATGTGCTTTACTTTTTTTGCTATTTAAATTTTTATATTGAATTTATTGAATTTATTAATAAACATTAAAATATACACGGTTGTCAATTTTTGTTTATTTAATAATCAAAACTACGGTTTAGTTTGATCTTATGTATATATATGTATTTCATATTGTTTAATTGTTACAATTAAAATATCAAATAGTTGTGATAACATACTTATCCTTATACATTGTTGTTTGCAATTCTATTTATTTAAATTTCTTATTGTTTGTTTCTTTTATTTTCAGTTCTATTCATTCTCTATTAATATTATGGGTTATCTCAGTGCCGATATAATTTTATCAGAAATATTTACAAGACTTCCTGTTAAAACAGTTTACCGTTTGAAGGTTCTTTCGAAAAAATGGAAATACGAACTGTCAACTCAAAATTTAGCTAAAATGCATCTTGAACGGGTGAATAAAATTACAAGCAAAAGGTTTATTACGAAGGAAGCTGATTCAGTTATTATTTATGAAACGTTTTGGGGCCAACAGAATGCGGTAGTTGATCGTATACATGCTTTCCCTAACAATACAAACTTTGATGATGTGACACCCGGCATGTTTGGGTCAACATTTTATAAACACATAAGTCTACCTTAGCGAAAAACGTTTATTAAACATACTTGACGGGGTCATTGTGTGCATTCAGTTTGGTATTTGGTCATCGTTTTGCATTCATGGGTCTGATGTGGGTCCTCTGGAGATGCTACTTGGATGGTACCGGTGTGTCATTTATACCGATCACAGTAGTCTCTAGTAGGCCTTCGATCAGGAGGATTCATTGTTTTGTATTCACTTTGGGGAGGGCGGTTCCCTGGCATAGAGTATCTGTTGATATCATCTTTTGTTCGTGGTTATCACTTCGTTTGCGTTCTGGGAGACGTTACTTGGGTTAGGTCGACACTCGTTACTGTCGAAGAGTGAATCTCGGGGCGAGATTCCTTTCAACAGGGGGATGATGTGACGACGGGAAAATTTTTCTTTTTATCGCTTCGTTCTCTTTGACTTCGGGAAATTTTCGGGACGAAAATTCTTTCAACAGGGGGATGATGTGACACCCGGCATGTTTGGGTCAACATTTTATAAACACATAAGTCTACCTTAGCGAAAAATGTTTATTAAACATACTTGACGGGATCAGTAGAGTCGGAACACAGTCCGTATTGTCCAGTCCAGGGTCCAATGATTCGGGAGATCATTGGGTTAGTCACACACACACACACGATACGAGTCCCGTTGTTGGTGAATTACATAAACTAATTAAGTGTATGTGTAGACTAATTGTTGTATGGTGGATTATATGCTTAGATGTGTTTAAATGATGTATAGATAATCATCCATGCTTAAATATGTTAAACATAGACTAAGGTTGCATGCTCGTATGTTAGGGTGCGTTAAATGCGTTTAAACACGACAAATTGGAAAACTAGAAAAACTTGAGTCCTGGTTCGACCAATCGAATGGGCGAACCTGGACAATACTCCTCGTTCGACCCTTGTAAAAGGGGCGAACCTGGGATATGGAAATGAAAGAATTTCATTCGACCAAGTCAGGGTACGTTCGACCCTGTGAAAGGGTCGAAGGAGGGTACATTCGCCCAGGTAAAAGGGGCGAATGTGGACATAGTATAAATACCACACTTTGTCATTTTTCACCATTTCACAAACCCTAAACGTCTCTAAACACTCTCTAGCAACTTTAAACATTGGGGAAGGAGTTTTTGCCCTTGTTTTCTATAATATAACCTACAAACATCTTCTACACAAAGATCTAAGGTGTGTTCTTCGTTCTAAATCATTTTTAAAGCATTTCAATTCGTTTTTATTAAACCCCAAGAGTCCAGATCTGATACAAACATGTTTTCATGGATAAAAACCTTCCTAATGTCTTTCTAAACAAAACCTATTCATAAACAATGAGTTTTCATACAAATTAACATGTGTTAATGGTGTTTTATGTGATGTTATGTATTGTTTGATGATTGATTGCTGTATAGATGTTATAACAATGATCTAGGACTGTTATTGATGATGTCTTATGATTGAGATAGGTTACAATTGATTATTGATGATGTTATGTTCATTTTTAGGGATTGGTTGATGTGATTTCTGATGACGAAGGGGCAGAGGAAAATAAAGGAAAGATAGAGAAGTAGTTTTCAGAATATTTGGTTATATTCCTAAAGTCATTTGTGGTTTGTTTTTTTTTTTTTTGGTATATCTTAATCATCTGAACATTGAATAATTGTTTTTTTTTTATATTCGGTTTATTTGTGTTATTTGATAGTTTCATTATTCGTATAATTAAGCATTTGGTTAATCAATAGTTTATTTCTATCAAAAATTTAGAAATCTATAATATATAACCATATATTTAGGGACAAATTATATTAATACTTTGTACTCTCTGTTTTTACATGAATAAGAAATTACAAATTTAGAAATGTTTTCAAATGTGTTGCTATTTTTAACCTATTGTCCCTTGTGAATTATAAATAAGAGCTAACATAATTGGGCTTAGGCCCACTGAAATCACATCAAAGTGTTTGGACCATCTTTCTTTAATAACCATTGGTATTGTAACCCTTCTTGGCAAATAAGTGGCAGCCCAATAACATACAAAACCAACATCACAACACTCTTTTTGTTAGGTACAACTTTATCAGCAGAACGTACAAGTAACGAAAGCATGGACATTCTTCTATCAGTTCCAAATACCAGATTGTTAAGCGTAATTTCTTGGTGTGATTTCTGATGAAGAAGTGGCAGAGGAAATAAAGGAAAGATAGAGAAGTAGTTTTCAGAATAGTTGGTTATATGACTAAGTCGTTTGTGGTTTTTTTTTTGGTATTTCTTAATCATATGAACATTGAATATTTTTTTTTTTGATATTTGGTTATTTGTGGTATTTGATAGTTTGATTATTCGTATAATTAAACATTTGGTTAATCAATAGTTTATTTCTATCACAAATTTAGAAATCTTTAATATATAACCATATATTTAGGGTTAAAATATATTAATAGTTTGTACTCTCTCTTTTTACATAAATAAGAAATTACAAATTTAGAAATGTTTTCAAATGTGTTTTTATTTTGAGGTTACAATACAATATGATTTTTGGTATCTACTACTATAAATCTATAATATATAACCAAATATTTAGGGTAAATTATTTTAATACTTTGTACTCTCTGTTTTTACATAAATAATACATTACAAATTTAGAAATCTTTTCAGCATTATTAATTAATTTTAGAAAACCAAATCATTACCATCATAGTCTTCATTTTTTTTTATCATAATATATTGTATTTAACAAAAATAAATACACTATTAGTAGTACATGTCAATTAGACTACTTGCTTACCAAAAATAAAGTCTGCACACGCTTCCTAATCACGTCAGGCATTATTTGATAGCCGTCAACTTTTGTATACATGTATGTATGTATACATATAATGTCTTTTTAATATAGTTTAAAGACAAATAATAAAATTATTATTTTAACATTAACCATCATCATCATCAAACTTTCAAACCATACTTCTTCTTTCACCCTTTTCATCTACCACCTATGGTGTCATCCTAATCTTCTTTTCATCTCTCTGATCGAGTGAATAATTTTGCATTTCTACAACCTGTAAGTCTATAATACTTTGTTTTATGTTTTTAATGTCACATACTTATAATGTGGAATCAATAGACGCACTCAATCATTACATTGTAATATATTTTACTACTTGTGTTTATATAAGTTATATATAACTTTCTTTTCGTTTTTATAATCAGCAAATTATGTATTATTGTTTGCTTTAAGGTGGTTTTGTTTATTGTGTTCTTCATTAGGGTGAAAAAATTTGATACTTTTAAGGTGGTTTTATGTTTTTAATGTCACATACTTATAATGTGGAATCAGTAGACGCACTCAATCATTACATTGTAATATATTTTACTACTTGTGTTTATATAAGTTATACAACCTTTCTTTTCGTTTTTATAATCACAAATTATGTATTATTGTTTGCTTTAAGGTAGTTTTGTTTATTGTGTTCTTCATTAGGGTGAAAAATTAGTCCTGATATGAAATTTAGAGTATAAGAATGTACTAATGTAGTAGCTTTACCGTACATTTTACTTTTATGTGTTGTAATTTGTATTTATATTTTGTACTTTTATTGATGTAGTTGTTTCTACAATGGGAGAACTTCATTTTGAAATTATCCTCTCCGAGATTTTTACAAGGCTACCTTCAAAGAATGTTGGTCGTTTGAAGGTACTATCTAAGCAATTTAATCAAGAATTGTCAACTGAAAATTTTGCCACCATGCATCTTATACGGATGTTGAAAAACTTAAAACAAAAAATTTATTACTAAAAAAGATGATTCAATCGTTGTTTTTAACACTTTTCTTGGACAACATGGTGCTGCATTTAGTAATGTTATACTATCCCCTTATGAAACAACCATTGTTGATTTACAAATCATCTCAAGTTTGAATGGACTAATATTGTTTTCGGATAACAATATCAATGCTTTGATTCTTTGTAATCCGACTACAAAAGCTTTTAAAGTAATATCTAATTCTCAATCTGGTTTACCGTACAATGACCTATATGATACTGCTGGAATGTATATGGATTCAACTAGTGACATCAAGATATTACATTTGAAAAGGCATGGTGGTATTATTCATCCGAATGTGTACTCAAGGAGGGCTGAAGCATGGAGATTTACATCTTTCTTAAATGAAACTAAATACAATACAACTGATTATGCGTGGTCGAATGGTACTTTCTGCAAAGATGCATTGTTTTTTTCAGTCTCTAAGTATTGGTCAGATTTTCAGACAATTATCATTGTTTTTGATGTTAATATGGAAACATTCAGAAAGTTAATCATTCCTTGTGTTCAAGAATCTTGGGCTCCTCAATGTCATACAGTAAAAATTATGGATAACCTTCATATCTTCCTTACTAATGAAGATCCTGACTTTTCTGTTGATCTTTGGAAGTTTGATTCTGAATTTTGGCAAAAGGTATTATCATTCCCGCATGTTCATCAGCTTAAATTTGGTCAGGATGTCAATGTAACACATGTAGTGGATGCTGGTACATGGATTTTGGATGTTGATTGGGGACAACTTATTGAAGTTTTCATGGACCACCTCCAACTTAACTACCTTTATGACGCAGATACCTTTCGTGGACTAAGAGGAGCATTCTTTCTGGAATCACTTATTTCACCGTCCATGTAGTCAAGTTGGAGGTTATCCTGTTTTGTATGCATGTTGCAATGTCTTTTGTGTTGGATATTATATAATTAGTTTAATGTTTCCCTGTTTTGTAACTATAATCAGTATATTTCAAAACTTTGTTTCATGTAGACTTAAATTAATGTGACAGCTTAATGTTATGGTACTTTATTATATGCATTGACTAATGTTTACTTCCCAATTATGTACACCCTCAAATTTCCACTTGCGGAGTTTTACCGCGAGGCGCATGACAAACAGGATCCAAGTCAACGGTCACAATAAACAACTCTATATGAAATACGTGACATTCAAAAGACATAGTTTTCATAATCTCAAAAGAAGTAGCGGAAGCATTTAGTAAGTTACAGACCATAGACCCAAATGTACCAAATGTTTATTACAAAACATGAACTAAATCTAGACGCCAAATGCAGACCCGTGCGCCTAGTTCCATTTGTTGCTACCTTAGCGACCTAAGAAAACATGCCAAAAGACGTTAACATAAAATGCTGGTGAGTTCACAGGTTTGTTCAATATGATACCAAGTGTTACCAAAACGTTACCATGTCCATACTATATCAATGTTATCAAGCACGCTAGCTAGGCGTATGTTTTATTACTACTACGATTGGAAACCATTACTAGACACGTTTAGCAATATTTAGCATATGTTTAAGCAGCCCAAATGTTCAGCATGATACCAATGTTCTAGTTCGAGACAACATGCACCCGCCCGGCCCTCCAAGCCGACGAGTGGGGCAGGTCACGCCCAATAGATCTATCCACATTTCCACCGTTGTGCATCCCGCACATTCATGGTTTCCCCCGGGACTTCCAAAGATCGTATAGCAATACAAAGTTAAAACCATAGTATGACATATGTTACCAAAATAGTTTAGCGCATGTTTTCTCCCCCAAAGTTAAAGCAGTAAAAAGTGGGGCCGTGAACTCACCTTAGATAGCGTTCTTCGGTTACTAGTAAAATGCTAAGCCCTTGATAATCCCTCTACCGGAGATCTATCAAAATGTTCACATAAGTGTTCCGACTAATAACCATAAGGTTATCTAGTCCCCGATTGTCCAGATCGTAACCAAGTATGTTTTAAAGCGTGTTTAAATGTTTAACCGACACACTAGACCGACCTGACATCCCGTTGGTGACCCGTTACCCTAACTAATCAAGTACACATAGATTACACACAAGGTTCAAGCATAAAACACTTAGTTTGTATCAAAAATCTCATTTCTGCATCAGAACGGTCGAACCAGTCAGGTTAAATCTCCTTCGCCCGTTTTTAAGTTTCCTTCGCCCATTTTACCACGTTCGACCGTTTTGATGTCTCCTTCGACCGTTTTACCACGTTCGCCCAAACATAATCCAGGTTCGACCCTGGATTCTCTCCTTCGCCCATTCGATTGGTCGAAGGAGTCCAGGTTCGCCCCTGTTGTACAAATTTTCCTAAAAACGCTTCAAACACATTCGAAACACCTCGAAACATCATCAAACACAACAGTCAAGTATGAATAATTTATCCCTACAAAACCCCACCAATTTCACCCAAAAATACATCAATTTCAGCCCTTTCCCAAAATGGTAAAAATTATGAAAACGTCACAATCATGCATGGATTCTTTACCCAATTTGGAAACTTTTGAAATCAATCCATATTTAACTTAAAATGCTCAGTTTGTCGAGTATTCGATTTTCCCTATTAGTTCTATTGATCATAAATATCATGCATCAAGTCTAGATTCGTTAAAACCCCCAAAATACCCATAACATCACCATCTATCCAATTCTAACCCTAAACAATAATAACCCAACATCAATAACAATCCTATATCATGTTTCTATCATAGATACAGCAGCAAATCATTGAACAACACATAACACCACATAATACACAATTAACATATGTTTATTATCATGAAAACCTATGTTTAATGATAAGGTTTTGATTTAGAAAGATGTTAAAAAGGTTTTTAATCATGAAAACACCCTTAGAACAGATCTAGACATTCAGGGTTAGATGAAAACGAATTAAAATGCTTTAAAAAGGATTTAGGATCAAGAACACACCTTGGATTCTTGTTTAGATGTTGTAGATAGGTTAGATTATGCAAAAGAAGAGCAAATACTCCTTCCTTAGTGATTAAAATCGTTTGAGAGTGTTTTGAGACGGTTAGGGTTTTTGAAATGGTGAAAAATGACAAAGTTTGGTATTTATACTAATCCTCCTTCGCCCCCTGTCAGTGGTCGAAGGTAGCCTCCTTCGACCCTTCCACAGGGTCGAATGAGCCCTGTCCTGGTCGAAGGGAATTCTTTCAATTCCACCTCCCAGGTTCGCCCATTTACAAAGGGTCGAACCAAAACAAAATTCCTCCTTCGACCACTCGAAGTGGTCGAACCAGAAGCCATGTTTATCTAGTTTTCCAGTTTGTCGTGTTTAACGCATTCTAACACACCTTAAAATATGAGCATGCAACCATAGTTTATGTTTAACATATTTAAGCATGGATAATCATCTACACATCATTTAAACACATCTATGTATATAATCCACCACACGACTCATAATCTACACATACACTTAATTAGTTTATGTAACGTCATCAACAACGGAACCCGGTTCTAGTGTATTCCCAAAACGACTCCCAATGATCCTCCAGATCATTGAACCCTGGACAATCCTAACTTGACCCGACTCAACTAACTTGGTTAAGTCCGTTTATAAACGTTTCCCGCTAAGGTAGACTTAGATGTTACTAAAATGTTTAAGCCAAATATGCCGGGTGTCACAAATTATCTTTCATTATTTACACTTTTTACAAAATCCTTTTTTCCGTACATGCTATTATAATGTTTGGTTAAACACATTTACATGAAAAATCTATTATACATAGATTGGTATTAATAAATGTTTTTGTGTCATATGTATAAGTATTGGTAATATTTTGAAAAAATGCTATTTATATAAGATGTTAATCTCAATACATTCATGAAGATATCCTATTGTAAATGTCAAGGATATCTTTTAAGTTTGAATATGATTGATCATTTAAGTTAAATTTTAGTAAGATAATTACCATAATTAATGATTCTGTTGAAAAGATAACATCTTACTTTGAGTTTAACAAAACATAGTATATAATGATTATTACATCTCAAATAAGTCGGGCATCAAATTAATATGGAAACAATAATTGAATTATTTTTACACGGTTGGTATTAAATGTATTAATTTCGGGATAGTAATCGATTTTTTTTAATTAACTAACTATATATATACAACAATAGGATTTTCGTTGTTTACTAACAAACATACAATCCTTTTGATCTTCCTATATAGATTCGGTCAAATTCAATATAGTTTGCTGTATTTGAAATCTTGAATATATGGCACTTATCTTCCTTCAACATTCTGTTTTTAAGTTAACATTACTCATGTGCTTTACTTTTTTTGCTATTTAAATTTTTATATTGAATTTATTGAATTTATTAATAAACATTAAAATATACACGGTTGTCAATTTTTGTTTATTTAATAATCAAAACTACGGTTTAGTTTGATCTTATGTATATATATGTATTTCATATTGTTTAATTGTTACAATTAAAATATCAAATAGTTGTGATAACATACTTATCCTTATACATTGTTGTTGCAATTCTATTTATTTAAATTTCTTATTGTTTGTTTCTTTTATTTTCAGTTCTATTCATTCTCTATTAATATTATGGGTTATCTCAGTGCCGATATAATTTTATCAGAAATATTTACAAGACTTCCTGTTAAAACAGTTTACCGTTTGAAGGTTCTTTCGAAAAAAATGGAAATACGAACTGTCAACTCAAAATTTAGCTAAAATGCATCTTGAACGGGTGAATAAAATTACAAGCAAAAGGTTTATTACGAAGGAAGCTGATTCAGTTATTATTTATGAAACGTTTTGGGGCCAACAGAATGCGGTAGTTGATCGTATACATGCTTTCCCTAACAATACAAACTTTGATGATGTGACACCCGGCATGTTTGGGTCAACATTTTATAAACACATAAGTCTACCTTAGCGAAAAACGTTTATTAAACATACTTGACGGGGTCATTGTGTGCATTCAGTTTGGTATTTGGTCATCGTTTTGCATTCATGGGTCTGATGTGGGTCCTCTGGAGATGCTACTTGGATGGTACGGTGTGTCATTTATACCGATCACAGTAGTCTCTAGTAGGCCTTCGATCAGGAGGATTCATTGTTTTGTATTCACTTTGGGGAGGGCGGTTCCCTGGCATAGAGTATTGTTGATATCATCTTTTGTTCGTGGTTATCACTTCGTTTGCGTTCTGGGAGACGTTACTTGGGTTAGGTCGACACTCGTTACTGTCGAAGAGTGAATCTCGGGGCGAGATTCCTTTCAACAGGGGGATGATGTGACGACCGGGAAAATTTTTCTTTTTATCGCTTCGTTCTCTTTGACTTCGGGAAATTTTCGGGACGAAAATTCTTTCAACAGGGGGATGATGTGACACCCGGCATGTTTGGGTCAACATTTTATAAACACATAAGTCTACCTTAGCGAAAAATGTTTATTAAACATACTTGACGGGATCAGTAGAGTCGGAACACAGTCCGTATTGTCCAGTCCAGGGTCCAATGATTCGGGAGATCATTGGGTTAGTCACACACACACACACGATACGAGTCCCGTTGTTGGTGAATTACATAAACTAATTAAGTGTATGTGTAGACTAATTGTTGTATGGTGGATTATATGCTTAGATGTGTTTAAATGATGTATAGATAATCATCCATGCTTAAATATGTTAAACATAGACTAAGGTTGCATGCTCGTATGTTAGGGTGCGTTAAAATGCGTTAAACACGACAAATTGGAAAACTAGAAAAACTTGAGTCCTGGTTCGACCAATCGAATGGGCGAACCTGGACAATACTCCTCGTTCGACCCTTGTAAAAGGGGCGAACCTGGGATATGGAAATGAAAGAATTTCATTCGACCAAGTCAGGGTACGTTCGACCTGTGAAAGGGTCGAAGGAGGGTACATTCGCCCAGGTAAAAGGGGCGAATGTGGACATAGTATAAATACCACACTTTGTCATTTTTCACCATTTCACAAACCTAAACGTCTCTAAACACTCTCTAGCAACTTTAAACATTGGGGAAGGAGTTTTTGCCCTTGTTTTCTATAATATAACCTACAAACATCTTCTACACAAAGATCTAAGGTGTGTTCTTCGTTCTAAATCATTTTTAAAGCATTTCAATTCGTTTTTATTAAACCCCAAGAGTCCAGATCTGATACAAACATGTTTTCATGGATAAAAACCTTCCTAATGTCTTTCTAAACAAAACCTATTCATAAACAATGAGTTTTCATACAAATTAACATGTGTTAATGGTGTTTTATGTGATGTTATGTATTGTTTGATGATTGATTGCTGTATAGATGTTATAACAATGATCTAGGACTGTTATTGATGATGTCTTATGATTGAGATAGGTTACAATTGATTATTGATGATGTTATGTTCATTTTTAGGGATTTTGGGTTAGATCTAGGGCTTGCTCATGATGATAGTGATAAGGATATGATTGGGGGTTTATTGTTCATGATAATCTGAGTATATTAAGTTGATTATTGATTGATTTCATAAAGTTTCCTAATTGGGTAAAGATTGCATGCGTTTGATGTGACATCTCCATAATTTGCTATTCGGGTAACTTGTAAAACGGACGGATTTCGGGATAAAATTGGTAGGGTTATGTAGGAATATGTTAATGATAGTTGACTGCTGTGATTGGTAATGTTTCGTGATGTTTTCGGACCGTTTAGGTGCGTTTTATAAAATGCTGATGAAAACGGGCGAACGTGGAATAAAATTGGTTCGAATGGGCGAACGTGGAATAAAATATGGGCGAACGTGGAAAAAAGGGGCGAACGTGGGAAAAAACGGGCGAACGTGGGAAAAACGGGCGAACGTGGCTCAAACGGGCGAACGTGGAACAAAACGTGGGAAAAACGGGGCGAACGTGGCTCAAACGGGCGAACGTGGAAATGGGAAAAACCACATTCGACCATCTGATGTCCGGAATGAGATTTTTGATGCAAACTAAGTGTTTTATGCTTGAAACTTATGTGTTAAACTTATGTGCATGACTAATTGATGTAATAGGTCACCAACGGGATGTCGGGTCGGTCTGGGATGTCCGGTTAACGTTTAAACACACTTTTTAACACACGTAGTCAAGATCTGGACAATCGGGGACTAGTTAGCCTTCGGGTTAGTTAGTCATCCACACTTATGTAAATCATTGATAGGTTGTCACTAGTTGGGTTATCATACACGTGTTGGATTTCTAATTATCAGAAGACGCACTCTAAGGTGAGTTTCACGGCCCCTCTTTTATACTCTTTTCTCTGGGGGAGAAGCATGCCACACGTTTTAGCAATGCAACGTTTATGATTCAAAAACGCAACTCTTATGAAACTTACCACTTTTGGAAACATAACGCTTTTGAAAACACAACGCTTTTTGAAACACAACACTTTTGAAACGCAACGCTTTTAGAAACATGACGCTTTTGGGAATGTGACTCTTTGAGAAACGTGACACGTTTGGCACTTGGCATATTTAAACATTGGCACTGACACTTTTTAAACATTGATGTTTGGCATTTGACACTTGACGCTTGGCACTTATTTACTATACGACGAAACCTAAGTCCCTATTGAAACCATGAATGTGCGGGGCACAACGGGGGAAATTGTGACACCTGGCAAATTCTGGTTAACAACGTTGTCTAGATGAAAGTCTACCTTAGCGAGTCACGCGTATATTGTACTTAACTGGGTTAGTTAAGTCGGGTTATGGTACGGGAACTATTGGTTAGTCTAGAAGATCATTGGATGTTGGTCTAGAGGTTCGTTAGATGTCGGTCCTTAACCAAGTGTACAAACGGTGACGATCGGTGGGATCGTCAGGGCATACGGAACATACGAGTCTCGAGTCCCGGGAATTGGTGAACGAGTGTAAATATGTGTATTTACTTGTGTTATGTGTTTACAATCATTATGTGACTTGTCGGTACATTAATATGCGTTAACATATGTTAAAACGGGGTTTAACGCGCAAAACGCACCAAACCAACCCCTACAGGCGATTAGGAAGCCTAATCACCTGTAGGGGAGGCGAGTAGGGGACATAGGGGCGATTAGGCCCCTACTCGTGTGATGCTAGGGGCGAGTAGGCCCAATCGCATGCTCATTCATGCGATTAGCAGCCCTAATCGCATGAACTGCTGCACAATCGCATGTAACGTGCTGGAACGACTAGAAGAAACGCCTATAAATACAATACTTAACCTCCTAAACTCCCTAATATCAACCCTAGTCGTCCCATAACCGCCCAAACACTTAAACAACCTCTGGAAGGCGATTTTGATCAAAAACACAAGGTTTCAAGGTCTAACCATCATTCTTTTACAATTCCAAGGTTTGATTCTCATCCATAACACTTTGTAAACGTTTTTAATCAATCCCTAATGGTCCAGACCTGTTCATAAACGAAAAAGCTTTCTGAAAATCGTCAATAAGGGTTGTTAATCGGATTATAACTAATAAACATGCGTTATGGGTATGTATGATTAGAAAGATAGGATTTTTATGAATCTTGATGATGTTTTGATGTGTTATCATGCTAGGTCAGAATTAATATTGTTAGTATGATGATAGAAATCTCAGTAATTGGATAATAGGGTTATGATTACATGCGTTAATTGAATGTTGCATGCTATGTGAATGGTGTTTGGATTGCTTTGGTTGCATGCAGGACTGATTTTACGAGGTTGAACGAAGGGTTTTGGGTTAAACATGTTTAGGATAGTGTTTGGGATGATATTGGGTAGTTACACACGCTCTGGATCTGATTTGGAGCGTTAAACGCGCGAAAAACCGGAACAGCATGACTACAGGCGAGTAGTAATGCTAATCGCCCATAGTCATGCGAATGGAGGTGCTAATCGCCTAAAAGTGGCGAGTAGAAGGCTAATCACTAGTAAGTTTAGGCGAGTAGCCCTAATCACTAGTAAGTTCAGGTGATTAGCCCTAATCACTAGTAAGTTCAGGGGAGTAGCCCCTAATCGCATGAAATAAAGGGGAGTAGCCCCTAATCGCCTATAGTAGGGGCGAATAGGGCTTCTAATCACTAGTTGACTTTCCTAATCACTAGTTGACTTTTCCTAATCGCCGTGTACTGCTGCTGTAAGTGTAAATTAGCATTCCGAGACCCGATTTAATATGTATTAACATGCTAGGAACCCCGTAACATGTCTAATAACTTGGTAACATATATCTGGATGTATTCCGGTGATACGTGAACTATGTGCTATAACTTGTTGTGCGTTAACGTATGTTAAGTGTAGATGCGTTATTGTATGTTTTGGAGCATAAACATAACACGGGGAGTCTCGGGTCACCAATGGGATGTCGAGTCTTGTACTTTGGGTCAGTTAAACAGTCACGGTGTTTTCAAACGAACTTGGTTATGGTCTGGACATCTAGGGACTAATTAACCTGCGGGTTATTAGTCTAAGTACTTGTAATTGTCGTATGTTAGGTCGCCGCTTTACGGGACTAGCATAGCAGCTGAGTTTACTCGGGTTAAGGAGTAACGGAACTTAAGGTGAGTTTACGGCCCCTCTTTTAAACTGGTTTTATACTTTCGGGGGAGAAAACATGTGTTAAAACGATTATTTGGTAACTACTGTCATACTATGGGTTTCTATTGGGTACTACACGATCTTTGGAAGTCCCGGGGGGGAACCATGAATGTGCGGGTTTGCACAACGGGGAAATGTGAATAGCGCTATTGGGAGTGACCAACCCCGCTCGTCGACTTGGAGGGTCGGCGGGTGCATATTGTCTCAAACAGGAACAACAGGAACAACAGGAACATACATCGGGCATACTTTTGGTATTCGCGTTAGTAATGGTTTTCCAATCGTGGTAGTAACAAAACGTACGCCTAGCTAGCGTATACTGGTTTTCTATTTGTTATAGTATGGACAGGTGGACTTGGTACTTGGATACAAAACCTGTAAACTCACCAGCATTTTTGTGCTGACGTAAACTTTTACATGTTTTCTCAGGTCGCTAAGGTAGCACGAATGGAACTAGGGCGCACGCGTCTGCACGACGTCTAGCTAGAGTTGCATGATTTACAAACATTGAACATTGGTTTATTATTGAATAATTGTTTTGAATAAGCTTCCGCTGTAAACGGGGATTTTAAACTATGTTTTGAAATTGCATTTTTATTCATTTAGACTTGTTTATTGTGATCGTTGGTTTGGATCCTGGTTTGTCATGCGCCTCGCGGTAAAACTCCGCAAGTGGATTTTGAGGGTGTGACAGATTGGTATCAGAGCCAATGGTTATAGTGAACTAGGACTGCATGTAGAGTCTAGTCTATAGCCGAGTCGCACACACTAGACGATCACATGGTACTAAACGTTATAGTGGGTTACGTATGGTCTTGTCGGGGTGTCTCTAAATCGTTGGTCTTTCTACGTTACATCATCCGTTCTATCTTAGGTTGGGTTACCTGTTTTCTAGGCAGTGTGGTCTGTTGGAGTAACTCGTGTGTTCTTGAGATTTGTCCAAGGCTCGGACATCTCCCTTTCGCACTCCAATAGAAACGCTTGTCATAAACTACCGTAGTATTACGGTGTATAGCTAAGAGTCTATGTTCGGTGATTTGATCTTTGAACTAGGAGAACACTTGGAGGACCATGTAGAGCGTTTTATCATTTTGGGTGCACACAAAATCATAAAACGAAATGCATGGAAGCCCTAGTGAGCTCTGGGTTTGAGGGGATAGTCCTGGATTGGATCTGGCTTTGATCTTGTGAACATTAGTGGTTATCTTTAACTGCGAAACTAAATTTTCTCGTTCCTTCTGCCAGAATCATGTCTGGAGTGCGTGGAGGACGTGGAGGTGGTCGCAATGGTGGACGTGGTGGTGGTCGCGGTGGTGCTGGTGGTCGTGGTGGAGGTATTAATCTATCACAGGCTGATCTGAACAACTTGCTCCAAGCTGCCTTTCAGTTAGGGCACAACGGTGGTGGTAAGTTGTTTTATCCATTTTCTTTGCCTCATTGGTGAACCTTGTTTACGTTATTCGTGGTTTCTCATACGTTTCATTACAGGTGGTCCTGTTGACCCACCCCCACCCATGTGCACCTACAAGATGTTCCGGGACTGCAAGCCCCAGGAATTCTCTGGCACTGAGGGTGCGGTTAGTTTGCTTAGATGGTTGGAGAAAGTGGAGTCGGTATTTCTGATGTGTAACTGTCTCCCAGAAGATCGGGTGAAGTACTCTGCTGCGTTATTTCAGGACGTGGCATTGACTTGGTGGAATGGTATCACCCAGAACATGGGTATTGGGGAGGCATATGCTATGCCATGGGAGAACTTTGTGCAGTTGCTGAAGCGGGAGTATTGCCCGAGGGAAGAGGTGCAGAAGTTGGAGCATGAGGTGTGGAACCTCAAAATGACTGGGTCGGAAATCGAGAAGTATACTGTGAGGAGGAATGAGTTGGCAGTGCTGTGTCCCGATCTGCACGTGCCAGAGTATCGTAAGATTGAACATTATGTCTCAGGGTTAGTGCCGGAAATTGCAGGGTTGGTAGCTGCTGGAAATCATCCTACTTATGCGGAGGTAGTTCGATCGGCACATAGGATGACTAACTTAAAGGTGAATGAGGGGATTTTGCCTGCGAAAGGTTCAACTGTTAAGGCTCCAGAGAACAACAAGCGCAAGTGGGAAAATGACGGGAAAGGATCTGGGTCTGCACAGCAGGGTAAAAGGTTTGATAATGGGGGTTCATCTTCTTCGGGTAATAAGCAGGGTGGTTATGCGGGAAAACTGCCCAAATGCAACAAGTGTGGACGCCATCACCAAGGGAACTGCGACAGTAACCGTTGTCACCGCTGCCAGCGAACAGGCCACTATGCTAAAGATTGTCGGGCTACACTTCCATCGACTCAGGCTCCGACTAACAGTTCAGCTCCGACTACTCAGGGGACTACAGGGAAACAGGGATGCTACAACTGTGGTGACACTGGGCATTACAAGAAGGATTGCCCAAAACTGAAACAGGGTGGGAACAACGGGAATGGTAACAACGGGGGCGGCGGCAGAAATGCACGTGCCTTCGTCATTGGAGCTGCTGAGGCTAGGCAGGACCCTGATACAGTCACCGGTACGTTTCTTCTCAATAATCATTCTGTTAGCGTGCTATTTGATTCTGGTGCCGACAAGAGTTTTGTATCCATGGACGTTAGTCGACTGCTAGATGTAGTACCTGTACCATTAGAGACCAAGTATATTATTGAGTTGGCTGACGGTAAAACGATTGAAGCTACTAGTGTTCTTCGGGAGTGTCAGTTAGAGTTGTCGGGTTTATCGTTTCCCATCGACCTTATGCCGGTACCTTTGGGTAGTTTTGACGTTGTGGTAGGAATGGATTGGTTATCTTTGTATCGCGCGGAGATTGTCTGTTACGATAAGGTTATTCGGATTCCTCTCCCTGATGGAGAATTTCTTTCTGTGTACGGTATCAAGGGTGGTGTTCTGCTAAACATCATCTCTAGTATGAAAGCCCTTAAATGTCTTCGAAAGGGTTATCCAGCCGTATTGGCGCTTTTATCTGTTTCCTCTGGTGATGAAAAGAAGATCGACGACATTCCGGTGGTACGCGAGTTTCCTGATGTTTTTCCCGATGATTTATCTGGTCTTCCTCCTCATCGTCAAGTCGAGTTCGGTATTGATCTTGTACCAGGGGCTGCTCCTATTGCTCGGGCCCCCTATCGTCTTGCACCTCCCGAGATGCAGGAGTTGTCTAGTCAGTTACAGGAACTCTTGGACAAGGGTTTCATCCGGCCAAGTTCTTCCCCTTGGGGAGCCCCGATTTTATTTGTTAAGAAGAAGGATGAGAGTTTCCGATTGTGCGTAGACTACAGAGAACTGAACAAATTGACCGTCAAGAACCGTTATCCTCTTCCACGTATTGATGATCTATTCGACCAGCTTCAGGGTTCTAGTTATTATTCCAAGATCGATTTGAGGTCCGGTTATCACCAGCTGCGCGTCAGGGAGGCTGACGTTGCGAAGACTGCTTTTCGAACACGTTATGGCCATTTCGAATTCTTGGTCATGCCTTTCGGTCTCACGAACGCACCGGCGGTTTTCATGGACTTGATGAACCGCGTCTGTAAACCATATCTGGACAAGTTCGTCATTGTGTTTATTGATGACATTCTGATCTACTCCAAGAACGAGACCGAACACGGGGAACATCTGCGGTTAGTTTTGGAACTTTTGCGACGGGAGCAACTTTACGCCAAGTTCTCAAAGTGTGACTTTTGGTTACGCGAAGTTCAATTCCTAGGACATGTGGTTAATGAACTAGGGATTCATGTCGATCCAGCTAAAATCGAAGCGATCAAGGACTGGGGAGCACCAAAGACGCCAACTGAGGTGCGGCAATTCCTAGGCCTTGCGGGCTACTATCGTCGTTTCATTCAGGGGTTCTCGAAGATTGCTCAACCCCTCACCACTCTCACTCAGAAGGATAGGAAGTTCGACTGGGGTGAATCACAAGAGTCAGCGTTTGAAGAACTGAAGTCTAAACTGTGTTCTGCTCCTATTTTGTCTTTACCTGAGGGTCCTAATGATTTTGTTGTCTACTGTGATGCTTCCATTCATGGACTCGGTTGCGTGTTGATGCAACGCGAGAAAGTGATTGCGTATGCTTCTCGTCAACTTAAGGTGCACGAGAAGAACTACACAACTCATGACTTAGAGTTGGGTGCCGTGGTATTCGCGTTGAAAATTTGGAGACATTACTTGTACGGTACCAAATGCACCATCTACACCGATCACAAGAGTCTCCAACACATTTTCGACCAACAACACTTGAACATACGGCAACGCCGTTGGATCGAACTTTTGAACGACTATGATTGTGCTATTAGGTACCATCCTGGCAAGGCGAATGTTGTAGCAGACGCCTTGAGCAGGAAGGAATCTACTAAACCTCGTCGTGTTCGGGCGTTGCAGCTCACCATTCACTCGTCGTTACCTGATCAACTCCGTTCTGCCCAATTGGAAGCTTTGAAGGAGGAAAACCTTAAAGCTGAAACTATGCACGGTGCCGACAAGCACCTAGGGCGAAGGTCTGATGGTCTGCACTATTTCGCAGAACGTATATGGGTTCCTTTGTTCGGGGGACTACGGGAGCTTGTCCTTGATGAGGCTCATAAGTCCCGGTATTCTATTCATCCTGGTTCGGATAAGATGTACCAAGATCTGAAGGTGCTTTACTGGTGGCCAAACATGAGGTCGGACATAGCCTCATACGTGAGCAAATGCTTGACCTGTGCTAAGGTCAAGGTGGAATACCAGAAGCCGTCGGGTCTCCTGCAACAACCTGAAATTCCGGAATGGAAATGGGAACGGATTACTATGGATTTTGTCACACAACTTCCTAAATCACCAAGCGGGAACGACAAGATATGGGTGATTGTCGATCGGTTGACGAAATCAGCTCATTTTCTTGCTATTAAGGAGACCGACACCATGGATCGTTTGGCTCGTCTTTATTTGAAGGAGGTCGTTTCTAAGCACGGGGTACCAGTTTCTATTATCTCGGATCGTGACTCCCATTTTACTTCTCACTTCTGGAAGTCTTTGCACAAGGCTTTGGGTACCCAACTAGACATGAGTACGGCTTACCATCCACAGACTGACGGTCAGAGTGAGCGTACGATTCAAACTTTAGAAGACATGCTGCGGGCATGTGTGATCGATTTTGGCAAGGGTTGGGAAGCTCATCTACCGTTGGTAGAATTCTCGTACAATAACAGTTATCACACGAGCATCAAGGCTGCTCCGTTCGAAGCACTGTACGGACGGAAATGCCGTTCTCCTCTTTGTTGGGCTGAAGTGGGTGAGAGTCAACTCACTGGGCCTGAACTAGTGTACGAAACTTCGGAAAAGATCGTACAGATCCGTAATCGGTTGGCGGCGGCACGGGACCGGCAAAAGAGTTATGCGATCAGCGTCGCAAACCACTGGAATTCCAAGTCAATGACAAGGTACTTCTAAAAGTCTCACCGTGGAAGGGCGTCATACGCTTTGGGAAGCGTGGCAAACTCAATCCGCGATATGTCGGCCCATTTACGATCCTGGAACGGATTGGGCCGGTGGCATATCGACTTGATCTACCGACGGAGCTCGGTAAAGTGCATAACGTCTTTCACGTGTCAAACTTGAAGAAGTGTCTGGCTGACGAGTCTCTCATCGTTCCACTAGAAGAGATCAAGGTTGATGATCGTCTTCGGATTGTGGAAGAACCTGTGGAGATTCTTGATTACAAGATTCGTAGCCGGCGTCACAGCAAAATTCGTATCGTTAAGGTTCGGTGGAACTCGGACCGGGGACCGGAATATACATGGGAACGGGAGGATCAGATGAAGTCTAGGTATCCTCATCTTTTTCCTAAGGAAGCATTCGAGTCGAGACATGTCTCTTCGGCAGCCGAATGAATCTCGGGTCGAGATTCCTTTTAACGTGGGAATGATGTGACAACTCGGGTAAATCTCTCTCTTTTGGTTTCTACCTTTTGCTTGTTTCCTTCGTTATTTCTTTTGTTCTTTCTGTACTTGTACAAATTTTCGGGACGAAAATTCTTTTAACGTGGGGATGATGTGACACCTGGCAAATTCTGGTTAACAACGTTGTCTAGATGAAAGTCTACCTTAGCGAGTCACGCGTATATTGTACTTAACTGGGTTAGTTAAGTCGGGTTATGGTTCGGGAACTATTGGTTAGTCTAGAAGATCATTGGATGTTGGTCTAGAGGTTCGTTAGATGTCGGTCCTTAACCAAGTGTACAAACGGTGACGATCGGTGGGATCGTCAGGGCATACGGAACATACGAGTCTCGAGTCCCGGGAATTGGTGAACGAGTGTAAATATGTGTATTTACTTGTGTTATGTGTTTACAATCATTATGTGACTTGTCGGTACATTAATATGCGTTAACATATGTTAAAACGGGGTTTAACGCGCAAAACGCACCAAACCAACCCCTACAGGCGATTAGGAAGCCTAATCACCTGTAGGGGAGGCGAGTAGAGGGACATAGGGGCGATTAGGCCCCTACTCGTGTGATGCTAGGGGCGAGTAGGCCCAATCGCATGCTCATTCATGCGATTAGCAGCCCTAATCGCATGAACTGCTGCACAATCGCATGTAACGTGCTGGAACGACTAGAAACGCCTATAAATACAATACTTAACCTCCTAAACTCCCTAATATCAACCCTAGTCGTCCCATAACCGCCCCAAACACTTAAACAACCTCTGGAAGGCGATTTTGATCAAAAACACAAGGTTTCAAGGTCTAACCATCATTCTTTTACAATTCCAAGGTTTGATTCTCATCCATAACACTTTGTAAACGTTTTTAATCAATCCCTAATGGTCCAGACCTGTTCATAAACGAAAAAGCTTTCTGAAAATCGTCAATAAGGGTTGTTAATCGGATTATAACTAATAAACATGCGTTATGGGTATGTATGATTAGAAAGATAGGATTTTTATGAATCTTGATGATGTTTTGATGTGTTATCATGCTAGGTCAGAATTAATATTGTTAGTATGATGATAGAAATCTCAGTAATTGGATAATAGGGTTATGATTACATGCGTTAATTGAATGTTGCATGCTATGTGAATGGTGTTTGGATTGCTTTGGTTGCATGCAGGACTGATTTTACGAGGTTGAACGAAGGGTTTTGGGTTAAACATGTTTAGGATAGTGTTTGGGATGATATTGGGTAGTTACACACGCTCTGGATCTGATTTGGAGCGTTAAACGCGCGAAAAACCGGAACAGCATGACTACAGGCGAGTAGCAATGCTAATCGCCCATAGTCATGCGAATGGAGGTGCTAATCGCCTATAAAGTGGCGAGTAGAAGGCTAATCACTAGTAAGTTTAGGCGAGTAGCCCTAATCACTAGTAAGTTCAGGTGATTAGCCCTAATCACTAGTAAGTTCAGGGGAGTAGCCCCTAATCGCATGAAATAAAGGGGAGTAGCCCCTAATCGCCTATAGTAGGGGCGAATAGGGCTTCTAATCACTAGTTGACTTTCCTAATCACTAGTTGACTTTTCCTAATCGCGTGTACTGCTGCTGTAAGTGTAAATTAGCATTCCGAGACCCGATTTAATATGTAGTAACATGCTAGGAACCCCGTAACATGTCTAATAACTTGGTAACATATATCTGGATGTATTCCGGTGATACGTGAACTATGTGCTATAACTTGTTGTGCGTTAACGTATGTTAAGTGTAGATGCGTTATTGTATGTTTTGGAGCATAAACATAACACGGGGAGTCTCGGGTCACCAATGGGATGTCGAGTCTTGTACTTTGGGTCGGTTAAACAGTCACGGTGTTTTCAAACGAACTTGGTTATGGTCTGGACATCTAGGGACTAATTAACCTGCGGGTTATTAGTCTAAGTACTTGTAACTGTCGTATGTTAGGTCGCCGCTTTACGGGACTAGCATAGCAGCTGAGTTTACTCGGGTTAAGGAGTAACGGAACTTAAGGTGAGTTTACGGCCCCTCTTTTAAACTGGTTTTATACTTTCGGGGGAGAAAACATGTGTTAAAACGATTATTTGGTAACTACTGTCATACTATGGGTTTCTATTGGGTACTACACGATCTTTGGAAGTCCCGGGGGGAACCATGAATGTGCGGGTTTGCACAACGGGGAAATGTGAATAGCGCTATTGGGAGTGACCAACCCCGCTCGTCGACTTGGAGGGTCGGCGGGTGCATATTGTCTCAAACAGGAACAACAGGAACAACAGGAACATACATCGGGCATACTTTTGGTATTCGCGTTAGTAATGGTTTTCCAATCGTGGTAGTAACAAAACGTACGCCTAGCTAGCGTATACTGGTTTTCTATTTGTTATAGTATGGACAGGTGGACTTGGTACTTGGATACAAAACCTGTAAACTCACCAGTATTTTTGTGCTGACGTAAACTTTTACATGTTTTCTCAGGTCGCTAAGGTAGCACGAATGGAACTAGGGCGCACGCGTCTGCACGGCGTCTAGCTAGAGTTGCATGATTTACAAACATTGAACATTGGTTTATTATTGAATAATTGTTTTGAATAAGCTTCCGCTGTAAACGGGGATTTTAAACTATGTTTTGAAATTGCATTTTTATTCATTTAGACTTGTTTATTGTGATCGTTGGTTTGGATCCTGGTTTGTCATGCGCCTCGCGGTAAAACTCCGCAAGTGGATTTTGAGGGTGTGACAGAAATGTGGATAGATCTATCGGGTGTGTGCGAACCCCACCTGACGGCTGGGAGCCGGGCGGGTGCATATTGTCTCTACTTGACACTTGACACTTGACACATGGGCAGCAACTTGAGCAACGTTTGTCAGTAATGGTTTTAGCAACATAGTCGTAGTAGTAAGGGAACGTTTGTTATTTACTTGGAACTTTTGCACACTTGGAACTTTATGAGGAGTTGCTTTACACATGAAAACGTTTACGAACTTAAAACCTGTGAACTCACCAGCATTATATGTTGACGTCTTTTTGGCATGTTTTCTCAGGTCGCTAAGGTAGCAGCATTGAGTATAGGCGCACGGAGTCTCACGGCGTCTAGGGATCATATGCATATTTTGTTAAACATTTCAGACTTTGAGTTTTACTTTTAAGTTGTAATAATACATTTTGCTTCCGCTGTGTTAGAACGGTTTTGAAACTCAATGGTAGTTTACGTTGTTTTCTTATCATATATATGTCGTTTATTGTGACCGTTGACTTGGATCCTGGTGTGTCACGCGCCTCGCGGTAAAACCCCGCATGTGGAAATTTGAGGGTATGACAGATTGGTATCAGAGCCAATGGTTATAGTGAACTAGGACTGCATGTAGAGTCTAGTCTATAGCCGAGTATCACACATGTTAGACGGTCACACATAGTTACGGGTCGTGTCATTTGGTGAACATACTAACCTTGTCGGGGTGTCAGTGTCCTCATCACACAGTATCACATTATCCATCTTTTGTTATTCCTACCTGGGTTCTATCTTCTTCTTCGGGTTTGAAGATGAAGGGGCTTATCGCTTATACTTGACAGTAGTGTACATTGGGGTGGCTTCGGCACATTCTTGAGATCTTTCCGGGTTTTGGATATCTCCCCTCTATGCTCTAATGTACATACTTGCCTACACAAACACTATCATGCACTAGTACTTGTCATAGTACACTCCTGAGTGACTGTTCACTTTGGGATCTTTGTGCGATAACAGTTTCTTTTAGGAATGTGTGTATCGGGTGATTTGAAGTTCTAGCTAGGAGCACGCCTAGAGGACCATGTAGAGCGATTTGTTATTTCGGGTGCACACGAAATCAAAATCGAAATGCATGAAAATCTTGGTGGACTTCGTGTTCGGACTAATGGTCATGCTGGAACCACGTTCTGAATTCGTTTGGTCACTTGTAGCTTGATCTGTTAGTGGTTTTGAGTATCTTGTCTCATGTTTGGCAGAACATGTCTGGTCGCGCTGGTGGACGTGCTGGTGGACGCCGTGGTGGCGGCGGGGGTCGCAATGGCGGTGGACGAGGTGGTGGGAACATCACCATGACTCAGGCGGAGTTGGAGAACATGTTGCAGCAGCAGTTGAACGTTGCGCTGGCTGCTTTCCAGGCTGCTCAGCAGACCCTGGGAAATACTAATCAGGTGCAGTCTGGGTGCACCTACAAGAAGTTCATGGACTGTAAGCCCCATTTCTTCAATGGGACTGAAGGGGCAGTGGGTCAGCTCCGGTGGTTAGAGAAGATCGAGTCGGTGTTTGCTATGTGTAACTGTCCTGACGCTGATCGCGTCAAGTATGCTTCTGCTACTCTAGAGGGACACGCTTTGACCTGGTGGAACTCCACCACTGCGAATCTTGGCCTGGGTGAGGCCAATGCTATGCCGTGGTCCGAGTTCGTTCAGATGTTACGAGCGGAGTATTGCCCGAGGGACGAGATTATGAAGTTGGAGCATGAGTTCTGGAACCTGAAGATGGTTGGGTCGGAGATCGAGGAGTTTACTGCTAGGCACAACGAGTTGGCTGTGATGTGCCCCGGTTTGGCTACACCGGAGTACCGGAGGATTGAGCACTACGTTGCTGGGTTAGTGCCGGAGATTGCGGGACTTGTTGCCGCTGCTGATCACACTACTATGCTGGCCACTGTTCGGGCAGCTCACAAGCTGACCAACATGAAGGTTGCTGAGGGCGTTCTACCTCCGAGGGGTGCTGCTGTGAAAGCTCCTGTGGACAACAAGAGGAAGTGGGAGAGTGTTGGGAAGAACGTTGGGTCGTCTCAACAGCAGGTTAAGAGGCAGGACGTTGTGGGAGCGTCATCTGAGCAGAAGACTGGGGGTTATGTTGGTAAGAGTCCGAAGTGTAACACATGTGGGTATCACCATGTTGGGGGTTGTGATGCATTTCGCTGTAATCGTTGTCAGCGATTCGGTCACTTGGCTAAGGATTGTAGGGTCAATCTGCAGCCGAAACAGACTCAAGTGGTTGTCCCCGCTCCTGCTCCTCGGGGAAACCATGGGTGTTTTAACTGTGGGGAGACTGGGCACTTCAAGCAGGATTGTCCTAAGCTGAACCAAGGGACTGCAGGTGGTGCTGGGAACGAAGGCGGCGGTCGAACTACTCGTGGTCATGTTTATGTCATTGGCGCTAGGGAGAACCAGGAGGATCCTGATACTGTTACTGGTGAGTATTCTTTTCTTGATTTTCGTTATGCTCGTATTCATTCTCATTCACATTGTTTGGCGATTCGTATTCATTGTGTGCATTCAGTTTGGTATTTGGTCATCGTTTTGCATTCATGGGTCTGATGTGGGTCCTCTGGAGATGCTACTTGGACGGTACCGGTGTGTCATTTATACCGATCATAGTAGTCTCTAGTAGGCCTTCGATCAGGAGGATTCATTGTTTTGTATTCACTTTGGGGAGGGCGGTTCCCTGGCATAGAGTATCTGTTGATATCATCTTTCGTTCGTGGTTATCACTTCGTTTGCGTTCTGGGAGACGTTACTTGGGTTTGGTTGACACTCGTTACTGTCGAAGAGTGAATCTCGGGGCGAGATTCCTTTCAACAGGGGGATGATGTGACGACCGGGAAAATTTTTATTTTTATCGCTTCGTTCTCTTTGACATCGGGAAATTTTCGGGACGAAAATTCTTTCAACAGGGGGATGATGTGACACCCGGCATGTTTGGGTCAACATTTTATAAACACATAAGTCTACCTTAGCGAAAAACGTTTATTAAACATACTTGACGGGGTCAGTAGAGTCGGAACACAGTCCGTATTGTCCAGTCCAGGGTCCAATGATTCGGGAGATCATTGGGTTAGTCACACACACACACACACGATACGAGTCCCGTTGTTGGTGAATTACATAAACTAATTAAGTGTATGTGTAGACTAATTGTTGTATGGTGGATTATATGCTTAGATGTGTTTAAATGATGTATAGATAATCATCCATGCTTAAATATGTTAAACATAGACTAAGGTTGCATGCTCGTATGTTAGGGTGCGTTAAAATGCGTTAAACACGACAAATTGGAAAACTAGAAAAACTTGAGTCCTGGTTCGACCAATCGAATGGGCGAACCTGGACAATACTCCTCGTTCGACCCTTGTAAAAGGGGCGAACCTAGGATATGGAATTGAAAGAATTTCATTCGACCAAGTCAGGGTACGTTCGACCCTGTGAAAGGGTCGAAGGAGGGTACATTCGCCCAGGTAAAAGGGGCGAATGTGGACATGGTATAAATACCACACTTTGTCATTTTTCACCATTTCACAAACCCTAAACGTCTCTAAACACTCTCTAGCAACTTTAAACATTGGGGAAGGAGTTTTTGCCCTTGTTTTCTATAATCTAACCTACAAACATCTTCTACACAAAGATCTAAGGTGTGTTCTTCGTTCTAAATCATTTTTAATGCATTTCAATTCGTTTTTATTAAACCCCAAGAGTCCAGATCTGATACAAACATGTTTTCATGGATAAAATCCTTCCTAATGTCTTTCTAAACAAAACCTATTCATAAACAATGAGTTTTCATACAAATTAACATGTGTTAATGGTGTTTTATGTGATGTTATGTATTGTTTGATGATTGATTGCTGTATAGATGTTATAACAATGATCTAGGACTGTTATTGATGATGTCTTATGATTGAGATAGGTTACAATTGATTATTGATGATGTTATGTTCATTTTTAGGGATTTTGGGTTAGATCTAGGGCTTGTTCATGATGATAGTGATAAGGATATGATTGGGGGTTTATTGTTCATGATAATCTGAGTATATTAAGTTGATTATTGATTGATTTCATAAAGTTTCCTAATTGGGTAAAGATTGCATGCGTTTGATGTGACATCTCCATAATTTGCTATTTCGGGTAACTTGTAAAACGGACGGATTTCGGGATAAAATTGGTAGGGTTATGTAGGAATATGTTAATGATAGTTGACTGCTGTGATTGGTAATGTTTCGTGATGTTTTCGGACCGTTTAGATGCGTTTTGGTGCGTTTTATAAAATGCTGATGAAAACGGGCGAACGTGGAATAAAATTGGTTCGAATGGGGAACGTGGAATAAAATATGGGCGAATGTGGAAAAACGGGCGAACGTGGAAAAACGGTCGAACGTGGCAAAAACGGGTGAACGTTGCTCAAACGGGCGAACGTGGAACAAAACGTGGGAAAAACGGGCGAACGTGGCTCAAACGGGCGAACGTGGAAATGGGAAAAACCACATTCGACCATCTGATGTCCGGAATGAGATTTTTGATGCAAACTAAGTGTTTTATGCTTGAAACTTATGTGTTAAACTTATGTGCATGACTAATTGATGTAATGGGGCACCAACGGGATGTCGGGTCGGTCTGGGATGTCCGGTTAACGTTTAAACACACTTTTTAACACACGTAGTCAAGATCTGGACAATCGGGGACTAGTTAGCCTTCGGGTTAGTAGTCATCACACTTATGTAAACTCATTGATAGGTTGTCACTAGTTGGGATTATCATACACGTGTTGGATTTCTAATTATCAGAAGACGCACTCTAAGGTGAGTTTCACGGCCCCTCTTTTATACTCTTTTCTCTCGGGGGAGAAGCATGCCACACGTTTTAGCAATGCAACGTTTATGATTCAAAAACGCAACTCTTATGAAACATACCACTTTTGGAAACATAACGCTTTTGAAACGCAACGCTTTTGAAACACGACGCTTTTGAAACACAACACTTTTGAAACGCAACGCTTTTAGAAACATGACGCCTTTTGGGAATGTGACTCTTTGAGAAACGTGACACGTTTGGCACTTGGCATATTTAAACATTGGCACTTGACACTTTTAAACATTGATGTTTGGCATTTGACACTTGACGCTTGGCACTTATTTACTATACGACGAAACCTAAGTCCCTATTGAAACCATGAATGTGCGGGGCACAACGGGGGAAATGTGGATAGATCTATCGGGTGTGACGAACCCCACCTGACGGCTGGGAGCCGGGCGGGTGCATATTGTCTCTACTTGACACTTGACACTTGACACATGGGCAGCAACTTGAGCAACGTTTGTCAGTAATGGTTTTAGCAACATAGTCGTAGTAGTAAGGGAACGTTTGTTATTTACTTGGAACTTTTGCACACTTGGAACTTTATGAGGAGTTTCTTTACACATGAAAACGTTTACGAACTTAAAACCTGTGAACTCACCAGCATTATATGTTGACGTCTTTTTGGCATGTTTTCTCAGGTCGCTAAGGTAGCAGCATTGAGTATAGGCGCACGGAGTCTCACGGCGTCTAGGGATCATATGCATATTTTGTTAAACATTTCAGACTTTGAGTTTTACTTTTAAGTTGTAATAATACATTTTGCTTCCGCTGTGTTAGAACGGTTTTGAAACTCAATGGTAGTTTACGTTGTTTTCTTATCATATAGATGTCATTTATTGTGACCGTTGACTTGGATCCTGGTGTGTCACGCGCCTCGCGGTAAAACCCCGCATGTGGAAATTTGAGGGTGTGACAGATGACTTTGAGATTTTGTCCTCTTTGGATGGTTTATTATTAATTTCCGATAAAAAATGCTGGTTCATTATGTCTTTGGAATCCAAGTACACAATTAATTAAAGTTTTATCATATTACGAATCTGATAATTATTTTGACTACAAAGTTGATACGGTCGGTATCTATAAAGATTCAAGTAATGACTACAGAGTATTACACATTAAACGTTATGAAGAGTTTATTATTCCTTATGTTTACTCAAGACAATCTGCTTCATGGAAAATCTTTTCTGGATTAAGCAAAACTGAAAAAAAAAAATATTGCAAAAGAGATTATGATTGGTCAGTTGGTACGTTTACTGGGAACACCTTATGCTTTACGGTTTGTAAGGGTTGGTTAGATTTAGAAAGCATTTTATTGACGTATGATGTTAACATTGAGACATTCAAGAAGATATCATTTCCTTCTGTTGAAGATATTTGGGTTCCGCAAGGTAGAATTGTATGTATCAGGGATGTAATTCATTTGTTTGTGGCTAAAGGGTTTCCAAATTTCTCTATTGACCTTTGGAAATTGAATGGTGACATTTGGAGGAAGGAGCTATCTTTCACACTTGCTCGTGAATTTTCTCATGGTCAATTGTGCAATATGGAACATGTGATCAATCATGGTACATGGATATGGATTTCAGCATGGAATCAAGTATTTGAATTATACCTCTTTAAGGAGCATTTTGATTATCTATATCATGCCGATAGCTTTCGTGGAATGAGAGGATCTATTTATTATGAAACGTGTATTTCACCGTTTATTTAGTTTTCAATAAATATGTTTTGTCTTTTGTTTTTTTATTTTTAATTGTATTGACTTAATGTAATTTAAAATTTGTTGTAATATTTTTAATTATATATTTTTATTATAACTTTATGTTTGTATTCTTATAATTACATTGTTTTCATAATATTAGTTAGATCGAAATGTAAAAACCAACTGTTGATATATAAATGTGAAATTCGATTGTTTATAAATTGTATCTATTACTCATCATCGGTTGTCATACATATGAATATGATATCTTGTGAAATACCTTATGTGTATATACATAATTATATACACATTCGTATGTATGTCTCCCAATATTCATTTAAACAACAAATACAAATACACAATACACAATTTATATTTATATATGTATATCTTCCAATATTCATTTAAACACTCATTCATTAAGCATTAAACTAGACTAAACTTTAATGATAGTCTCTTACCAATGTGAGACAAGAAAACTAACCAGAATCGAGTGTCAACTTAATGATTCAGCAGTTAACCATTCAAACCGCTTAACCATTCAGACCTCTTAATGAGATACTGGACTTAATCAAGCAAACACCAATAAACATCTTTCGTCTGTAATGTTAGTCAGGTTGTATGAATGCTAATTATAGGCTGTATTGTTCCTAAATACCATTCAATATATACAATTTATAATTATAATTATTGATATGACAAATGGTTTGAATATACTTTATTTGAAAATGTATTTATTTGTTGTATACATGTAACAATAACGTTTTTTAAAAATAAATCAATTGGATATTTGAAGGGACCCCTCTTTATAATGTTGACACAATCTTCCTCATCATTACCCGTATCTTAATTTCATTTCCCTATAATCTTGCATGACTAGCACTCCACCTACGTTTTCAAATGATTTCAAATATTCCAAAACATATCTAAAACTCATTTGATTACTTCTTCTTATCCTACACATTCTTTCTTTTTCTTCTCATGTTTTTCTACAGGAGGACATGTATGATATATGTTGTATACACATTTGATTACTAGATTACAACATGTTTATTACCAAGATCGGAATAGATTTTTAATTATTTACCAATTTTTGACACAGATACCTCCAGATTTGCACCATACGTTTATATATATTGATATCTTGTCCATTTATGTAATAATCTTTATAATATACTGTTAATCGTTCTCATTTATTGTTTAATCAACGCATTGTCAATAAAACCCCCATATTCGAAACCCTAATACGTAAGATTGAACCATGTGTTTATAGATTTTCACGTCTTGATAATGCATGTAATTAGGTTTATAATTTAAAGTGTATTCAGTATGTTTTAATTGTTTTTGGATTCATCATTAGATCTTTACTGTATAGATTTTGTAACTATAGATCGTTTGTCTGTGTAATTTTTTTAAAATTTTGTTTGCAAATATATGAATCCAAACTAATTGTACTATTGTTCATAAATTAATATTAGATTATTAATGTTTGCTTATCCATAATCAGTTATTATGTTTATAAATATATAAGTTTGTACTTTTTTGCACTTTAGTTTGTCTAACTCCACAAGTTAGTCAACTGTTTTTCTGAATTTTGATACATCTTCAAAATTAACTTTTATGGTTTATGTAACCTGTTTTTTATTAGTTGTATACTGCTTTAGTCTAAGTTTAATGTTTTACTTTGATAATTATATTTGGGTATAAAATTTGATACTTATTACTCATTGTCTTAATGTTTGTTTTATATTTTTCAAGATTTAGTTTTCAAAGAGTTGTTGCAAATGTGTCACACCCTCAAATTTCCACTTGCGGAGTTTTACCGCGAGGCGCGTGACACACCAGGATCCAAGTCAACGGTCACAATAAACGACACTATATGATATGAAAACAACGTAAACTGCCATTGAGTTTCAAAACCGTTCTGACACAGCGGAAGCAAAAATGTATTATTACAACTCAAAAGTAAAACTCAAAGTCTGAAATGTTTAACAAAATATGCTTATGATTCCTAGACGCCGTGAGACTCCGTGCGCCTATCGATAGCTGCTACCTTAGCGACCTGAGACAAACATGCTAAAAACGTCAGCAAATAATGCCAGTTAGTTCACAGGTTTTTAATGAATACCGACTCTAATGAATACTGACTCCCAAATGAATACCCATGGTCAATCCAGACCACATGCATGCAAAACATATGAATACCTGTTACTACTGCGATTGGAAAACCATTACTGGACTCGAATACTGTGAATACTGAATACGTGCCCGAATGAATACTGAATACTGAATACTGCATACTGAATACTGAATACTGAATACTGAATACCTAAGAGACAACATGCACCCGTCCGACCTCCAATCGACGAGTGGGGCGGGTCAATCCCAAATAGATCTATCCACATTTCCCCCGTTGTGCATCGCTGCACATTCATGGTTCTCCCTGGGACTTCCAAAGATCGCATAGTAATATAATGAATACTCCAAAACATAATGAATACTTGAAAACATAATGAATACTCCAAAACCCAATGAATTCGTGAATACCAAAACATAGTTGACACACCTTTCATGAAAACATAGTTGACACGCCTTTTATGAAAACATAGTTGACACACGTTTAAAGAATACAGCATGTTTTCTCCCCCGAAAATGTAAAACCAGAAAAAGAGTGGGGCCGTGAAACTCACCTTAGAGTGCGCCTTCAGATACTTAGAATTCCAACATGTGTATGATAACCCAACTTAGTGACAACCTATCAATGAGTTTGAATAAGTGTATTGACTACTAACCCGAAGGTTAACTAGTCCCCGATTGTCCAGATCTTGACTACGTGTGTTAAAAAGTGCGTTTAAATGTTAACCGGACATACCAGACAGACCCGACATCCCATTGGTGACCCATTACATCAATTAGTCATGAACATAAGGTTAAAACTTAAGTTTCAAGCATAAAACACTTAGTTTGCATCAAAAATCGTATATACAAAGTCGTAAGGTCGAATCGGGAGTTTCCTGTGTTTGGTTCGCCCCCAAGGGATTCTGGTTCGACCCATGGACCCTTGGTTCAACCCTCATGATGTTCATTCAACCTATTCACAAGTTCATTTGACCTAACACATGTTTATTTGACCCTAACATATGTTTATTTGACCTTAGGTATGTTAATTCGACCCTAACACGTGTTAATTCGCCCCCAGGCACCCAGATTCGACCCTAGGCACCCACATTCGACCCCCAGACACCCACATTCGACCCTATGGTGCTACATTCGACCCATTTGAGCCACATTCGACCCTTTTGAGCCACGTTCGACCATTTTGAGCCACGTTCGACAGTTTTGAGCCATGTTCGACCCTTTTGAAATGCTTTAAAAATGATTTAGGATGAAGAACACGCCTTAGATCTTTGTTTAGAAGATGTTTGTAGGTTAGATTATGGAAAACAAGAGCAAAAACTCCTTCCCCATTGATTAAAGTTGCTAGAGAGTGTTTAGAGGCGTTTAGGGTTTGTGAAATGGTGAAAAATGACAAAGTGTGGTATTTATACTAGTCCACATTCGCCCCTTTCACATGGTCGAATGTACCCACATTCGCCCCTTTCTCAGGGTCGAATGTACCTTAAGTGGTCGAATAAACTTCTATTGTTTTCACATCCCAGGTTCGCCCCTTCATTAAGGGTCGAACAAAGATTATTTCCCAGGTTCGCCCCCACGCTATGGGTCGAACCTGGACCTATGTTTTCTAGTCTTTCCAGTTTGTCATGTTTAACGCATTTTAACGCATCCTAACACATGAACATGCAATCTTAATCTATTTTTAACATATATAAGCATGGATGGTCATCTACACATCGTTTAAACACGTATTTGCATATAATCCACCATATAAGAATCAATCTACACATAACACTTAATTTAGTTTATGTAATTCACCAACAATGGGACTCGTAACGTGTGTGTGTGTGTGTGACTAACCCAATGATCCTCCAAATCATTGAACCCTGGACAATACGGACTGTGTTCCGACTCGACTGACCCCGTCAAGTATGTTTAATAAATGTTTTTCGCTAAGGTAGACTTATGTGTTTATAAAATGTTGACCCAAACATGCCGGGTGTCACAAAATGTATCCACTCTTTTGGGCATTGTATCGCAGTCCGAATAATCCCTATTACTTGGTACGCCAGTCATCTTACTCTGTTATCAATTGTTTATTAAAACATATTCAAAGTTATGTATTTAATTTATGTGTTACATATTGATTATCTTTATCTTTTTCTACATTGTCCGAAATTATTCTTAGGAACTTCCACCAGCTTATAAGCGTTTACATACTGATTATAATTTCCCTGTTGGACCTATGCGTTTAATTGATCAAGATGGTAGAAATTGGAATAGCATCATTGAAATACAAAAAAACTCAAGGACGTGTTTGGTTAACTCATAATTAGGCTAAAATCATATTGGACAATGGTTTAGAAGCAAAAGACATTTTAGTTTTCCAATATGTTGGAAACAATTCCTTCAACATAAGGGTTTTCAGAGATCGTGAAACAGATTACATGTCAAGGTTTCATTTTGTTGATTTCTTTGTCCCATTTGCCAAGATTCTGGTATGCATCTTTAGCCATTAGTTTACTAATACATATTTTTTTGTACATTAACTTTACATGTATTGTATCATATTTAATCTTTATGCTTTTATTAATGTTAGTTTGTAATGTTTAACTTTATTGCAGGATCTACCTTATGCATATTGCAACAATCATTTTAAGAGAGTAAATAAGACCAATGTGATCACCATACGATCTGGAAAAAGCTCATTTTGGAAGGTTAAGTTGAACAAGGACGAAGACGGGTATCATCTTGGTGAAGGGTTGTCTGATGTTGTAGATGAGTTGCCAATTGTTAGTGATGATACCATTATGTTTGAAAAGGTAGATGGTAATACTTTGCGGATCACCGTGTTCAGTCGCACACAAATTCAGTAAGCAGAATTCTTATTGAAGTTTAATTATTAAATATAATTAGTCTATATCTGTTATAATGATTATCCCAAATAGGTTTAACTATGAAGACGATTCTGATGCATTCGAAAGTCTTGATGCTGGTAATTCGAATGTAGCCGATTTTAACGTTGTTGTGCCTGAAACAATTGTTAGACTTACATGGAAATCTGTAAGTTAATTATAATGAATTTATAATTGAAATCATAATTTTAAAAACTTACAACCCTTTTGTTGTATTGCCTATTGTATGTAATAGTTTCTTTTATATACTGTGACAGCGTTTTGACGTTACATTTGCACGTGAAGTTGGATTTGAAGCTCATATGGAGTTGAAGGTCAGAACTGAGGATGGTATTGTCCGTGATTGGGAAGTTCGGTTTGAGAGATCAAAGGGAAGGATTAGGTATCGGTTGAAGGCTTTAAAGAGCTTAATGAAGCTGGCTAAGCTAAGGAATGGTGGCATATACCGTATGAAGTTTGTAAAAAATGAGAACATGTTGGTTATTAATCGTGGTTAAGTTGGTTAATTTTTACTGATGTTGACTCCGTTGTTTTACAAACTTTTATGTTTCTTATGCTTTTTAAGGTCTTTTGAATTTGACAATATGTTTTTACAACTATCATTATGTATGTAGATTAATTCCTTTAATTAGACCATCTCTAATGGGCCCTTAGAGATGAAGCCCTTGGATGTCCTTAAAGGCACTTAACATTGGAGTATCTAGATTAATTCCTTTAATTAGTATTGTAGGTCATCCCTTATGACATTTTTTTACCCCGATTTAAATTTGTTTTTTTTGGAACTTTTATTGTTTATCTTTATGTAGTTTTTTTTATCATTGTATAAAATCAGTACTATTACTAGCATTTTTTTAATTAACACTATAGTTACAAAATACATGGTAAATTTTTCCTCAAGATTATTTGATATACATTTAAAAGCTTTACATAATTAGTTGATATACATTCAAAAATTTTCAATGTTTGAAATTTTTATGTTCGAAAATTTTAAATGTTGACTCATTTAAAATTTACATTGCCTAAATGAAGCAATTTGTAACATATTTTAAACTTACTTAATATAAACATATTACTTTCAATGCATACAATGTTTTCAATTTTATATGCTTAGATCACTATATAGCCCAACTTCTTATCAAATTTATACACTCTTCTCATGTACAAATTACTATCCGAGTATTATAATTGATCACTAATAACAACCTCACGCAAGCGCTCTTCATAAACGTATGTTATTCAACCTAATAACTTTTACTTTGTTATTCAAGATATTTTAAATATCTGTATTCTTTTGTCAAATTTGATAATGTCTTAAACTGTTTTGTTTTCAGTTACAAATATATAATATACAATTGACACACTGGTGTAAAAAATCAGTACTTGTTGGATCAGTAATGCTTTTGATGTGTTGCTTGCTAGTGAACACTTATGTGTTTAGCAAGTTCAATCAGATTTGCACAGTGGAATGATAAGTAAAGTTATACTATCAATAGGAGTTATTACTCCCCCTGGATGTTTGAAAACTACAGATAAGTTTAATGAGAATCTAAGTAATGAATGTGAATGATAATAAACACTCAAATAGATTCTCAATAAATGAAATGGAAAGAACAATAATAAGCTTTGAAGGATTTCTGTATTAATCAAAATCAATGTCTAAAACAGAGGGGATGAACCCATCTATTTATAGACTTTACAAATACATGAACCTTGCCAAAAGTAAGTCTGTAGCAAGTAGCAACAAGTTGCATTCTTGGAACTTGTACAAACAGACAAAGTAATATTAAACTATTGAAACATAAGTCGGTTAAAAACATTCTTGAACAAGAGCTGATGAATGACAAACTACTGATGAGTAGTTTGTCTTCAGTAGTTCTTCAGTGAACTGTCTGGTTTAGACTTCAGAACTTCTGATAATTCTTCTTCAGTACTTGTTGAATCCTTCTTCAGTACTTTAGTCTTCTTTCTTCAGTAGTTCTATACTTAGGATATTTTGCAGAAGTGAATTAGACTAAGGTTTACAAAAGTGGTTTCACCAATCCTTTTTGTCCTAACAATCTCCCCCTGGATTGATGAAGCCAAAACCTTTTCTAATTCTTTATTGTCTTCTTCTGTCATTCATAATCTTCCATATCTCCTTGAACATGGAATTCTTCAATTGATTAAGCTATGCATCAGTGAGAGATCCCCTTTGAGGTTCCAGATGTTGAATTGTAAGCAAGTCCTGAGTTGATAGTTTCTTCAGTTCATTCGTTGACTTGTAGGCCTTGCTTGTAAGATCTCTTCTTGTCACCAATACTGAGTTGTCATCAGTAAAGGACCATCTGATGATCAGCAATTTAGACTTGTCAAAGTCTGAAGTATAGGGAACCATGCTGGATCCCTGGAATGTTCCTGAGTGTTGGATATTTTCTATTTCTGTGACTCATAGGTGGGATTCACTTCTATCTTCTTCTTGCACTACATCAGGTAATTTAAAAGTTGGTAAATGATGTTCAGTAACTACCTTTGTGTGTAGTCTGTCAGTTGAAGGATCCCTAAATTGAGTTATCAGAGGCTTCTCTTTAATATCAAAGTCTCCTTGAACAACTGTGTTTCCTTCCAGCAACACCATCTTGAATTCAGTCTTTGTATTGTCCTCTGGTTTCTTCTTGGTAGCTGGTCTTTTAACACCAAAAGTTCTAACTACTGAAGTTGATACTTCAGAAGTTTTGAACTTCTCTGGATTAGCAGCCTTGGTAGCCTTGTACTTCTTGTATGTATCCAGTAGTCTTTCTTCTTTCCATCTTGACACAGAGGCTTTTGAAGCATTGTTATTTGCTACCAGTTCTTCAATCATCTCAGCTCTCTTGGCTTTTCCATCATTGTTTGTTGCAAGTTTGTCAGCAACAAGTTGAGCTCTTTTAGTCAGCCCATCCATTGAGAGCCCTTTGAGTGAATAGGCTTTTGTTTTGCTATTCTTTGTTATAAAAGACATCAGTTGTTGTCTTTTGTCTTCTTCATCAACTCTCTCTGTTTCAGCTTGCCTATTCAACTCTGCTTCATAAGCTTGAAGCTTTTCATTTAAGCTCAAATCATCCCTTGCCTCCAAGTTATTCCAGATCTCTTCTTCCTTAGCCTTTCTTTGGGCTGCAATCAAACTCTTCTCAAGTAGTTCTTTGGACATTGATAGTGGAGAAGGGTTCAGCATAGTCATTGTTGTAGGCCTTGGAATAGGAGTTGGTTGTTGTTGTTCAGTTGTCTTCGAAGGCTCTTCAGCTGTTTGTAAATTGGAAGTGTTAACTGCTGAAGTGTTGACAGATGTGTCAACTACTGAAGGATTGTCTTCACTACTTTCTGAGTCATCAGAGGTTTCTTCAGCAGTTTCTTCATTATGGCCTTGGGAAGGTTCAGCTTCAACTTCAGTTGCAGAGACAAGCCTTTGTTGATCTTCTTTCTGTTTTTGGGCTTTCTCTAGAAGTTGTTGTTGTTGTAGAGCCACTCTTGCCTTTATTCTGGCTTCCAGTGACTCCTTAGGTTCCCTAATCTTCTCCCCCTTTTTGGCTTCATCCACTTCTGGAAGCCTGCTGGGTTTGGAAGTTCTATCAGTGAGTTCAGTAAGCTGTCTTGAGTTGTTGTCTATTTTGTTGGACAGCTCACCAAGTTTTTTGTTGATCACCTCAAACTGAGCTTTGGTTGACAACTCCAAAGTAGTTGTGAAAGTTTTGAGCTGATTGGCAATTAGTGTGTTCATCAACTGGTACAGGGGACCTTCTGGGCTGCATAGTTGGTTCAACTCTATGCTAGATGACCCAGGGAATTGGGTAGGCATTTTCAGTGAGGGGTGTGTTTTTGGGTGATCTTCATGTTGTACAGAAGATGCCACTTTAGGGGAATCAGGGATCAAGTGGACTTTAACCTGATCTGGTGTGACCAGCTCTTTGAGCTTAGAGACACCAGGTGCAGGACCTTCACTAGCAGCCGTCAATTCAATTTTAGTGGAGTGTGAATCATCATCCAAGTCAATGGAATCATCTGAATCCCTGCTTACTTCCTCAATGAGGACAGTATCAGTTACATCATGAGCTGGGCCCAACCCAGTTGTCTCATGTACCTCTTTTTCTTGGTTCAGAGGATTTCCTACCTCAGGCATTAAGCCTTCATCAGTAGTTGCCACAAGTGAGGTCTTAGCTATGTTACTTCTTTCCTCAAATCCACCACTGGGTGGTAAATGAGTAGCAGCAGCCTCAAATGTACCTAGAGTTTCTAAGTTTGGGCTTAGAGACCCTGGTTCATCCTCATCTGTTGGGTTAGGGCTAGGGATATCCACATCCATGTCAAGTGCTGAAGGTATGTCCCCTGTTTGATGTGGTTGTTGGGGACTGACATGTTCTGATGGGATGGTCTCTTTTAGCCCAGAGAGAAGTTTGGCAATTTCAAGGGCTTCAGGTTCAGAAATTTGTGGTGCTGGTTCAGTAGTTTGGTCTATGGGTTCAGCAGTTTCAAAAGAAGAGTCTATGGGGATTGTTTTCTTAAATTTCTTTCTTTTGAATAAAATAGTTATTGGTGCTCTTGTGGGGGTTTGAGATGGATGAGACTGAGAGGATGTTTCAGTCACATCTTTATCAAGTGCAGATTGCACATTAGCAAGTTCAGGCATCTCAACCTCCTGAACTGCCTTTCTTTTCAGGCTGGTGGGTTTTTGTTTTTGTTGTTTTGGTTTCTTAGCCTTTTTGGGTGAAGGTTTGGAAGATGAGGGTTCCTTGGGGACTGTTGTGTGTTCCCCTTGGTCATCTTCTGGCCAGGTGGCCGGTTTATTGTGCCTAGAGTATGCTGGTGAGGTTAAAGGGTTTAAAACAGTTGTTTGACCCACAAGCACCTCTTCTCCAAGTTCCTTTATTATGCATTGCATAATAAATCTTGGATACAACAAAAACTTCTTTTTAGAATTGAGATGATGTAACACCAACTCATTAAAGAAAAGTGCTGATGCCCTGAATTTTGTTTCATTCACAATGGAATGAAAAATTGGTTGAAAAGTAGAGGGCATCTGATCATAAGATCCAGTTTTTGGACTCAAACACATAATTATATAGTGAAACAAAAGTTTGTACTTAGGTTCAAAATATTTCTTAAAAATAGTAGCATGTGAGAGAGTACCTTGGTAACCACACTCTGTCATGGTTAGATGAATTTTAGCGTTTGGAAATTGATCTGGGGCACCCACATCATCCAGACCCAGTCTAATTCCCAAAGTTTCGGGTGTGATTGCCATTCTTCCCCGTTGGATGGTTGAATTGAGGGAGATCACCTTATCATTTACTGTCATCGTCTCCGCATTTGCCCAGAACTCATTAAGAGTCTCAGTGTGGATTGGAGGATCAATGGTGAGGGTAGTAAAGTATTGGGATTTAACGACTAAATCAATGATTTCGTCGTATTGGGACCAGGCTTCATGTTTCTCGAAGTAGCCTCTTTGATTGTGTCCCTGTTTCAGTGTTAGAGCCATGTGGTTTGTGTGTGTGTGGATCGAACATTGTTTTTGCAGGTTCAGGGTTTGAGAGCTTTTTGAGAGAGAAGGAGGGAATTTTTGCTTTTTGAATGGATAAGTGTTTGGAAAAGGTGTTTATCAGAAGTTTGTAACCGCCCTAGGTCAAACTTCTAAAGTGGGAAATGTCTGATTTGCCCTTACTGACAAAACTACTGATGAAGAACAATTGTCATAAGTAGTTCCCATTTTCTCTTCAGTAGTTTATTAACAACTGATGAGAATGTTTATAAACACTTTATTCATAACTTCTGAAGATTATTTCATCAGAAGTTAATCATTTTTCAGAAAATATTCCCATACTGATGTTTTTGTTTATCAATAGTTTCTCTCATTTTGTTTTTCAGAAGTTTTTGGTCTAAAAACAGATGTAAGTGAAAAATAAAATATGTACAGGAAAAGTAAAAGAACACTTACAAATTTAGCATCCCAAGCATGGATACTAACTTCTGAAATGTTGATGTGTCAAGGGGTTTTGTGAATATGTCAGCTATCTGATTAGCTGTTGTGACATGCTTCACTTCAATCTTGCCTTTTTCATAGCAATCCCTTATGAAATGATACCAGATTTCAATATGTTTAGTTTTTGAGAACTGAACAGGATTTTGAATGATGCTAATGGCAGATTTTCTGTCTACAAGCAATGGTGTCTTGGTCTCTTTGATTCCATAATCAAGAAGTTGATATTGGAGCCATTGTATCTGTGATGTACAACTTGCAGCTGCAATGTATTCAGCTTCAGCAGTTGAAGTTGCAACAGATGTTTGCTTCTTTGATTGCCAGGACACTAGACAGTTTCCTAAGAATTGACAACCACCAGATGTTGATTTTCTTGACATTTTGCACCCTGCATAGTCACTATCTGAAAAAGCTGATAACTTGGTATTGCTAGAAGCAGGATACCAAATTCCAAGTGTAGGAGTTCCTTTCAGATATCTGAAGATTCTTTTGACTGCAATGAGGTGTGATTCCTAGGAGCTGATTGATATCTAGCACAGACACATGTTGAAAACATAATATCTGGTCTAGAAGCAGTTAGATACAAAAGGGAACCTATCATACATCTATACATGGTTTGATCAACCTGCTTTCCTTGATCATCTGGTTCAACTTGTGTTGTAGGTGTCATGGGAGTGGAACATGATTTACAGTCTTGTAAAGAAAATTTTTTCAATAATTCTTTAACATATTTTGATTGATGTATAAAAGTTCCATTAGTTTGTTGTTTAATCTGCGGTCCTAAAAAATACTGCAGTTCTCCCATTGTACTCATCTCAAATTTTGATTGCATGAGTTTCTTAAATTCATCACACAATTTGTGTTTGTTGAACCAAATATGATATCATCAACATAAATTTGAACAAGTAAGACATGATTTCCAACATTTTTAATGAAAAAAGTTTTATCAATGGAGCCTCTTGTGAAGTTATTTTTGAGTAAAAAGTTGGAAAGTGTTTCATACCAGGCTCTTGGAGCCTGTTTGAGCCCATAAAGAGCTTTGTCAAGTTTGTACACCCACTCAGGATGAGAAGGATCCTCAAACCCAGGTGGCTAACAAACATACACTTCCTCTTTGATCTTTCCATACAAAAATGCACTCTTAACATCCATTTGAAAAACTTTTATTTTGTTGGAAATGGCATAGGCCAGAAATAACCTGATGGCCTCAAGCCTTGCAACTGGAGCAAAGGTCTCATCATAATCAATTCCCTCTTCTTGAGAGTAACCTTGTACCACCAGTCTTGCCTTGTTCTTAATGATCATACCAGCTTCATCTTGTTTGTTCCTAAAAACCCATCTTGTGCCAATTGGTAGCTTGTTTGGTGGTAAGGGACAGATTTCCCAAACCTGTTGCTTTTTGAATTGAAGCAACTCATCTTGCATAGCTTCCACCCAATTGTTGTCTTTGAGGGCTTCTTGGTACTTCTTAGGTTCCAACTGAGAAATGAATGCTGAGAACACCTGAAGCAATATCACCCATGATTTGTTCCAATGGATGATCTTTGTGTTCAATCAGTTGTTGTAAACCACTAACAGTTGTAGGTGGCTCTTGTACTTCATCAAACAAACCACTGAGGTTTATAATGTCTGGTTCAGCTGTTTGAATGTCTTCAGTAGTTGTAGGTACTGAAGCAGATGTTTGAGTTTGTACATCAGCAGTTGTTGAATCAGAAGTTTGTGAAACTTCTGAAGGTTTGAAAGTTGACTTAATGACTGTTTGAGGAGTCCATGGTGCTGGATCCTCATCATCAAACCTTTGATCACCATAATAAGTAGGTTTAGATGAAGTAACAGTCTTTTCAGGTCCAAAGTGGAAGCTGTCAAGGTCAAAGAGTTCAGCAGGATGTGCTGGAATAAGAGTGTGTTTTGACTCATTGAACTTGACATTCAGTGTTTCTTCTACTATCTTGGTTTTTGAATTAAAAACCTTGTAGGCTTTTCTAGTGGAAGAATAACCAAGAAAGTAACCTGAATCAACATTAGCAGCAAACTTTGAAATAGAGTCTTTAATGTTCAGAATGAAACATTAACATCCAAAAGCCCTAAAAAAGGAGATAAGGGGCTTTATGCCATGAAGAACTTCATAGGCAGTCTTGGAGTGTCTCTTGTTGACAAAGACTCTATTTTGAACATAACATGCAGTGTTAACTACTTCAGCCCAGAAATACAATGGTAGGCCTGAATTAGCTAACATGGTTCTTGCTGCTTCAATCAGTGTTCTGTTCTTCCTTTCTACCACACCATTTTGTTTAGGAGTTCTGGGAACACTGAATTATCTAATAATCCCTTTAGACAAACAGAATTCATCTAGAGTTTTGTTCCTGAACTCTGTCCCATTATCACTTCTAATGGCTTTGACAGATAGAGAATATTGTTTCTCTACTTGTAGAATGAAGAACTTGATGATTTCAGCAGCCTCATCCTTGGAGAATAAGAAGAATACCCATGTGAATCTTGAATAGTCATCAATGATGACCAAGCAGTACTTCTTCTTACCAAGGCTCATGATTTTTACAGGCCCAAATAAGTCCATATGGAGTAGTTGAAGACATGCAGTTGTTTTTGATTCTTCAATAGACTTATAGGAGGACTTATGCTGTTTTCCCTTCAAACAGGATACATAGTGTTCTTGACACTGGTACACTTTCAAAGGTAGACCTCTGACCAAGCCCATTTTTGTGACTTTATTTATGGTTTTAAAGTTCCCATGGCCAAGTCTCCTGTGCCAGAGATAGGTCTCTAAAGTTAATGCCTTTGAGAAGAAACAGGCAGTGTTGTTTAGTACTTTGTCCTTTTCAATGTCCACTGCATAGACATTGCCACATCTTTTGGCTATCAACAAAGTATGATCTTTAATGATCTTCTCTATTAACTTCTGGCCTTCTAGTGATATGATCTTGCATGCTGTCTTTGTGAAAAGGAAGAATATCCTTTATCACACATTTGAGACACACTTAGCAAGTTGTACTCAAGTTTTTCAACCAGATTGACCTTGTCAAACTGTATTTTGCCAGAGGAGACATTGCCATGTCCTAGCACATATCCCTTAGCATTGTTCCCAAAGGATACAGATCCTTCTCTTTGACTGATAAAATTGTTTATCAGGTATCTGCATCCTGTCATGTGCATTGAGCCTCCACTTTCCACATACCAAATGCTATTTAATCCTCTGGAGACCCTCTGCACAAAGTAGCAAATTAGTTAGATTTAGGAACCCAAGCCAGTTTGGCTTTGGGTTTGCTCTTGAGAACATTAACAGTTTGTTCTTGACCAGGTTGAGGAATCAATGTCTTTTTGGCAATGGATTTTTCATTAAGAGCAATGGTGGTATCCTTTTGAGGACCACCATCAACCCTGGTCATTAGTAGTTGTACCATGTTTATGAGATCTTTTATCTCAGCAGTCGGTGAAACTGCTGATGATGTAGGTCTAACTACTGAAAGAGAATTTTGAGAAAAAGATTTTTGTTGAGATTTCATCTTTTTCTGAGAAAAGGTGTTTACTGGTTGTTGTTTTCTGGGAGAAAAAGTTTCTTTAAAATCATTTTTGATTTTTTTTCCCACAACCAGTTGTGAAATTTTCTTGTTGTACTGAATTCCTTTTCTATATCTGCGAAATTCTGTCTTGTGGTTGAACAGACCACAGATTTCACATTCTTTTGCCTTTTCTTTTTCATTTAAAGGCAAATTTCTAACTGTCTTGATTGGTTTTAGGTCATTAGTAGTTTTCAGGTTCTCAACTCCTGATGTAGATGAAACTACTGATGGCTTAAAGTCAGATTTTATCAGTACTTCTGAAGAACTTTCTTTGTGAGTTTTTAGAAAGTTTTCATGGAAAGATGTGCATTTTTTCTCTTCAGAAGTTTCACCTAAAACAATTTTTCTCCCATCTTCAGTAGTTTTGGGGGAAAAATCTATTGGTGTTTCAGTGTGATTGTACCCTATGCCAAACCTAACGTTTGAAGCACTTTGTTTGTTTAGCAGCAGTTGGTACCCCTTACAAGATTCTACCCATTTTTCACAAGTGACCTTGGTGTCAGCAAGCTCTTTTCTGACATTTCCTAGGTCATCTATCATTATTTTAAGTTGTGTTTGGGTTTCAATAGCATTGCTAGTTAATTTAGAATTTTCTTTTGCCTTTGCAACAAGTTTTCTTTCTAAATCACATTTCATCTGAGTGAATTTTCTCTCAGAGTCATTTGCTTTGCCTTGTAAGTGCACATTGGTCTCTCTTATGAGAGCAAAAGATTCTTTACATGAAGTTGAACAAAGTTTTGTTAAAGATTCTTTTGATACCTTAGACAGGGCAGATTTTGAGGTGCAGCTTTCAAACGCCATTAAGGCAAAATTCTTTCTGCCATTGTCAGGTTCTCCCCAGTTGATGTCAAACATTTTGTTGTCTGCATCAGGATTACACTATGTGGTGTCAAAAGGAAGACTACTCCAGTCAACATACCCTGAGGTGAACAAGCTTTGTTGTGAGGGTTGTTGAGTCTGTGGAGGTTGTTGAGCAGCGGGAATGGGAGGGATTGATTATTGGCTCTGCATCTGTTGAGCAGGCATCTGTACATATTGTACTTGTGGCACATATTGGATTTGTGGAGCTTGTGCCTGTACAAAATGTGCACTCCCTTGTGTTCCATTATTCCTATTATAACTAGGGTTATACATATTTCCAGACTGAGATTGGTTGTAGCTAGAGCTTCTACACTTTCTAGCAAAGTGTCCCAACTTTTGAAACTTGTGACATCTAAGTTTAGATTTGTCAAAACCAATTTTTGTAAAACTGTTAAGTCCTGGAAATTTCCTTCCTGACCTTTTGTAAAATTTATTTGTTTTGATACTTAACATGGCCAGTTGGTGTAAAATGTCCATTTCTTCTAAGTCATCATTGCTGAAATTTTTTAAATCATCCATGATAAAACACACGTTATCAGCAGTTTGACTATATTCCTCATTGTCATAACCTGGGAATGATCTTTCTGATGAGATCCCAGCAGTTATGTCAATGTGGTCAAAAGATCCAAAACTATTTGAACAAGTAGGTGAATCTTGTCCCAATAGTGTTGTACTACCTGGTAGATAGTCATCAGCAGTTTTACCAGAACTTTGCAACTTTTTCTTTTGATAAATTTCTATTTCAAAAGTTAGTAATCTCCCATGTAATTTTGTAAGAATGAGGGAGCTAAAGTCTGGTGAGGATCTTAGGACTATAGAGTATGTTTCCCATTTTTCAGGTAAAGACCTTAAAAATCTATGAAGCATAGATACAGTTGTGTAGGTCTGACCATTTAAATTTAGCTCAGATATTAATGAGAAGAATCTTTCAAATTGTTGAGTTAAAGTTTCCCCATTTATGTGAGCAAAAGTTTCATATTGTTGAGCCAGGATTTCTCTGGTGTTGGCAATCACCTCTTCAGTTCCTCCAAACTGTTCTTTGAGGCAGTCCCAAAGCTCTTTGGCACTATCACAATGCAATAGGCCAGAGTAGATTTCATTTGGGAGTGCCATTGCCAACATAGAGAAAGCTTTAGCATCAAGCTCAAGTTTTACGAAATCATCATCTGTATAGTCTTTTGGGTCTTTTGTTATTTCTTCTTTAGTTTCAAGATTGATATTTACTGGTTTGTGAGGACCATATATCACAGATTTCCAGCAACCAGTGTTGGTCTGTGATAATGTATGTGCCATTCTCCTTTGCCAGATATTGTATTCATTTCTTACTAGCATAGCAGGTTTATTGGCAGAACCAGTATTATGAGGATCTATTTTAAAGAGTATTGAATTGTCAAATATCTCTTAAAGTGATGGATGTTGATAAAAGTGAACTTTTAATCCTTTATTGAATATCAATAAGAGCCTGTGTCTGATTCTCAATGTGTTAGATTGATATGTAATCAGATAAACTAGTGCTCTGATACCAATTGTTTGGATCAGTAATGCTCTTGATGTGTTGCTTGCTAGTGAACACTTATGTGTTTAGCAAGTTCAATCAGATTTGCACAGCGGAATGATAAGTAAAGTTACACTATCAACAGGAGTTATTACTCCCCCTGGATGTTTGAAAACTACAGATAAGTTTAATGAGAATCTAAGTAATGAATGTGAATGATAATAAATACCCAAACAGATTCTCAATAAATGAAATGGAAAGAACAATAATAAGCTTTGAAGGATTTTTGTATTAATCAAAATCAATGTCTAAAACAGAGGGGATGAACCCATCTATTTATAGACTTTACATATACATGAACCTTGCCAAAAGTAAGTCTGTAGCAAGTAGCAATAAGTTGCATTCTTGGAACTTGTACAAACAGATAAAGTAATATTAAACTAATAAACTACTGAAACATAAGTCGGTTAAAAACATTCTTGAACAAGAGCTGATGAATGACAAACTACTGATGAGTAGTTTGTCTTCAGTAGTTCTTCAGTGAACTGTCTGGTTTAGACTTCGGAACTTCTGATACTTCTTATTCAGTACTTGTTGACTCCTTCTTCAGTACTTTAGTCTTCTTTCTTCAGTAGTTCTATACTTAGGATATTTTGCAGAAGTGAATTAGACTAAGGTTTACAAAAGTGATTCACCAATCCTTTTTGTCCTAACAGTACTATGCATAGCATTTTTGTAATTAACACTATAGTTTCAAAATACATGGTAAATTCTTAGATCATTAGTTGATATACATTTAAAAGCTTTACATGATTAGTTGATATACATTCAAAAATTTTCAATGTTTGAGATTTTTATGTTCGAAAATTTTAAATTTTGACTCATTTAAAATTTGCATTGCCTAAATTTAAACAATTTGTAACATATTCTAAACTTACTTAATATAAACGTATTACTTTCAATGTATACAATGTTTCCAGTTTTATATACGTAGATCACTATATAGCCCAACTTCTTATCAAATTTATACACTCTTCTCATGTACAAATTACTATCCGAGCATTATAATTGATCACTAATAAGAATCTCATTCCGCGCGCTCTTCATCAAGGTATGTTATTCAACCTGTTAACTTTTACTTTGTTATTCAAGATATTTTAAATAACTGTATTCTTTTGTCACATTTGATAATGTCTTAAACTGTTTTGTTTTCAGTTAGATGTTTGATACAGTCATATTAATCATAGTTTAAAGTATTTCGAATTCCAAGTATACCTTACCCGCATCTAAAGTTCCACAAAAGACTAATCGAACTCATGGTAATTTTAAATTTTTAATATGTTAATTAACTTATACTTATCGACATAGCATGATTATAGTTATATTACATTGTTTAAAAGTTAGTATACTAACATTATTTCTGTTTTTATTTAGATAACTCCACATCGACACCCTTATCTGATTTATCAAATGGTACGTGACACTTTGATAAATAAATTAGTATAAATATTTTTTTTACAAATTTTTGTATTTCTCTTAAGTGGACATGTTTGTATACAGTCGAGTTTAATATTTATGTTAGAGGAAAACGTATGAATGCAGCTTTGGACAAGTGTACGAGCTCAAGTAATACGAGTGATAAAGATAAGTGTATGATTCCCATAAAATGTTGTTGTTATGTGAAAAATAATGTTATTTCGGTAATCAACTAACATAATCTTATTTCTCTATTCATTGTTAATGGAGTAGTAGAATGCCGTAAACGTAGAAAAGAAATATTGGATTCTAAAAGGAAAAACGTTAAAAAATCAGCTTCAAATGATGTTGCAATGGAGACAGATATTGAAATGAATACATCCCCAGACATAAGTAAGTTTTTAGTAAATTACACAACATTCCATTTAGATTTTTCAACACAATTTATTACATGTTGTATCTAATTGTAATTATTATTGTATTTCAGCGTGCACGTTAACAACTCCTTTGTCTAATAAACAAACGGTATTTTATATTTTATTGATATGTATTTAAAAAAATAATGTTTACAAGAATACTGATATACATTACTTATATTGTTTTATACATCAGTAAATGTACAGAACTCTGTTGACCTCTCCCAAAACATATCACCTCTATCAAATGGAAAAGAAAATGCTTATAGTGGTAATTTTTATGCCTTTATACATTTTCATAAATTTGTTTATGAAATTTTATATTAATGTCAAATTCTTTATAACATTTTTTTCACTAAGGAAACCTTCCACATAACTTCATGATTAATTCACAAGATCAATTTCTAAGAAGAAAAAATCATTTGGATTCCATAAGGCGTGGTAAACAACATGAAAATTTAACTTCACAACATCATTTGGATATTGGTAGCACACTTGGTAACTTTCTACTATTCGACTATTAATTTACTTTTTTAATTTCAATAACTTTAACTATTTGAGTATAATTCATGACACAAACCGTTTACATTTTTTTCTTTAGGATCTTCCAATTTTAGGTCGCCGTTATCTAACGTAATACATCAACAAGTTGGTTCAAATACCAATAATCGTTCAAAGGTTAATGTGAATAACCCAAATGTTACTTCAAAATACGATTCATCAAACACGAATCGTAAACGTCGTAATCGTTCTACTCTTACTCCCGTACGCATGTCTGACTTATCTGGATGTTTAGATGAAAATATTGGATCACGTGTTGCCAACAATGTAAAAGGAGTTTCTAAAGGTATGACTAACACACATTATTATTATTTGTTGTATAATTATAATATAGTTAGGTATTAATATTTTGTATTTTATAGATTACCTAGACCATGGAGACCAAAACGTTATAAGTCATGAATGTAATGCACGGTTATGGTCAGCTGAAGCTGATAGAGGATCAAACAGTAAAAATAAAACAAGCTTCTCTCTATGTTGTTCTTATGGAAAGGTTTTACTTCCTCCATTTAAGGAACCTCATGTCAGTTATAAAAAAATATTTAATTGTGTTGACGCTCTTAGTAAATTTTTTCTACTTAACATTCGACGATTCAATTCAATGTTTTCATTCACGTCAATGGATGGAAGAATGGATTCTTCTATAAATAAAGGCAAAGCACTATTTGTGTATAGAATAAGTGGTGAGAATTACCATGTTCTGGGTGATATGTTACCTCCAGATGGACAAAAACCAGTTTTCTCACAACTATACATATATGATATTCAGATGGAAGTCTCCAATAGAATTAATATTGTTGGGTATGTGTTTCCAACCTTTGTATTAAAAATATGTACATTTTAAAATATGTTTTGTGTATACATTATTTAAAAACTAATATAATTATTTTCTGTTTAGTTCATCAAGCAATGAATCTGTTGGAGATAAAGAGACTGAAATTCAAATTGTTAACTATTTGAAAACAATGTTTGATGAGACGAACTCCTTGGTCAAAAACTACAGAATGGCTAGAGATTGTTTTTCATGAAAATCCTAACGTAGAACTCAAGCTACGTTTAAAAGGGGAGAGGAAAAGTGACGGTAGGACCTACAACCTACCGACAGCTTCTGAAGTTGTTGCCTTGATAGTTGGAGTACTTGACGATGATACGGACAGGCGAGATATTATTGTTCAGGCCATAACAAGAAAACTTCAACGAATTAGTGAATTACATCCTTCATATCTTGCTCTTCAATATCCTTTGTTGCTGCCTTTTGGTGATGATTGCTATAGAATTGATATTCTCCATAAAAATGAAACTTTACCAACGCAAACTTCATCATCACTCACTATTGATAAAGATACGTGTCCAAATATAGAAAATGCAAGTTCAAGTTCATCTACAGAAAAGAAAACGCGTAAAAATACAACAATGAGGGAGTTTTTTGCTTATAGATTACAAGATAGGAGTAATGAATTCTCACTAATTCTGAATGCAAGGCGTCTTTTGCAACAATTTATTGTTGATACTTATACTATGATAGAGAGGGAAAGATTAAATTACATAAAGGGCAAGCAAAACATTCTCCGTAGTGAGACTGTAGAGAATATCAACAAGGAAATAACAAAAGGAAATACAGATGTCTCAACTATTGGTCAACGTGTTATCCTTCCATCTTCTTTCACTGGTGGCGCTAGATATATGATGCAAAATTATCTTGACGCCATGGAAATTTGTAAATGGTATGGATATCCGGATTATTTCATCACATTTACATGTAATCCCAAATGGCTCGAGGTTAGGAGATATCTTAATCAAGGCACTCTTAACGCAGAAGACAGGCCAGATATCTTATGCAGATTGTTCAAGATAAAACTTGACTGCATCATGAAAGACCTTAAGGATAAAGAGTTATTTGGAGCTGTTCAAGCAGGTAATAAATTAATCTAAGTTATATTTTATAGATAGTAATTACAATGTTTATGTTACTTTTCTTAAATTATTGATTATTACTTACTTATATACATTATTAATTTTACAAATATTATTATTAATATTGTACTTTTTTGTTTACGCATATACATTTGCAGTTGTGTATACGATTGAGTTTCAAAAGCGAGGATTACCCTATGCTCACATTTGTTTATTTATGACACCTGGACATAAACTCCCAACAGTGGATCATATTGATAAGTTCATCACAGTTGAAATTCCAGATAGAAATGAAGATCCTGAGTTACATTCACTTGTAACTGAATTTATGATGCATGGTCCATGTGGTCGAAGTAATCCAAGTTGTCCCTGCATGATTGATGATAAATGTTCAAAGCATTTCCCAAAGCAGTTTAAGGATGAGACATCTATAGATACTGATGGTTTTCCAGTATACAGAAGAAGGGACAATGGTGTATCAGTTGAAAAATCTGGTGAACATCTAGATAACAGACATGTTGTTCCATACAACAAGGTTCTTCTTAAACGATATCAAGCACACATAAATGTTGAGTGGTGTAACCAAGCTGGATCTATTAAGTATTTATTTAAATACATCAACAAGGGTTCAGATAGAGTAACTCTTAATGTTATTCAAAGCAAAAAGATTGCAGGTGAACAAGTAGTAATTGATGAAATAAAACACCATTGTGATTGTCGTTATCTATCCGCATGTGAGGCGTCCTGGCGAATATTTCAATATGATATACATTACAGGACACCACCTGTGATGCGATTGCCATTTCATCTTCCAGGATAACAGAAAGTTTTGTTCGATGCAACCGAAGATATTGACGATGTGCTTTTGAAACCATCAGTCGCTTCATCAATGTTTCTTGGTTGGATGGAAAAAAATAAGAAAGATGATAATGCCAGAAAGCTTACTTATATTGAGTTTCCATCACAGTATGTTTGGAAAAGGAAAGAAAGAGTTTGGGAACCAAGACAAAGGGTAAAGTCAATTGGTCGTATTCACGCGGTTCCCGCTTCAGTTGGTGAAGCTTATTTTCTGAGGATTTTGTTGAACAAGGTTAGAGGACCGAAGTCGTTTGAGGATATTCTAACAGTTGATGGAAAGCTCCAAAGTTCGTTTAGAGATGCATGTTATGCTATGGGTCTTCTGGATGATGATTCATAATATATTGCAGCAATAAAAGAAGCATCTTTTGTCGGCTCCGGACCATATTTACGCAAGTTATTTGCCACTTTGCTAGCGTCTAATAGTTTGTCTAGACTGAACTTGGTTTGGGAAGAAACGTGGAAGGATTTGTCTAATGACATTCTAAGACAGAAAAGGATAGATTCCAATATTCCAGGTGATTAATACGTTAAACTTTAATATCTTTTATGTCATTATATATACTTTTATTTTGTTTTTGTATTAATTATCATTATCATTATAAAATTTTCAGACTTGGTGCTATCTGAAGATCAGATTCAGAATATTGCTTTACTAGATATTGAAAATTTCTTAGTCCGTAATAGCTCCAGTCTTCGACATTTCGCAGGTATGCCGTATCCCGACAATGAGTTAGCACAGACTTTACATAATCGTCTGATCTATGAAGAATTGGGATACGATACAAACCTGTTACACCAACAATTTCAAAACCAGTTTTGCTCATTAACAAAAGGATGTTTATCAACGTATCATAAAGGCTATTGACGAAAAGAATGGAGGTGTATTTTTTATTTATGGTTATGGGGGAACAGGTAAGACATTCTTGTGGAAGACGCTATCAACATCAATAAGATCAAAAGGTAAGATTGTTCTGAATGTTGCTTCGAGTGGTATTGCATCGCTGCTATTGACAGGGGGTAGAACAGCACATTCTAGGTTTTCGATTCCTATAAACCTTAATCAAGATTCTATGTGCTTCATACCGCCAAATAGTGATAAAGCTCAGTTACTTAAAAAAACAGATCTGATTATTTGGGATGAAGCACCGATGATGCACAAACATGCAATTGAAGCATTGGATCGAACCTTAAAGGATGTTTTTAGTATCCCTGATCTTCGTGATACTGAAAACTTATTTGGGGGCAAGGTTAGTGTGTTTGGTGGTGATTTTAGGCAGATTCTACCTGTTGTCCAAAATGGAAGCAGACACGATATTGTTAATGCCTCTTTAAGCTCCTCATATATTTGGCATAAATGTGTTGTTATGAAGTTAACAAAAAATATGAGGTTGCTTTCTGGAAATTGTGAATCCGATGTTGAGGAAACACGAAAGTTTGCAAATTGGCTTTTAGATATAGGTGAAGGGAAGGTTGAGACTGTAAATGAATTTCAAGATGTTATTCAGATACCTCCTGACTTACTCATCAAAGAATCTTTGGATCCAGTTTCTGATCTGATAGAATTTGTATATCCGGCTATACTAGATAATATCAATACTCCGGATTACTTTCAAGAAAGAGCAATTTTGGCACCAAAGAATGAAGTGGTCCACGAAATAAATGATTGATTGCTCTCATTGTTTCCAGGTCAGGAGATTAAATACCTAAGTTCAGATAGCGTTTGTCAAACTGAAAATGTTAAAGAACATTTTGATGAAAGATTGGTCTCACCTGATGTTTTGAATGGTCTAAACTTATCAGGTATACCAAACCACCGATTGGTGTTGAAAGTTGGTGTCCCTATAATGTTAATTAGAAACATTGACCAAAAAAGCGGTTTGTGTAACGGTACAAGATTGCAGGTTTTAAAGATGGGCAAACGAGTTATAGAAGCAAAAATAATTTCAGGTACTAATATTGGTATGCGGACGTTTATCCCCAGAATAAGTTTGTCCCCATCCGATAAGAAGATTCCCTTTAAATTTAACAGGAGACAATTTCCCATTTCTTTGTGTTTTGCAATGACAATAAACAAGAGCCAAGGACAGTCTCTATCCAAAGTTGGTTTGTACTTGAAAGATCCCGTTTTTTTCACATGGACAGCTGTATGTTGCACTGTCAAGGGTAACGAGTAGGGATGGTCTGAAGATACTAATACTTGATAAAGAAGGTAATGTTAATAACGAAACTTCAAATGTTGTATACCAAGAAGTATTTGCAAATTTATGAATGAGTATTATGTATTCAAGCAATATATTTTCTTTTTTAGTGTAATGTAGTTTGTGAAATATGTTTATGTTCATTACAATTGTCATTTATCATTTATTGGAGGTTAATACATATTCGTTAATTAAGTTTGAATAAAGTCATCAAATTTAATGATGTTATACTATTACTTAAATGTATAGTTGTATTTTAGTAAAATATATTGTACAAATCAACTCCTATTATTAATCCTTTTTTAATGTTGGTAAAAACTTTACCAAATATATCAAAGTGCATAATGGAAATACCTTAGTTTACTTTATAATCCTTCAAATCATCAACATTAATGACAACACTCGGCTGATTCTCCTCCTTAATCTTCTCTATTATTTTACGATCAAGGTATTTTCCATATTTTGTAAAATACATTAACTCAACAAATCCTTTCTATCTTTTTTTAAATCTTTATCGAAGGTAGTTTTCAATCACCGTGTAATTTGATCTAAAATTAAAATAATTTTTTTACTTACCTAATGAATTTTAGCATAATTGCATAGTGGATTAGTGAATGTTGAACTTTAATACATGGTCTATACAATTATTGAGTATATTCATATTTTAAACAGTTATAACAAACGTTCGTATGTGATTATATTATAATAATTTATAGTGTTTGCAAAACAATATATAAACAGATACTTTACACATTAAAGCTACTAAATCTTATATGTTTGTTTGTCATGTTAGAGATTTAAGTACTATTATACAACACATCCATGTATGTATTTTATAAATTCTCACTTAATATCATCTTATATTAATTTTCATTTTACTCGGGTATTTGCCGCGTGTTAACGCGGGGCTCTAACCTAGTAATAATATAAAACCTAATCTACTAAATTTAAATTGAGTTATTTTGGGAAAAAAAAAAATTTAAAAACAAATTTAAATTTTTCTATCTTATTTTACTCCCATAATTTTTAAACGTTAATAACTATATACGATATTTTTTAAAGAAAAAAGTTACAACCAATTAACGAGCGTTTTATTATCATTCCAACGAGCACCATAGTTCTATATAAAAACGGAGAAAAAAACAACTATTTTTTGTGGGGTTTCGTTCATACAGGAAAAAAAACAAAGTGTTCAGGTTATTCATTAATAATGTTTTTTCTTTTAAACCAAGTTCTTATCTACGATGTTGAAATTCAGCTCAATCGCCATGCTTTCATTGGAATTTTACTCTTTTAAAGATGCATAGGTATACTTCATCAAGAGAAGCTAGGAGAAAGAATCGCGCAACACTGCAACACATGGTGTCACCTTATAGCAAGGTTATTTTTTTATTTATTTAATTACAAGGGTAATAATTATTACTATTAATATTAGTATTATTAGAATTGTTATATTTTTCAACCTCGGGACGCTCCCAGGATAAAAGCTAGTTTAACCATATAAAAATTTTGTTTCATCTTATTATTAGCCATAAACATAAACATATTTTTCAAACGAATGGAATTATAAGCTCTCCATCTTAGACTTGAGGGTTTATGTTAATTTCTTACGACTTTGTAATAATTTTCTTTTGAAGTACATGCGATCATTGGATCGTTCTACTGAGCATGCAGCATGCTACTCTGCTTGTTCAGACGAGAGATCACAATTGACAATCGTTTTGGTCCTAATTTGAAGCCTTGAAGGTAATCACCAAAATCTTTGTTTAGTTCTTCCCTAAGGGGTTATTTGGTAGGATCTGTATGATTAAGTGCTGAATCATTACCCGTTATTTACTGTATGGTTAAGAGCTTAATAGAACAATTTATATGTTTTTTTAGTTGAAACAAACACTCTTGATGTTAAATGATTAAGAGTTGAATGACTAAAAAGCTAACAAACAACATACTTAGATGCACTATATATGACTTCTTTGTCGGATCTACATGTTCCATTTTCATAAATTTAAATCCTTCAAATTATCAACCACATGCTAGAGAGGCCACAGAAACTAGATTTGTTTGATTACATAAGGACAATATAATAATCCAGGTTTATAAAGCAAAAGCAAAACCAAAAAAGATTGAAAAGGACAAGATAAATAACTAAAAGTCTAAGAAAAAAATGACAAATTCATTATCAGGTCATTCGTAAATAGTGCTGTTGAAATTGATCGTCACTCACTCATGGATCACTCGCCACTTGTTTAGAAAATGTTTGAAAGATGCTCGTTTGATCCTCTGCTTAGATGTAAACGAGCCGATCGGCTCGGCTCGGTTTGTAAACGAGCCAAGCACGAGTAAAGGTCCACTCAGCTCGGTTCGGATCGAATAAATTATTATTTATTTATAGCTTTATATATAACATTTGGACTAAGAAATACAAGTAAATATAACTAGTCTGCTTAACCAAATAAAAATGTAACACTAGATTAAATAGTAAACCCTAAGTCGTGAAATAACTGTAACACCCCAACCGATGACGGAAACATCGAGGTGTCACGTATTAATGATTGTTCAGTAGCACATAGAGGTGATAAAAAAAACCGGTTCGGGAACTGAAACCGGTAAAACCGACCCGAATCGAAACCGGTCAAAACCGACCCGACCCGAATCGAAACCGGTCAAAACCGGTTTCACGTGAAACCGGTACTAAAAAAATCTCAAACCGAACCGAACCGAAAACCGACGAAAAAGCCGGTCAAAAGAAACCGATATCGCTAAAAACCAGCTGAAACCGGTAAAAAACCAAAACCGAACCGAAACCGGTTTAACAAAAATACATTTTTTTTGCCATAAACACAAATAAAACTTTGTTTTTTTTGTATTAAAATTCAATTTCCTTCTTTAAAAAACCCTAAAAGTTATTAAAAGTTAAATTTTATGTAATTTATACGATTTTAAAAAGTGCGCGAAAAAAACCGATTAAGAACCGAAACTGAAACAAACCGAAACCGGTCTTACGAATCGACAAAATCGGTCCAAAACCGATCCAGTTTGGAACCGAAACCGGTTCGCCCAGGAACCGGTACTGTAGCGAACCGGTTTGGAACCGAAACCGGTTCGGCAAAAAAACCGATTTGCACACCTCTAGTAGCACATGGTAATCAAATTTTAAATAAGCATTTATTCCAACACAATATTGAATTACATAATAAAGTCTTGAATGGAATCTAATACATCAAACAAACGAAACTTAAAACTTCAAATAACTCCTCATGCTAGCTTTAGACTTCAAGTATCAGTATTTCCTGTTAAGTTTGGAGATGATTGGGGGGGGGGGTCAACTAGAAGTCGGTGAAAATACATAAGCCAAGTTAAGAAATAAGTTTTAAAAGAATCAAAGTTTAGGTCCATCCCCCATCCACGGTTCTCCTTATAAAGTTTAGGTCCATCCCGCTTTCACGGTTCTCCTTATAAAGTGTGGAACGATAACAATCACCCGCGCTCCCCATAAAAATGGTCAACGAATCTAGGTGGGGTTGTCAATCCAATAGATCTATCATTGTATACTGCCGGCTTGATCTGGGTAAATGATTATGCAAGTTTAAGTTTAAGTCTAACAAGTTTTTGTCTATGACATGTGGTAGCAAAGATTACAACTAGACATGTATAAGAATTGCTTAAGTATAAAGTTTCAAGTATAAAAAGTTGCATAAACAAGGTTACGTAAACTCACCTTAGCAAAGTGTTAAGTCCTTTGAAATAGGATAAGTGTGGTCCAACGTTGCCAAGTATTACCCAATGTTTAAGGCAATAAATAAGTCTAAGTTTTTCTAGTCTAAAAGTATTTCTAGGGTTCCAAATTTGGGGATAGGCAATTGTTTAATTGTTAATTAGATAAATTGTTAATGATCTAATAAATAAAAGAAATTAGAAAAATAAATAAATAAAAGACTTTCTTGTAAAATTTTGATTAAGGATGATTGTGTTATAATGTTGTAGATATGAAAATAATTTTTATAAAATTATTTTCTTAATGATTGAATACATAGTATATTTATATTTATTTGTCAAAATATAGTATTAATGTCTAAAAATATTAAGATTAATAAAGTTTCCAATTAAAATTTATATTTCTGTTCTAAATGAACAATAATAATTTATGTAAAATTTTGATGTAAAAATAGTGAAAAATGAATTTATTATGAATTATTTATGATTAAAATAGTAAAAATTGATTTAAAATATTAAATAAACGTTTTTCTGAATTAAAAATTTATTTCTGGAACATTTATTGGTTTATAAGTTTAAGATAATTTTTGTGAAATTTTATAAAATCGTTTAGATATTTTTATAGAATTTTAAACTTATAAATAAATAAACTTGTAATATATTTTATATATATTAAATAAATGATTATTGAAAAACTAAAAATTGTATAATAAACTTCATCATCAGAAGAACATAAAATAATTTTTATAGAATTTATAAACCCCTTTTAGTATTTAAAAACTATTTTAAAAGATTAATAGGTTAAATATATAATTAAAGGGTTTAATAAAAATGTTTGTTGTTGGCAAGAATCGAACCTGCGTCAAACCCGGGTTGGGAGTTTAAATCACAAGACCAGACCAGTTGGTATGGGCCCTTAGAACGTTGATAATTGATTCCAATTAATTTTAAAGACTCTTTGGACTACACCATTAATTCTTAGGAAAAAGAATTTGTGGAGACGGGATTCGATCCCACGTCTACCACCGGTTCGATGTTTTAAACAAGTAGGGAATTACCAACTGATCTGTGGGTCAGTTAGTGATGGATTCTAATCTGTTTTATGTTTAAACGATATCAGCATGTGTCATTATCCCCAAATCGAATTCGTAAGACCCCTAGCTATCTAATTAACTTGAAAAGCAACCAATAGCCATAGAAACTTTGGGGCTATTGATTGGTTGATAACTACGAACAAAACCATATGATTAATTGAAACTTACGGAGAGTGTATGAGCACGATTGGTGCGGTCAACAGAAAAGTCAACACGAAGCAATACAAATTAATATGGGTTTTCAGAAGGAATTGCGTATGAGGGTTTAGTTTTCGACGATTATAGCTTGTACATGGATGTTCAATTTATACTAATTCACACGGATTCGTAGATTAGGAAAGTTTTGACCCGTTTTAATAATATACGTGTATAAACGTGTATTTGGAATGTTTTAATCACTATTTGGTGTGGGGAATAAGCTAAGAAGGTCGGCCAAACACTTTCCTTCTTAATCATTAACAAAAAAAACGCGGGATTAAGCTTTAACTTGGAAGGGATCGATCTCAGTTGACTTTCAATGGTCGACTGGGTAATTAAAGAAAATGTTAAATTTATTTGGGTTGGATAATAATCACAAAAACGGCTGCAGCTCAGTTGGTTTGGGATGTGTGTGTGGGTTAGTTGACCCGGCTGTGGACACGGGTTTGAGTCCTGGTCTACACAATTATTATTTTTTTGGCATTTTTCATTAAAACTATAATATTATATATTCATAATATGATTATATAAGTCTGAAAATGATACAAAATATTTTTAAAACGTACTAAACGTCTATCCAAGGATTTTATTAAATAATTATTAGTTTAAGGTGTTTAAAACATTTATTGTTAAAAACAAACACATTCTTTTTATTAATTAAAAATTTGGGGGGGAATATGCGATGTTACAGTTTCCCCTACTTTGGAAACTTTGTCCCGAAGTTAATAAAAACACAGGGTTGAGGGTGATTTGGTAGAAATTAAGGCAACTGTGGTTTGGAAAATTTTGGTTAAGGCACGACATGAATTTATAGATAATAGAATAATTTGTTTCAAATAATTTGGATAAGAGGTTTGATATGTGTGAGTTTTAAGGATTGGACCAGGTTCGTCTGAAAAAGCAAGGAGAATAAGAATCTAGCAAAACACTAAACTTATGTTTTTGGAATCATAAAAGAAATGCATGAGTTGATTGACCATAGGAAAACTAAATGAACTACCAAAACCTTATTAGAATTTCACACCACCTTAACGTACCTGTAAATTCATGATTACTTTCCAGACCGCAATCACCAATTTACCTTAAATTAGGTTTTTGTGTCCTTCTATAACTCTAGACACACACACACACACACACAGTGCCAAATAACTTTGTGTTTGAATCATATACAATGTATCCCAAAATGAGTCCAACTGTTGAGCAGGAAAAAGACCTCTACCAGTCAGTGAGTAAGAACCTCTACCGATTGTTGAGCAGGTACGATGGCCTCTACCAGTCGTTGAGCAGGTTGTTAGGACCTCTACCGACTGTTGAGCAAGCATGATGACCTCTACCAATCGCTGAGTAGGTTATTTGGTACTCTACTAACTGTTGAGCAAGTACTTCATCCTCTACCAGTTGTTGATTAGGTGTAACAATTATTTCACACATAAATTGCAAATTGATAATATGTTCATGTAAGCAAGTTTATAAGTGTAACAAATATAGGATGTGAGGTGAAATTGTATAGATTTAGATATTAATATAGCAATTAGTTCACATTCAACCAGGCATGTATTCAAGTGTCATGAACATACTAGATAAACAACCCTCATGTAAAAGACAAAATTTTCAGTACTAGGATTTATTACTTGAATCAAAATGCATCAATACATAGAATTTTAAGAGCAAATAACATTCTAATGGTGGAGCTTGTTGTTAAGCAGCTGGAGGGTCTTGATCTCGGTTTAGGTTAGGACATTGATTACGGAAATGATTGGGATCACCACACTCGAAACATTGTCCACGAGCAGGCCTACCATTTTGAGGATTGGGGCCTAGTGTGATACCCCACAAATTCAGGTTCTCACTTTAACTAAACTCTAGTTACGTTCCTTGCATTATACTTAACTAGGGTTAGCTAGATAGGACACACGTTGCATTGTTGTGAGTTAATAACTATATACATGATTAGTGAACCTTGGACGTTGGTGAATAATGAAGTTTAATAATTGTGAGTTAACTGATTTGGATTGATTGCGATTACGTGCTTCTGTGATACTCGGTGAAACTATGTGCAAACCATATGTGATTATGTGAACTTAAACCGAATACGTTAATAAGAATCGTTAAAGGTGGACCATTAGGATGATTGGGGTCTTAACACATGGGGTTACACTTATTACGGTCCAAAATAGCGAAAACGTCGAAGGAAAACACGTCGGGTGACGAAACGGGCCACCCACGCGGGCCAAGGCCCTGTGAGCGGCCGCTCACAGGGAGCGAGCGCCCGCTTGCCGGTACCTGACATCTCTAAACCGCCTTAAACACCTATTTAAGCAACCTTAAGCCTCTTGTATCACCTAAACTCAAACCCTAATCGTCCCTACTGCCTCACATACGAAATATTAACCCCAAACAACCTGCTAAGGCTCAAGAACATCGATTGGGAAGCTCCAAAGGCGTTCGGTTGATTGTATCGAAGAGCTTGGGGTATAATCCTTAATCCCTTACGCTTTAATCTTATTTTTATGTTATAAAAATCATATAACAAGGTTTGTCCAGGTCTGAAAGCTTTTGATAATTATTAAAACTTGAGGTTTTTGAAGATTAAAGAAATTAAACATGATGATAGGCGATTAGTAATATCATAGGTTACTTGTTGCGCAAGTTGTTGAAGTTTTGATCACTAAAGTATAAGCTTTGCATGTATAATGATAGAATCTGATCACAATAGGTCTTAGGAATGTTTGGTAATGGTTATTGATGATTGTTGATTGATTTCATGCACACGGGAGTCGTTTAAAGAATGATTTATGCGTAATTAAAATCTGGACAGAATGATTAGGTGAACTTGTAGGGGCTGTAACGCGACTTTAACATGATGAGTTTGGTATTTTCTTTGCATGGTTAAATCACAACTGGTCTTAGTTTTTCATAATGGGTAAAATCAAGCGATTTGGACGTCGGTTGAGTCGTTTTTGGAATTTTCTTTGAAAATAGGTCATATCAGAATTTCGGGTTAACAAACTGAGTCGACTTTAAAACGTCATAACTCGAGTTTTATAAAGAATTGGGTTATGAAATTTTTACAGAAGATTAACATTGGAATAATTTAAGTTTTCCAAGTGGATTCATCCTGTTTGGAAGAATACACAATTTTTGGGAATTTTTATACTAAACTGACATGTTATGAAAGTTTTCTGAACATAGCTGTGTTGAACGAATTTTAATTATTTTTGTGTTTGGTTTTGAGACAAAAAACAAATATGGGCTGTTAAAAGAATCCCAAATAATATTCAGTAAAAATTTGGGAGATTAACTCACTGATTAAGTATTTTAAATAAATTAGTTTTGGTGACGCACAATCTGTCCTAAAAACACAGATTGTGTATTATGTGTTTATGTGACTAATTGAGGTCCTAGGTGGTATGTATTTGATGTGTAACTGAATGGACACTTGTATGAGACGCATATGAAATGTAAAACTAATTGTAACCAATGTATTCACCAACGGGTCCGTAGGATTTACTTATGCATGTTGAATCACTAGGTGTCACCTACACGCTTTTGAACATTTAAACGTCTTGGACAAACGGGTTATATGGTGTAATGGTATTACACATATACTTACTTAGTGACACTTGTACTAGGGAGTCGGTAGTGCACCTTACTTGGAATTTGGATTTACTTGCTTGCATACTAAGGTGAGTTTCACTACTTTTCTCAAAAGCATGCGTCTCAGGTATGAGACAACTTACTTAACATTTTCTAGTCCGGTTTGGGACTACTTACGTATCCCTGGTTGGGATGTTATGGATCCTTGTGTGGGTCGTTTACTTTGATGGATCCTTGTGTGGGTCGTTTAGTTTGCTAGTTCGCAAACTGTGTCCTTGATGAACTAAACCAACTCTATCTTCTGTAAGTCCTCACGTACCGAATGAGTTGCCGGGATTGGCAAGCGGGTTATTAGTTGATAGCGTTATTAGGTCTTACAAACCTCACACAGGCTCGGGGAGCGCGGGCGTGAACTATAACTTAACGAACTTTATCATTGTGGGTAGACAATGATGTCAGGCATGCGGCTCACATTTGTGGCTACACGTACATAGCAGTTCGGTATATTCGGTGTTAGTTATCATGAATGGGCTAGCTACCCTTGACATGTGACGAACTAGTGGTTACACGGTTCTTGGAACCAACTCAATTACTTGTTTACGTGGTTTTGGAAACCAGCGCAGTTACATACTCAGTTACTTTACTTAGTGAACTCACCAACATTGTTTGTTGACCCACGATTTACATGCTTTTGCAGGTAGTTAGCTTCCGGTGCCAGGATTAGAAAGCACTGCACACTTCACTGCATTCGGGGTCTTGGGCATACACCTAAATTACATATTATGTTTTTACATTTTCTTTCATATGGTTTTAATTTGGGCGCGTTGTTTTGCGCATGGTTTTAAAAGGTTTAAATTTGGTTTACGGTTCCGCAGCTTGACTAAACATGGTTTTGAAAACGAACTAAATGGTTTGGGCATTTAGAGTTCGTTCATATGACTTATGGCTATGGGATCCTGGTATGTCATGCGCCTCGCGGTATTAACCCCGCAGTGGAAATTTAAGGGTGTGACACCTAGAGCATTCCTAGCAGGGTTATTCTGAGCAGTAGGGGCATTAGTAGGAATTCGACAAGTATTCGCGAGATGTCCGTACCTTTGGCAATTGGTACATTGACGACAAGGCACTTGGGTTGGGTGGTGATACTGATAGGTGTTACACTTAGGATGGTTTCCGGTATACTGTTTCTTGTTGGGTGGGGTGGTGGCATCTATTGCGAAATTCCTGGCCCTGCGTTTTCCGTTGGTAGAGGACTCAGTTTTGATCTCGATAGCAGTTCGGGGAGTATCTTTCACAACCGTTTTCTTTTCCCCTTTTTCGATTCAGAGTTCCTGCCTTCACGTGGTTATCTGTTAGGGTGGCTGCCAAACGCTTTGCTTCCTCGAGGGTAGCAGGTTTCCTTCCCCACACCGTGTCCTGAATCTGCATGGGTAAGCCGCCAGTGTACTTTTCGATTGCAACAGGCAGGGGGTGACCTTATGTGGTAACAGTAGGCTAAGTTCGTGGAAACGAGTGTTATAGGCTAGGTTTTCTCCACTGTCTTGGGTAAGATCGTGAAACTCATATTCCAACTTATTGATTTCATTACGAGGGCAGAATTCCGCCTTCACGATGTCTTTAGCTTGCTCCCAAGTCAAGGCCAGTGCGACTTCATCTCCACGAGTCTGTCTCTCTTCGTTCCACCATGTGAGTGCCCGCTTGTGGAGGACACTCATAGCATAGCGAACTTTGAGGTTGTTAGGGCACTCGCTATTAATGAAGGTATTTTTGATACCTTCGAACCACTAAAGGAGACCAGTGGCTCCTTCGTCCCCGCTAAGCTTAGAAGGGTTGCAAGAGTTGAAGTGCTTAAGGGTGCAACTAGGGTGGGCATTCCCGTTCCCATTGTGATTACCGTTGTGATTACCATTCTCGTTGCCATTTCCATTCATTTGAACGACTTGAGCCACCAAGTTAGGAACTAACGTCGCTATCCGTTGAGCCATTTGCTGGGAAATGATTGCAGCGAGTTGGACATCGTTGTCATGGTTGTTGTTGTTGTTGTTGTTGATGCTTTCACCATCATGATCGTTGTTAATACGAGAGCTACGACGAGGAGGCATTATCTATAAGAGACACAATGAAGGTTTCAATGAGATGAATCAAGGATAATGAGGTATAATAGGGAATGTAATCATTTATTCATTAATTAAAAAGAATAAACGAAAACGTTGACTTATCAAAGCTTCTAGATTCCAATAACATAGTGAAGACACGCTTTAGCCTATAAGTGAACACTCATCCCGAGAATTCCCAGGTAGGCATCCGGGTCCCTCGTCTGATTGGGATTTATGCGCAATGCCAGTCCTAGACAGAAAACTCAGAATACAGGCGTTCACCCTTCCAGAATGCACGTGTTAATTATTAAATCTAGAACTTCGAAGATATCTTCAAGGTGGTTCAGGCTAAACCTGAGGATTTTATCCTATTAATCTATAGGTGGATCAGGATTGCAGCTGACGAATAAGAGTAGACAACTTGTTGGACCAGGGTAGCATAGGGTGTGGGATAAGGATAAGGATAAGGAAGCAAATAGGGTTGCAAGAAAGAGAAGCAAGTACTGGTTTAAAATCCTTAAGGTTATAGTCTAGATTATTTTTCTAATGACCTAATTCCCTATAACCAAGGCTCTGATACCAATCTGTAACACCCCAACCGATGGCGGACACATCGAGGTGTCACGTATTAATGATTGTTCAGTAACACATGGTAATCAAATTTTAAATAAGCATTTATTCCAATACAATATTGAATTACATAATAAAGTCTTGAATGGAATCTAATACATCAAACAAACGAAACTTAAAACTTCAAATAACTCCTCATGCTAGCTTTAGACTTTAAGTATCATTATTTCCTGTTGAGTTTGGAAAAGATGGGGGGGGGGTCAACTAGAAGTTGGTGAGAAAACATAAGCCAAGTTAAGCAATAAGTTTGAAAAGAATCGAAGTTTAAGTTTAAGTCTACATGCGTAAACAACAAGTATAGTATGCACATAATCAATCCTCCGACAAAGTTTAGGTCCATCCCCCATCCACGGTTCTCCTTATAAAGTTTAGGTCCATCCCGCTTTCACGGTTCTCCTTATAAAGAGTGGAACGATAACAATCGCCCGCGCTCCCCATAAAAATGGTCAACGAATCTAGGTGGGGTTGTCAATCCAATAGATCTATCATTGTATACCGCCAGCTTGATCAGGGATAATGATTATGCAAGTTTAAGTTTAAGCCTAACAAGTTTTTGTCTATGACATGTGGCAGCAAAGATTACAACTAGACATGTATAAGAATTGCTTAAGTATAAAGTTTCAAGTATAAAAAGTTGCATAAACAAGGTTACGTAAACTCACCTTAGCAAAGTGTTAAGTCCTTTGAAATAGGATAAGTGTGGTCCAACGTTGCCAAGTATTACCCTATATTTAAGGCAATAAATAAGTCTAAGTTTTTCTAGTCTACAAGTATTTCTTGGGTTTCAAATTTGGGGATAGGCAATTGTTTAATTGTTAATTAGATAAATTTTTAATGATCTAATAAATAAAAGAAATTAGAAAAATAAATAAATAAAAGACTTTCTTGTAAAATTTTGATTAAGGATGGTTGTGTTATAATGTTGTAGATATGAAATAATTTTTATAAAATTATTTTCTTAATGATTGAATATATAGTATATTTATATTTATTTGTCAAAATATAGTATTAATGTCTAAAAATATTAAGATTAATAAAGTTTTAAATTAAAATTTATATTTCTGTTCTAAATGAACAATAATAATTTATGTAAAATTTTGATGTAAAAATAGTGAAAAAATGAATTTATTATGAATTATTTATGATTAAATTAGTAAAAATTGATTAAAAAAATATTAAATAAATGTTTTTCCGAATTAAAAATTTATTTCTGGAACATTTATTGGTTTATAAGTTTAAGATAATTTTTTTTTTGAAATTTTATAAAATCGTTTAGATATTTTTATAGAATTTATAACTTATAAATAAATAAACTTGTAATATATTTTATATATATGAAATAAATGATTTTTGAAAAACTAAAAATTGTATAATAAACTTCATCATCAGAATAACATAAAATAATTTTTATAGAATTTTATAAACCCCTTTTAGTATTTAAAAACTATTTTAAAAGATTACTATGTTAAATATATAATTAAAGGGTTTAATAAAAATGTGTTTTGTTGGCGAGAATCGAACCCGCGTCAAACCCGGGTTGGGAGTTTAAATCACAAGCCCAGACCAGTTGGTCTGGACCCTTAGAACGTTGATAATTGATTCCAATTAATTTTAAAGACTCTTTGGACTACACCATTAATTCTTAGGAAAAAGAATGTGTGGAGACGGGATTCGATCCCACGTCTACCACCGGTTCGAGGTTTTAAACAAGCAAGGAATTACCAACTGATCTGTGGGTCAGTTAGTAATGGATTCTAATCTGTTTTATGTTTAAACGATAACAACATGTGTCATTATCCCCAAATCGAATTCGTAAGAACCCTACCTATCTAATTAACTCGAAAAGCAACCAATAGCCACAGAAACTTTGGGGCTATTGATTGGATGATAACTGCGAACAAAACCATATGATTTATTGAAACTTACAGCGCGTGTATGAGCACGATTGGTGCGGTCAACAGAAAAGTCAACACGAAGCAATTTCACAGATTAATATGGGTTTTCAGAAGGAATTGGGTATGAGGGTTTGGTTTTCGGCGATTATAGCTTGTAGAGGGATGTTCAATTTATACCAATTCACACGGATTCGTAGATTAGGAAAGTTTTGACCCGTTTTAATAATATACGCGTATAAACGTGTATTTGGAAAGTTTTAATCACTATTTGGCGTGGGGAATAAGCTGAGAAGGTCGTCCAAACAATTTCCTTCTTAATCATTAACAAAAAAAAACGCGGGATTAAGCTTTAACTTGGAAGGGATCGATCTCAGTTGACTTTCAATGGTCAACTGGGTAATTAAAGAAAGTGTTAAATTTATTCGGGTTGGATAATAATCACAAAGAGGGCTGCTGCACAGTTGGTTTGGGATGTGTGTGTGGGTTAGTTGACCCGGCTGTGGACGCGGGTTCGAGTCCCGGTCCACACAATTATTTTTTTTGGAATTTTTTACTAAAACTATAATATTATATATTCATAATATGATTATATAAGTCCGAAAATGATACGGAATATTTTTAAAATGTACTAAACGTCGAGATCCAAGGATTTTATTAAATAATTATTAGTTTAAGGTGTTTAAAACATATATTGTTAAAAACAAACACATTCTTTTTATTAATTAAAAATTTGGGGGAAAATATGCGATGTTACAGTAGCAGTCTTGACTTCATTATGCTATTAGTCATCCATTGCTAAACGTCACTTAGTATCACCATACGCCGCAATTCGACACTTGTTCTATGCAATTTGTCCATCGCCTCACTTCCTCAACCTAAGCCTCATATTCGGACACTCGAACCTAAATATTAGTGTCAACAACGGATAATTTGACTTTGGGTCTCACCCCGACAATGAAAACAATGAAGGAAGCATCCTAATTTTATGGTTGTCCAAGTTACACTTCGCTCGTTGCTCAATCGAAAATATTCACACTTGAAAAATCAGGTACCATCCCCATTTATTATCGATTATCAAAGGGAGTACTTTTGATATCAATATTTATATTTGTTTATACTAACTTGAGCACATTTTTAGTATCCGATTTATCTATTTTATGGGGTTTTAATTAGCGTTTATGCAACTTTTTCTTACAATTACGGATCACTACGCTCGAAGCAACTTATCAAGATATATGTACATGGAACTTCAAGGCTACCATATGAGACGCTATATAATGTTCTTTGGACAATAGTGTTTTCTTTCATCGTTTTCACACATGAATTCGGATGTGCCAACTTCTAATAGTCTTATACTGAGTGAATTTAGCGCACAAATACTTTATACTATAACAAAGCGATCCAATGTCAATCAAATACCCGCCGCAAAACCATGACTAAGGTGCGGACCAAAAAATCGTGCAACGCGCGATATGGAATAACCCTAGTTGAATCAAAATGTCAAATATTGATATGTGAAACTTCGATCAACACTTAACTTTCAACCCGCCATTCACTTCAGAAATACAAAACCCTATAAAACTCCCCATCAGTCATCACTATTTGATTTATGCGTCTCCACTCGACAGGGCTTTGCTTTAGTCGGTTAATTTATTTTCGAACCTCCAATAGAACAAGGGCCTACTTCAATCGATCGATGGTTTATCTGCCCATTATTTTGATATCGATAGAACCAGCTGCTGTTTTTCTTTTTCCTTGTTATTTGTTAAAGCTATACTTGTACTGTTCTAATTGGAAAAAAATCCTAGATATGAAACTGCACCTTGCTTTATAAATAAACACCCCATCGTCACTTTCCTTTTTTGTTTTGTGGTGCTCGATACTTGCTTGTGAAATGCTCAGATCGAAAGACGCTAGCTCGACTTTGGCTCAGTTCGGTTCGGTTAATTTGTAAACGAGCCGAGTATGGGCAAAGGTCCGATCGGTTAGGCTCGACTCGTGAATAGCCAACCGTTGATCAAGACCGGGTTAATTGTTTTGGCAAGAAAATTTTTAAATGTGAGTTTAGTTTATTTTACCCTTTTTTAAATTTTTTTGGACCGTGATACATGTAGGCTATATTTTAATAGGTAAATTAGATTTTAATAATTTAAACTATCAATTATTGGCCCTGCCACCCCCAACTATCAAATTGGCCACCACCACTCTATACTTTAAGCTTCCTTTCACATGTTACCGCAAACTACTCAAACACTAACTCATTTAGTTTTTTGATTGCTTGGCCTTTTTCCTACATGACATGCTGACTTAACTTGATGTCTTATTTTTCTTTTTAAATGATGTGTTACCTAATTAACAATATCTAGGGCGGGCAATAATTGAACTCTTAACTGGACCGAACAAAAAACAGACCAAAGCAAACCGAAATCAATCGAAAACCGAATTAACTTAATCTTAACCAAACCATTCACATATTATATTTTTAGTATTTATATATCTATTTCATGTATTTGCAAGCAAAAATTTTAGTCAAAGTTTTTTGGTTTTAATTATTAACCAAAATTAATTTATCCGAATTGAAACCGTCAATCTAACCAAATAAACTCAACCATTAACCGATCGGTTAATACGATCGACAAACTGATGACTTCGATTTCAGTTTAAGTTGACGCTAATAACCGAGTCATAAACCCTTAAAAATGTCTGTATTACTTACCACATCACCACATCACGCAAACACCCTTCTAGTCTTTCCTAATGTGTGAATATAGATTCCCATGTGATCATTTGCGCTTTCACTCATGCCTAAATATCTAATTCTCCTAACTTAGTTAGGAGGGCCCACTTGAATTTCTAAACATTTAAATGTGATTGGTTTTTATATAAAGGCATATCAATTTTATCATTTTTAAGAGCAAATTTAAATGGGTTATTGGATTTTAAACACCCTGAATTATTGATTATTATCGCTGACACACTGAACTAGAGGTGAGCAAATTTAACCGTCATAACCAATAACCGAACCGATTTTAACCGATAACCGACATAACTAATGGTTATGGTTATGAATTTCTTTAACCGACCGAGCGGTTATGGTCATGGTTATGAAACTTTGGTTAACCGATATAACCAAAACCGAACCGAACTTCTAGTTTTAAGTCCATGTAATAGGTTTATGTTTACACTAACCATGTATAGGTTTTCTACAAAGATAAAAGTATGCTAGTAACAAAACGATCTTGATGTAGGTGACCTTTATCTATATCTATACTACATTATAAAGGAGGAGGCATGGACAAATATGATCAAATTGTCCACAGTTAAGATGGTATACCAAAAGGTTTCTTTATAATTTCCTAAATTTTACCACTTTTCTTCCCTAAATGCCCCTAGAAGATAATCAACTTTTATATAAAAATGGAACTCACCCAAACACACGGGATAACAATATTTTTGAACAAATGTCATATAATGACGAAGAAAAATAATCATTTATGTTACCACAATGAATAATCTTATCTCAGCTAAACTTGTATGAGTTTTAAAACTTAAAAATATAGTGATTGAAGTTTTTTTAGAGTTAAAGTCAAACTAACCAGAGCACCTTTTTATTAATATCATTCAACGCAACCATTTTTGTTTTCAATTTTAATCATGATAATCACGTGATATTAGGCTCTATAGCTTTTATTAGTTGATTACTTTTTAGGCGTTTTATGATAGATTGATGATATGATATACGTATCGTTCATTAGGTATTGGTTAAAGGATTGCCTGTTCGTTTAGAAAATTTATGGTTGGTGTAGTCTTTTATTGATCTGCTTTGGTAGGAGAAATTCCATGGTCTGAAAACTATTATTTCAAATATATCCAAGTCCAGTCTTTGTTCTTGATGATTCAGTCTATGTGAACAACTCATCTTCACGAGTCAAACGTACTCCAATTACCAAAAAAATGCCTAATCGATCATTGTCTTGGATTACAAACTTGAAGATGATAATTAGTTTGAAAATGGTAAAAAAAAAGGCTCAAAAGTGTATTTTAATGAACAAAAGTACAAAACCATATACGCTACACCAATTATTAACAAAAATGTTTCTAATCTACTTGACCGACTAATTTCAACCTATACGCTAACATCTTTTGGCCTGTTAACATCTTTTAAAGATGTTATAAGGATCCCAACTCCCCCCCCCTCTCTCTCTCTCTCTCTATATATATATATATATATACACATATATTAGTTCTTTTTTTGCTTCAGTTTTATTCCAAATTAGAGAAACAATAAGCGTTGGAGGTAGAGAATTCAATTAGAGGCAAGAACCAAGGTAAACTTTCTATGACCTTTATCAGTTAGTTTTATTTCATCTATTTTTAGTTTAAAGTTCATATTTTGTGTTAAAAATCAAGAAAAGGAAGCAAACCTGAAGCAACTCAGAAAGAGTTCGTTATTTAAGGCAAACCCAAAGCCAAGCTTCTACCATGAGGGTCCACCGCCAAAGGTTGTGCAAAGAAGGTAATTAATAAATCATTTAGCTTCTAATGGTATGTTAACACATATATTGTTGTCACTAAAAAGTATTGATTATATTCATACAAGACCAATGTGATCTATTTAAGTAAATAATTCTAACAAGCATAAAGTCTCCCAAAGTCTTATCTCCGGCTCATACAATCTCGCTAAGAAAAATAATCCACTATTAGCTTTATGAGGGTGTTTGGATGTGCTTTTTTCCAAGTTATTATATGATTATTTGATTTTGGAAATTTAATATAACAATATCACTTTCGCAAATACATATCCGAACGGTCCTTAAAAATCCTGTTAAGTTGTGTGGAAGGAAATACACGTGTCTTAATTGGCTTATGAATTTGCAACCACGGGATCTCTATATGACATATTGCATTACATGAACACTTGTTTGCAATTTTGTTTTCGTGTTTAAATTAACGGATATATAAGTTGAAATATAACTGGTGTTGAGTTTAAAATCTATATAATATGCATATATACATGCAGGTAGGAAGGGTGTGCAAGGAGCATAACCGGGGCCTGTACTTGATTGGGTGCAGCGGGTAAAGATTTTTGTTGATGCAGCAAAGGGACTGGATTGTTTGCATGACAAGGTCCATCCTTAAATAATTCAGAGATATTAAGTCTAGCAATGTGTTGATATTTTAGGATCTAAGAGCCAAAATTGCCGATTTTCAACCATTCAAAACAATCACCCCGATATGGCTGCGCACTTACATTCTACTCGTGTTTTGGGAATTCTTAGCTATCGTGTGCCATAATAATAATTATATTATAAACCATTTTCATATATATGCATCTACCCAGCGGCAAAGTGGACGAGATGGTTCGGCTCACTGGCTACATTAGGTAATTTTTTAGCTGCTGGGTCAGGTTGGGCAAGTCTATTACAAACTTATAAATCACAACTTTCAATTTCTAAATGGATAGTGACATTCATATGATAGTGTATACAATATCATATTATTACTACATGCTTTTGTCATGTAAATGAACTTTATTATTTAGCAAGGTGTCTTCAATGGCACTGTTATATAGATATGCAATGACCGGACAGCTTACACAAGAGTGATGTTTATGTTCATATTGGTCTGTTACAGTAACATACCTTTGGTTTATTAAGATTTGTTCAATAATGTGGACATGGTTTTTGTGGTGAACTGCAATAAGTTGTAAGTGGTGGTGCACATTTCTTTTCTTTTCTTTCTACGAATACTTATTAAAACATAGTTTACACATTTCTATTCTTTTTGCGTATCTTGCGGCAAAAAACCTAAGTATCATAATGTTGTATTGTAACCCATTTGTGGATCCCGCTGCAACGCGCGGGTAAACCCACTAGTTTTAATAAAGAATTAAACTTAGGCTTAGGTAAGTGTTTTTATTGTCTAGAAATATCTTATTAACAAGGATCCCCCATTCGTAGTTTTACAAAAAAATGTAATCTCGTTAGTCCTACAAAAAAGGCTTAAGCTAAGTCCACCATCGTGGGTTCCATTTTTTATTTTGTAGACCTACACGATTTTAATTTTTAAACTTTAGCGAAAGTTAGTTTTAGTTAAAGTTTGTGGTTAATAACCGAAATAACCATAACCGAAGTTTGGTTATGGCTATGGTTAATGGTAAAACCGAACCAAACCGACCCATGCACACCCCTACACTGAACTACAAAATTGATCACCACCACACTGTACTTTCAACTTCTTGGCTTGTGTCACTCTCAGACTAACCATGGTTAGTTTTTTTTTTTTTGCTAACATGCCCATTTTTGATGACGTGGCATGGTCAAAATTAACACATCGCCATGCCACATCAGCAAAAATGTCCACGTCTGTGACACCCGGCAAATTCTGGTTAACAACGTTGTCTAGATGAAAGTCTACCTTAGCGAGTCACGCGTATATTGTACTTAACTGGGTTAGTTAAGTCGGGTTATGGTTCGGGAACTATCGGTTTAGTCTAGAGGATCATTGGATGTTGGTCTAGGGGTTCATTAGATGTCGGTCCTTAACCAAGTGTACAAACGGTGACGATTTGTAGGATCGTCAGGGCATACGGAACATACAAGTCTCGAGTCCCGGGAATTGGTGAACGAGGGTGAATATGTGTATTTACATGTGTTATGTGTTTACAATCATTATGTGACTTGTCGGTATGTGAATATGTGTTAACATATGTTAAAACGGGGTTTAACGCACAAAACGCACGAAACCAGCCCCTATAGGCGATTAGGGAAGCCTAATCGCCCATAAGGGAGGCGAGTAGGCATCATATGGGGCGAGTAAGGGACTGATCGCATGACTGTTCATGCGATTAGGCCCCAATCGCATGAACTTACATGCGATTAGGCTTCCTGATCGTGTGTAAAGCTGCATAATCGCGTGTCACGTGCTGGACGACTAAAAACGACTATAAATACCATACTTGACCTCATAAACTTCATTATACAAACCCTAGTCGTCCCATAACCTGCCCCAACACACACACAACCTCTGGAACGCGATTTTTGATCAAAACACAAGGTTTCAAGCTTAATCCTTCATTCTTTCACATTTCTAAGGTTTGGTTTCCATCCATGAATCTTTATAAACGTTTTTAATCAATCCCTAATGGTCCAGACCTGTTCTAAAACGGAAAAGCTTTCTGAAAATCGTTAATAAGTATTGATAATCGAATTCTAACTAGTATACATGTGTTATGTGTGTTTATGATTAGAAAGCTAGGGTTTTTATGATTCAAGGTGAATGAATGATATGTTATTATTGTTAGATCAGAATAATAATGATATTATGATGATAAAATCTGAGAATTGAATATTAGGGTTATAGTTACGCATGTTAGTATGATGATTGCATGCTATGTGAATGGTGTTTGGATTACGTGATTGCATGCAGGGCTGATAATACGAGGCAAAACGAAGGGTTTTAGTTGAAACATGTTTAGAATAGTGTTTGGGATGATATTGGGTAGTTACACACGTTCTGGATCTGATTTGGAGCGCTAAACGCGCGAAAAACTGGAACAGCAAGGTTACAGGCGATTAGCAATCCTAATCGCCTATGTTAGAGGCGATTAGGAGGCCAATCGCCAGTTTTTCATGCGATTAGGGCCTAATCGCTAGTTTTTACATGCGATTAGCCCTGATTGCTAGTTTTTACATGCAATCAGCCCTAAATGCTAGTTTTTACATGCAATCAGCCCTAAATGCTAGTTTTTACATGCAATCAGCCCTAAATGCTAGTTTTTACATGCAATCAGCCCTAAATGCTAGTTTTTACATGCAATCAGCCCTAAATGCTAGTTTTTACATGCAATCAGCCCTAATTGCTAGTTTTTATATGCAATCAGTCCTAAATGCTAGTTTACTTTTCCTAATCGCGTGTACTGCTGCCGTAAGTGTAAATTAGCATTCCGAGACCCGATTTGACATATAGTAACATGCTAGGAACCTCGTAACATATCTAATAACTTGGTAACATATGTTTGGATGTAATTCGGTGATACGTGAACTATGTGCTATAACTTGTTGTGCGTTAACGTCTGTTAAGTGTGATTGCATGATTGCATGTTTGAGAGCGTAAACATAACACGGGAAGTCTCGAGTCACCAATGGGATGTCGAGTCTTGTACTTTGGGTCAGTTAAACAGTCACGGTGTTTTCAAACGAACTTGGTTATGGTCTGGACATCTAGGGACTAATTAACCTGCGGGTTATTAGTCTAAGTACTTGTAACTGTCATATGTTAGGTCGCCGCTTTACGGGACTAGCATAGCAGCTGAGTTTACTCGGGTTAAGGAGTAACGCAACTTAAGGTGAGTTTACGGCCCCTCTTTTAAACTGGTTTCATACTTTCGGGGGAGAAAACATGTGTTAAAACGATTATTTGGTAACTACTGTCATACTATGGGTTTCTATTGTGTACTACACGATCTTTGGAAGTCCCGGGGGGAACCATGAATGTGCGGGTTTGCACAACGGGGAAATGTGAATAGCGCTATTGGGAGTGACCAACCCCGCTCGTCGACTTGGAGGGTCGGCGGGTGCATATTGTCTCAAACAGGAACAACAGGAACAACAGGGTTACTACATCGGGCACACATTTGGTATTCGATTTAGTAATGGTTTTCCAATCGTGGTAGTAACAAAACATACGCCTAGCTAGCGTACACTGGTTTTCGATTTGTTATAGTATGGACAGGTTGACTTGGTACTTGGATACAAAACCTGTAAACTCACCAGCATTTTTGTGCTGACGTAAACTTTTACATGTTTTCTCAGGTCGCTAAGGTAGCACGACTGGACTAGGGCGCACGCGTCTGCACGGCGTCTAACTAGGGTTTCATGGTCTTATAAACGTTGAACTATTGTTTCACTGTTGAGATACTGTTTTGAATAAGCTTCCGCTGTAAACGGAATTTTTAAACTATGTTTTGAAATTGCATTTATATTCATTTAGACTTGTTTATTGTGATCGTTGGTTTGGATCCTGGTTTGTCATGCGCCTCGCGGTAAAACTCCGCAAGTGGATTTTGAGGGTGTGACAACGTCAGCAAGCCATGTAGGACAAAATTAACACATTACCATGCCACATCAGCAAAAATGGTCACGTCAGCAAAAAAGCTAACATTGTTAGTCCGAGTGTGACACAGACAAAAAAGTTGAAAGTACAGTGTGGTGATGATCAATTTTGTAGTTCAGTGCATCAGCGGCTAATAATCAATAGTTTAGGATATTAAAAATCCAATAACCCATTTTAAATCTTATATCATTGAACATCCAAAAAAAAAAATAAAAAATTACATCAATACAGAAGAAAGACTTTGATTCTAACACTTTTAGATAGTAGAAGTGAGTCTTTTAAAACTTTATTATCGGCAAGAGCGTTCATTAAAATACGGATTTTTGAATCCAACAACTTTCACTAGTATGCGAAGTGAAAACAATCACGTTCTATAGTAACATATTATTTGAGAAAATAGGTTTTTATTTTTGGGCATCAAAGTTGGAGAGAGTATTTAGTACAAAGTACCTTAACTTACAAAGTGTAGGAAGACACCAAAAATGGCCACGTGTAACTTGACGGTTATAACATCTGAAGCCAATTCAAGGGTAATATAGACTTTTCAATCCCTCATTTAATCACGTAATAATACATTACCTGTTTTATCGTTAAATCCGAATTCAAAATTTTTATAACTGATTTCACAATATTCCATCATTATTTGTTACCTTATTGAAAAATCTAATCACAGTACATCTGTCGATCAAATTTTTTTCGACATTCATATTCAATTGAAGAGTTGATTATCATGTTCAGTAGGTTACTCTGTTTTTTTAATTTTAACTAAAACAGAGCATTCATAAAACGAAGAAGAAATCATACCCTGTAACCCAAAAAAAAAAAAGAGCATTCATCAAACGAAGAAGAAATCATACTCTGTAAAAAAAAAAAAAAAGAACAGAGCATTCATCAAACGAAGAAGAAATAAAGTTCAGAGATGAACAGAGGCTGATAGATAACTGTTTTATATTGTAGATATTACTGAGTGCGTTTTATGATATCACTGAGTGCGTTTTATGTTTTATGTTTTATGTTTTATGTAAGTGCATTTTATGATATCAATGAATGCGTTTTATACTTTATGTAAGTGTGTTTTATGATATCACCGAGTGCGTTTATGATATCACTGAGTGCGTTTTATATAAGTGTGTTTTATGTTTTTACATTGTAAGTTAATTATCATCAATAGATAAGTGCGTTTTATGATATCACCAAGTGCATTTTATGTTTTTACATTGTAAGTTAAATATCATCAACATGTAAGTGCGTTTTAACAACATGATCATGTGAAATCAAAATCAATGAAAAACTGAAAACGCCTTTATAACTTTCATTAAACGCACAAACAAACTCATTCGTTCACTTGCTTCACCTGTTTCATACAAACGTAATTTTAGGGTTTTCATTTCTTCTTCATTTGTTGAATGCTCTTTTTTTTTTTTTTTTTTTTTTTTTTTACAGAGTATGCTTTCTTTTTGAGTTTTAAATTTGTGAATTCCACGATTATAGCAATTGATAATAACGGTCCATAAATGAGATGATTTGAGCGCGATTATTAAAAAAAATCAAATTATTATACTCGCAATTTGTCTAATTTGTCCTTCTCTTGTTAACTGAAACTAAAAACACGCGTGGTAATTAATTTAGGATGATGTTTGATTAAAATGCAGATCGATGGCCAGGATTGCTTCTTACACTTTGTATTTTAAGGAGCCTTTGTACAATAGTCTCTCAATGTCGAATGAGATTAATTTCTCTTCGGAATCAAGTTTACGTGAAAATAAATAAATAAATAAATCTTACAATTTTATAATTTTCCACCACCCAAAAAACTATTTGCATATGTTAATGGATATATCATATATGTTATAATGTAGACCACTTAAATTGTACAATGTACAGCCTTCCTCAACCTTTGGGTAAGGTTGTGGATAGAACAATTTGGTATTTGGTATGATACTTTCTTCTACACTAGCTTTTTTTTTTTTTTTTAAAAAAAAAAAAAAAAAAAAAATCTATAAAAACTTCTTTTAACACATCAATGTTGTTACTAACACAAAGCCTCTTCAACAACACCACTCTAAATAGCTTTGTTGGCACCACATATAATATGGCTAAAAACACTCAAGACTCGAATAGTCTCCCTCTACAAGAAACAATAGTCCATAACAAGAAAGCGGCCCGAGCCATAGAGCTTGTGGTTCTTTCTCTTCTCGTATCAGTTGTTGTTTATCGAGTCGTTTATTTCAAAGACCAAGACCAGTACCTCCCTTGGCTGCTTGCGTTTCTATGTGAGTCATGGTTTACTTTTAACTGGATTCTATCGGTGTGTATCAAGTGGAATCAATGCACCACGAAAACGTACCCTGACAGACTCTTGAAGAGGTAAAATTATCTAAGACTTTGTAATCCTAAGTGTTCACCGTCTTGTGCATATATTTCTTGTAGATGAATATGTAATATTCTTGCATACTTGAAGATGGAACTTTAATTTGAGCTTGTTTATCTGACTAAATATGCTCCAGGGTAAGTGATTCGGAGTTTCCGCCTGTGGATATATTCGTAACAACTGCCGACCCTATCTTTGAGCCGTCTATCATAACAATGAATACGGTGTTATCTTTGTTAGCAGTAGATTATCCAGCCAACAAGTTAGCTCTATATTTGTCTGATGATGGTTGCTCACCTCTTACATTCTATTCCCTTGTCGAGACAACGAAATTCGCAAAACTATGGGTCCCTTTCTGTAAAAAGTATAATGTTCAAGTTAGAGCTCCGTTCCGATACTTTAATTCTAAGTCCACGCCTTTAGAAGATGATTCACTAGAGTTCCAACATGAATGGAAAATGATGAAGGTAACAATCCTAAATACCTTTTTAGTATAAATTAACAAAGCAATAGTTATCAACTATATATTCAATTTTATTATGGTTTATATTTTTGTACCATATGCATTTTTTATGGTACCGCATCTTATAATTTTTCTTTTCGTTCCTTAGACTTTGGGAACTTTTCATGTTTTTCCAATTAGTGTATTAATAACTTTTGTTGCTCTTCCCATAGTTTATTAGTAAAAATACAATACAACCATTTAGTTTAGTTTGATCTTTAATAAACCGTATACTCTATAGGTTTGCTACTACTACTATTATTATTTGTATTATTTTATTATTATTATTATTTAGGTTACGGTTTTTTAGTTTTTTTATTTCTTTTTTTTACGTGGATTTTTTTATCGTTTCGACTTGATTGTTCATTTTTACAATAACGTTTTACGTTTCGGTCTAAATTTTGCGAGTTAACCCGCGATGATGCTTGTGCGTGGTTTAATGTTTTTACGTTTTAATGACTCCTTTGCAATGCACAACTCCTAATTCGACTTAACTATTCTTTTATATGCTTTATGTTTCAGTCTAAGTTTTTGCAAGTTAATACTCAGCAAAGCACGTACATATACGGTTCTTAAGACACGTTGCCTATATTCATATTTATGGTTCTTAAGACGTCTTAATATCCTTCTATGCATATCATTATTTTTTTTATGTTTACCCTTTAGATTGTTATGCCGAGTGTTAGTATCATACCAGTATAATATCAGGTTGAATTGATACCGACTGAATTCCCGTCACGTAGCGCCGGGAATCCCACTAGTTGTAATACATAATTTAATATATCACTTTTAACACCTAATATTAAATTAATAATTAAAAAGTATTTATTAATCTACTACAATAATTTTAATACATTTTTAAGTTTTAAACGAATTAGATTACATCAAATTCGTTTTTAGTGGGCTCGAACCTTGAACATAGAAGAGTTTTGGTATAAATGTAAAGTCCAATACCAAGTAACCAAGGCCGGTTTTGAGGGGATGCCGGGAGGACTCCTGGCCCGGCCCAATCTTTAGTGGGGAATTGTGACCGACGACAGTGGCGGATACTGGAATAGAATTCATCGGAATAATCTAAATGATCTGTACATAGTGTTGGTGTTACATGGTATAAATGGGGTTGTTTTGAGGGAGATGATGACATAGTGTAAATACTAGAAAATGATGGGGGTATTATAGACAATAACTTAAAATTAATCCCTTATCCTTTTATTTTGATGTTAGTTCCGATTTTTTGCTCGCCCTAGGCTCAAAACACTTAAGTTAAAAAAAACTTCAGGGATTCGCAATGATATCCATCCAGAAGGTATTGTTGGATAAAATAAACTGTGAAGAATTGATTCATCAATTTGATATTACTTTAATCGTCGTTTTAAAAAATATAGTTTACGTTATTTATTTCGTAAATATTTAAAACTAAGAGGCACATATTTTCCGGCTCGACCCGAGCACTTGAATTCTCAGGAACGGCCTTGCAAGTAATTATTAAACTTTGATTTAACTATGAGAAATCATACACTTACAAAAACAAATATAAAACCCATGTGACCTCAATATCTACAAAATCAAATGCTGTTTTGTTTGTCTGGTTTCAGAAGGAATATGGGGAGCTTTACAAAAAAATCGATGTTGCATCTCAGAGGCCGTTCATATGTGATCATGATTCAGATTTTGCTGTTTTCGATGGGGTCCATCGGTCGGACCATCCTACCATCATTAAGGTATTCCCATTTGCTGTTTAAACAAACGAGTTCACAAATTATTGATACAAAAGATTATGGATATTTAATCGAGTAATCCTAACTTGATCCACTAAATCATCTTTGTAACCAAGCATACTGTAAAAAATGTTGATACAAACATACACAACAATATAACACTGAACAAATACAAAGACAAAGCTTATAGCGACAAAACAAGGCGACCAAAACTTTTATTATTTAACCAACCCAGAAATCACCCAGACCAAACCCTAGATCTCTTTAAACAAAGAGATCATAAAAGAATACAAAGTCTATCAACTGATGAAACTATCAGTTGATGAAAATAAAGAAATACAGAACAATATGGAACGATCTTACAAAAGATACAAGAGGATGAACCACAAATATAAGACTAAAAACAGATGCAGACTATAGGATCTTCAACACTTGTTGAAGATCATAAACCAGACTTCAGATCGTCAAGGAATCACCAGAGAAACCCTAATCGCCCTGAGAAGACAGAGAGAAAACCAAGACAAAGAATAGAAAAAATGAATAATAATAATAATATCAGACGTATGAGAGCTATATATAGCTCTGACCACGATCCGTGTGATCTATAATCTGAGCCGTTCACAATCACCAAGAATCAATCTCAGCCATCCACAGAAAACACATATACGAATGGGCCAGACAGCTCAACACCTTTAACCAGCTAAGGCCCACTAGCAGAAGCCCATATAAACTATAAGCCCAAATACTCAACAGACTTATGTAAGCCCATAACAAACAATCCAATTCGTACGTTATCAATATAAATGTTAACACAAATGTAAAATCATGAAATTAGGCATTAACACAAGATATGTTAATACATATTTTTAACATCCCCCCTTGATTTCATGATTTAAACAAATCTATCATACCAAGTCTCGAACAAAGTTCATTATGTTGAACTTGCCCTAAACCCTTAGTAAGAATATCTGCTACTTGATTAACAGAATCTACTTTAACAGTTTTGAAGAAAACCTTTTGTAATTTTTTCACGAACAAAATGCAAGTCAATTTCAAAATGCTTCGTTCTATCATGAAACACCGGATTCGCAGCAATAGAGATTGCTGCTTTACTATCTGAATATAACTTAACAGGTAGATTAACCTGAACTTTCAACTCATTAAGTAAGTTTGCTATCCAAACCAACTCACAAGTTGTCGAGCACATTGCTCGATACTCAGCTTCAGCTGTTGACCGAGAAACAGTGCTCTGTTTCTTGCTTTTCCAGGAAATAAGTGACCTTCCCAGAAAAACACAAAATCCGGTAACGGATTTTCTTGTTTCAAGACATTTTGCCCAATCAGAATCTGAATAAGCAAAAAGCTCAAAACTATCACTTTTCCTAAACATTAATCCTTTTCCAGGACTCTGCTTTAAGTATTTTAACAACCTTAAAGCAACCTGCAAATGTCCTTTGCAGGGTTTATGCATATACTGACTTAAGTTCTGCACTGCATAACTTATGTCAGGCCTGGTTAAGGATAAATATATCAACTTCCCTATTAATTTCTGATAACCTGTAATATTATCCAGAACCTTATTATCTTTTAAGGTTTTTATGGACACCAGGTAACCAGATTCAATAGGAGTCTGTACAGGTTTACAACCTAAATAACCAAAGTCATTCAACAACTCAAGACAATACTTCCTTTGGTTTAGACTAACACCTTCATTAGTATATAAGACTTCAATACCAAGAAAGTATTTAAGAATTCCTAAATCTTTAATAAGAAACTTCTCACTAAGACACTGTTTAACTTTAGTTATTTCATTTTTATTGTTCCCAGTTACAACTATATCATCAACATAGACCAATAAGACAGTTAAATCATCCCCTACTGATTTAACAAACAAGGAATAATCACATATACTCTGAACAAACCCCATTTCAACCAAGACATGAGTTAATTTCTCATTCCATTGTCTTGGGGCTTGTTTTAGACCATAGAGAGATTTAACCAGTTTGCATACCTGATTCTCTCCTTTAGAATAATATCCTTCAGGAGGAATCATGTATACATCCTCAGTTATAGTACCATATAGGAATGCATTATTTACATCCAGCTGGTACAAAGGCCAGTCATTTTGAACAGCTAAAGAGATGACACTTCTTACTGTCACCATCTTTACAACCGGAGAGAAGGTTTCACCATAGTCTAACCCTTCTCTTTGATTGTAACCTTTAGCTACTAGTCTAGCCTTATACCTATCAACCTCTCCATTTGATTTATACTTTACTTTATATACCCACTTACATCCAATGGCTTTTCTGCCTTTGGGAAGATTGGTCAAAGTCCAAGTGTTATTCCTATGCAAAGCCTCCATTTCAGCATTCATTGCTTCTACCCACTTAGGGTCTTTAGAGGCTTCACTATAACAACTTGGTTCAACCAACTTATCTAGACTAGACACAAAACATCTATTTTCCATAGACAGACAAGAGTAATTTACAACTCTCTCAACACCATACTTAACTTTACCCTCTACCACATATTCATTATACCTTTTAGGCAAAACAGAGTCCCTATGTGACCTCCTAAGACTAGTAAATCTATCTCCCTCAGGGCTATTAAACTCTTCATGCGAACTACTACCCTCAGGACAATCAGTCCCCCCAGCTCTAGATTCAGGTTGCTGATCAGGCAACACCTGATCTGCCCTCCTGGAATCTGAACCAGGGTCATCTAATTGACCCTGAGTGAGTTCTTGAGTATCAGTAGGTCCCCCTTCATCATCGGGAGGTTTAGAATTTGACTCATTTTCTGAAACTGTTTTTGAAATATCATGTTGATCAAAAAATTAATGTGATTAATGTCATTTAAAAAACTAGTTTCACTATTATTTTTAAAGGGGAAGATGTCCTCATAAAACTTAACATCTCTTGAGAACATCTCCTATTTTTTATCAATACTCCACAACTTGTATCCTTTTTTAAACACAGAATAGCCAATAAGCACACACTTATCAGCTCGACTAAAAAGTTTATCAGTTTCAGTTAACACAGTTTCAAAACAAAGACACCCAAAATTTTTTAAATGAGTCAAAGTTGGGGGGAACCCATAGACTAACTCATAGGGACACTTACCAGACAATACAGAAGAGGGAGTCCTGTTGATCAGATATGCAGCAGTTAGCACACATTCAGACCAAAACCTAAGTGGGACTCCACTCTGAAACAACAAGGACCTAGCTATGTTAAGTAGATGCCTATGCTTTCTTTCCACAACTCCATTTTGTTGTGGAGTGTAAGCACAGGAGGTCTGATGTATTATACCTCTTTTGTTACAAAAAGACTTCATTTGATTATTCACAAATTCGGTTCCATTGTCACTTCTGAAAATCTTTACAAGTTTTTTTAAACTGAGTTTTTACCATTTCATAAAAATCTCAATGTTTTCAAAAACTTCATACTTTCCTTTTAACATATAAACCCATACAGTTCTAGACCAATCATCTACAACAGTAAGGAAGTATTTGTACCCTTCCTTACTAGTAACTTTATAAGGTCCCCATACATCAAGGTGAATCAAGTCACCTACTTCTTTAGTCTTGTGTTCACTTAAAGGAAAGGGAACCCTAGACTGTTTGGCCTTGTGACATACCTCACAAGGCTCAGAAGTATTAACACTCAGACCTAATGAATCTTTTAACACAGCTAGAGCTTGGTCAGAGGGATGCCCAAGTCTAGAATGCCATAAACTAGATTCAGACACACTATTAAAGCATAAGTGACTAACATGTTGATCTGCACCAGCTATGTACAAACCATCACATTCTTTACCAGTCACCAGGATTCTCTTGGACTTGGAATCATGGACATAACAAGCATACTCATCAAATAAAACTGTCAACTTGTTGTCTTTGGACAACTTTTGGACAGAAACAAGATTAACACAATACTCAGGTATTAAGAACACATCTCTTAAGTAAACACCCTCTGCTAGTTTAACATCTCCTATTTTAGTTACCCTAGCACTAGTACCATTAGGATGTTTAACAAAGATGTTATATTTTGACACATCAACACAGTTAACCATCTGATCTTCATTACAGACCATATGTTGGTTTGCCCCTGAGTCCATAATCCAACCACACTTAAGGGCAAACTTTAAGAACTGTGAACAACTGGAAAAATTTCCAAAGATACTGTATAGTTTAGACAAAACAGACATATTAGAGTACCCTTTAAAGACACATGTCTCACCTCCAGCATTGGAGTTCTGTCCTTGACTTTCACCACCAGACTTGTCACCAATGAGACTCATCAGTTTAGTTATCTGTTCAGAGGTGAAAGGCATGACAGTAGAAGATGACACATTATTACTAGACATATTTGTTCTCCTACTGTTTTTATTCCCTGTTGTGTTACTTTTAGACACTTGACCAGGTATTTTCTTTTTGAAACCAGGGGGGTACCCTACCAATTCATAACATCTATCAACTGTATGTCCAATCATGTTACAGTGTGTACATTTTAGATTAGGATTAGGACCTCTATTGACCTTCCTATTATTATCAGAAAACTGATTTCCAGTAGACAAGAAAGATACATTTGGACCTTTTACATTAGAGTTAGAACCTCTATGAGATTCTTCTCTAGAGATAATTGAAAAAGCAGTTTTAACACTAGGTAGGGGTTCCCTGGTTAACAAGGTAGTTCTAACTGGCTGATATACTTCATCAAGCCCCATCAAGAACTGCATTAATTTGATTAGTGTACTCAAATCATTGTAGTCCTTTGAGGCCTTACAAGTACAAGCAGGCAGCTGAATCATAGAGTCAAAATTTTTTCCATAAGGTGTTTAACCTATGATAATACTTAGCTACACTACTACCATTTTGAGTTATAGAGTTAATTTTGTTGATACATGTTAAACACTATAGATCCATCTATTTTATTATATGTTTCATCTAACTCTTCCCAAACATCTTTAGCCAATTTAGAAAACACCTGTCCTAAGAATAGTTCTTCACTAACAGAGTTTAACAACCAAGATAGTACAACTGAGTTGCACCTATCCCATTGTTTCATAAGACTATCATCATCCTCAGATCTGATACAAGTTCCATCAACAAAACCAAACTTATTTTTGGCTTGCAAAGCAAGCTTCATAGAATTAGCCCACACGGTATAATTCTCTGTCCCTTTAAGTTTGATTGTTGTTATGGTAAGACTACTTGTATCACTTGGATGAAGATACAGTGGATCACTAATATCCAGTTTACTAATAAGAGTAACTATACTACCTGCTGAATCAGAACCTCCTGATCCAGAGGTAGGAGGTATAGGGGCTTCAGTATCACCCATAATACCTTAACACACAAAACAGAACACAAAGCAGACAAGATATAAAAACAAACAAGACAAGACTTCTAAGGCGAAGCTGTGACAGTGATCCAGATCACGGGTTCGTCACTCAAATGGTGCCCGTGCAGGTCTTATCACAGGAGCCTGTTCCTAATAGACCAGACAAGACAATACACAAGATCAACAACAATGCCGGTCCCCCTAACCCGGCCAAGACTTCTAGACAGACAGATCAAGAACAGAAACACTTACAGAGTACTCCAGCAGCGACAAACAAATACAATATTAAGAATAGAGAACATACAGAGTACTCCAGCAGCAAACAAAATACAAATAGACCGCTTACAACCAGTGATCAATCAATCACAGATCCAAGACCAACGATGTAACACCCCAACCGATGGCGGAAACATCGGGGTGCCACGTATTGATGATTGTTTTCAGTAGCACATGGTATAATATAAATTTTAAATAATTTATTCAAACATAATATTCAAAATGTGAAATAATGTCTAAGAATTCAAATACATAACATCCAAATAATAACTTCAAAAACTTCAAATAAACTTCAAGATAAATCTTCATGCTAACTCAAGCCTCAGCTTCATTGTTACCTGAAACATGTTAATTTTGAAAGTATTTTGGGTCAACATAAGTTGGTGAGAATTACATAGGTTTTTGATGATAAAATGAATAAAATGTTATGCAATTCATGTGTCATGTTAATCTAGCCCATATGTGAGAAACATATTAGAAATAAATCGAGTGCATAATCAACCCTGCTGACTGTTATAAAATAATACATACCATACACTTATGGTCCCAATGAATAATGTTATGCGATAACAAACACCCACGTAACCTTGGTAGGAGGCACGTATCCGGGTGGGATTGTCAGTCCAATAGATCTATCAATGTATACCGTCGGCTGATCAATGTTAATGATTATGCTAGAATGTGCTTACTCTAATCATGTTCAAGACAATATGCAACATAGAAAACACACAAACACATTGATGATTGAATTGCAATGAAAAGTGTTATAACATGTTTCACCCCAAAAAGTGGTGATAAAAGGGGCTATGTAAACTCACCTTAGCAAATGTTAACTTGTTTGAAAGATATGATAATTGTGTTGCCCAAAGTGATTTCCAAATATTACCCTATAATGAGGTAATATATATAATAAGTCTAAGTCTATATAAACTAATATGTGCATTCTAGGGTTTCGATTTGGGGATAATCAATTGTTAAATTTAATTCAAAAATGTTAATTAAATAAAGAAAATTGGATAATTAATGAAAAATAGTCTTTTTATAAAGTTTGAATTTTGAATGAGTACAATAAAGTGTTTGAAGCAATAAAATAATTTTTATAAAATTATTTCATTTAAAATAGATTTTTAAATCTATTTATTTATAAATAGCCAATTATTAACTTTAATATTAAAAATACTAAAATTAAAGAAATCTATTTTTAAAAATCATAATTCTGATCTAAATGATTAAACATAATTTGTATAAAATTTTGGTGTAAAAATGATGAAAATTGGATTTATTATGAATTAAATATGATTAAATCTTACAAAAATTGATTAAAAATAATAAATAAATGATTTACTGAATTAAAAATTATTTCAGTAAAGTTTTAACTTTATAAAAAGTTAGGATAATTTTTGGAGAATTTAAATAAACTGTTTTGATATAATAATGGATTTTTATAATTATAATAGTATAAAAATGATTTAATTATTATAAATATTAAATAAAAGAATTTCTGAAAAATAAAAGTTGTAAATAAATCTTTTATATCAGATTAAGTAATATTAATTTTTTTAGAATTTATAAAAAAGTTTAGGTATTTAAAAAGAATTTTAAAAGATTTAAAGGATTTAATATATATATATATAATTAATTATATAGTAAAAAGAAAAGAAAAGAAAAGAATGCAAAAAAACTGGTCAGTGCCGGGACTCGAACCCGGGTGACCCGTGTGGAAGCCTAGTGTCTCAACCACCTGGCCTAGGCCGGTGGTTGTGATGACTTCTGTTTTAAAATTAATAAATACACGATGAACCAGAAGCTTTATCCCCAAATTATGAACGCGATGAACCCTAGCTATGCAATTAGATGATCCAGGCAACAATAGCCCGATTAATGTTGGGGCTATTGTTGCTTGGTTGCCGATGAACTAAACCCACCAAATAAATTAAACTCACAGTGTGGTGATGATGATTATGATCGGGTCAATGAGAAAAGTCAACCACGAACAGAAAACAACGATCAGAGCAGTAATAGAGAGAAATAGAGATTGAGGAGAGGTATGAGCGAGTTTTCAAGGTCCAGGAGGTCTCAATTTATACTAATAGATTAGGGTTAGGGTTAATTGTGTAGTTGACTTTCCATATAATAGAACGCGGCCAATAAGACGATTAGGGCAACAATTGCCGTGTAATTTGTGTGCAATCGTGTTGTAATGGGCCGGATAATGCACGAGTTTACCATAATTATAACAATCACGCGTTAATTTCATGGATTGGGCAACAAGGAATACCACAGTTGACTTTTCCTTGTCAACTGTGGGATTTTAAAGCGCGTATAAGATAATTATTGATCCGGGATTATCACAAGAAAAAGGCCAGCCCAGCTGGTTTGTGCATTGTGTTAGTTGAACCGGCCTTGGCGCGGGTTCGAATCCCGGCCAAGGCAAAAACATTTTTTTTTTTGATTTTTAATTATCACACACACACATATAATAATATATATATCATTAGGGTTCCATAGAAGCGACAAAAATAATAAATGCGAGGATAATAATGAAACTTGACGTTTTATTAAATGTCGGTGCGTAACGTACAAGAATTTAAATGCGTAATGTTACAGTCTCCCCTACTTTTAGGAACTTCGTCCCGAAGTTGGAGTTGGAGAGTCTGGTGGAAAAAGATGCGGATACTTCGACTTCATCTGGTCTTTACGCTCCCAAGTGAACTCTGGGCCTCGTTTAGATTCCCAACGAACCTTAACGATCGGAATACGACTGCGCTTGAGTTTCTTGACTCCAGTGTCAACAATCTCGACGGGTTTCTCGATAATGTGCATGCTTTCATCGATTTGCACATCCTCAAGAGGAACATGAAGGTTCTCATCTGCTAAGCATTTCTTGAGATTCGAAACATGGAAGGTCGGATGAACATTGCTTAGCTCGGGTGGAAGCTCAAGTCTGTAAGCCACTTTCCCAACCCTGTCAAGAATTTTGAAGGGGCCTACGTATCGAGGAGCTAGTTTTCCCCTTCTACCGAAACGAATAACTCCTTTCCAAGGGGATACCTTAAGTAGCACAAGGTCCCCAACTTGAAATTCCAAGGGTTTACGACGTTTATCAGCATAACTCTTTTGGCGACTCCGAGCCTTGAGAAGATTATCCTGAATAAGCTGGATTTTGTCTGTGGTTTCCTGGATTAGTTCGGGTCCAGTAATACGATCTTCACCAACCTCGGTCCAACAGACAGGAGAACGACATTTCCGACCATAGAGTGCCTCAAAAGGAGCCATGTTAATGCTGGCGTGATAACTGTTGTTGTATGAAAACTCAACCAAAGGAAGATGAGAATCCCATGCGCCACCAAAATCGATGACACACGCCCTGAGCATGTCCTCAAGTGTCTGGATGGTTCGTTCAGTCTGACCATCCGTTTGAGGGTGATAAGCAGTGCTCAGGTTCAACTTAGTACCCAAAGCTTTTTGTAGAGATTCCCAAAAGTGAGAGGTGAAACGACCATCGCGATCCGAAATAATGTCCAAAGGTATACCGTGACGACATACGATTTCACTTACGTACATCCTTGCCAACCTTTCCACAGAATACTTCTCACGAATAGGTAGAAAGTGAGCTGACTTGGTCAAACGATCGACGATTACCCAAATACTGTCAAAACCTTTGGGTGTGCGAGGGAGTTTGGTGATGAAATCCATTGCTATGCTCTCCCATTTCCAGACAGGAATCTCTGGTTGTTCAAGCATACCAGATGGTCGTTGATGTTCAGCCTTAACCTTGGAACAAGTGAGGCATTTTGCGACGAATAGAGCAATGTCTTTCTTCATACCAGGCCACCAATAAGAATAACGAAGATCTTGGTACATCTTGTCAGCTCCAGGATGAATAGAATAACGAGACTTATGAGCCTCGTTCATGAGAAAAGTACGAAGATCATCACGGTCGGGAATCCACAGTCGATTAAGAAAATAAAGGAGACCATCGGGTTTGGTTTCAAGTTGAGTCTCAGCACCACAAGACATTTCATCGTACATGTTACCTTGGGTGACTGAGGTGTGTTGAGCCTGGAGAATGCGATCTTGGAGATCGGTACGAACTCTAGCACATTGGAGTTTGACACGCTCTTTACGACTAAGTGCGTCAGCCACAACATTCGCCTTGCCAGGATGGTAGCGAATTTCGCAATCATAGTCGTTAAGTAATTCAACCCAACGTCGTTGCCTCATGTTAAGATTCTTTTGATCGAAGACATGTTGGAGACTTTTGTGGTCCGTGAACACCACACATTTGGTCCCATAAAGATAATGTCTCCAAATCTTGAGTGCAAAGACAACAGCGCCCAATTCCAGATCATGGGTGGTATAATTTTTCTCGTGAATCTTGAGTTGTCGAGACGCATAAGCAATAACCTTTCCTCGTTGCATGAGAACACAACCGAGACCTTGGTTCGATGCATCACAGTAGACCACGAAATCATCATTACCATCAGGTAGAGACAAGACAGGAGCTTCACAGAGTTTCAGCTTAAGAGTTTCAAACGCTTCCTCTTGCTTAGGTCCCCACTCATAGGGTTTACCCTTGTGAGTTAAGGTAGTGAGAGGAACAGCGATCTTGGAGAAATTGGCGATGAATCGACGATAATAACCAGCCAACCCAAGAAAAGAACGGACTTCCGTGGGAGTGGTAGGAACACTCCAATTCTTCACAGCTTCGATTTTCGCAGGATCAACATGAATTCCGTTCATATCAATGACATGTCCCAAAAATTGAACTTCCTTAAGCCAAAATTCACATTTGGAGAACTTGGCGTACAGTTGTTCTTTCTTTAGGAGACTCAAGATAGAGTGAAGATGTTGCTCGTGATCGGATTTTGATTTAGAGTAAATCAAAATATCATCAATGAAAACGATCACGAATTTGTCGAGATAGGGTCTACAAACCCGATTCATCAGATCCATAAATACCGCGGGAGCATTGGTCAAACCGAAAGGCATAACCATGAATTCATAGTGACCGTAGCGAGTGCGAAAAGCTGTCTTGGGAATATCTTCATCGTGGACTCTAAGCTGATGATAACCAGAACGGAGATCAATCTTCGAGAAGTGGGTTGCTCCTTGAAGTTGATCGAAGAGATCGTCAATCCTAGGAAGTGGATAACGATTCTTGATGGTGAGTTTGTTGAGTTCACGGTAGTCAATACACATCCGAAGAGAACCATCCTTCTTTTTAACAAATAAGACAGGGGCTCCCCATGGAGAAGAACTAGGGCGAATGAACCCTTTATCAGAAAGTTCCTGTAATTGACTAGCAAGTTCTTGCATCTCAGAGGGTGCAAGACGATAAGGAGCTTTAGCAATAGGATTAGCACCAGGAACAAGATCAATACGAAACTCCACTTGTCGGGCAGGAGGCAAACCAGGTAAATCCTCTGGAAAGACTTCAGGATAGTCACGAATAATAGGAATGTCTTGGATACTTTTGCCTTTGTCCTTCTTCTCTATCACGTTAGCTAAGAAGGCTGTATACCCCTTTCGTAAGTACTTTTGGGCAGTAGTACAAGACATAAGCTTAAGCTCACCACAGGGTTTCTCACCATAGATCTTCAAAATCTCACCAGATTCGAGAGGAATGCGTATGACTTTCTCGAAGCACAGAATTTCGGCACGATGAGTTGACAACCAGTCCATGCCTACTATAACATCAAAACTACCAAGATGCATGGGAATAAGATCGATAGGGAAGGTATGATCATTGAGATTCAACAAGCAGTTACGAATAATAGAACCGATCGAAATAGACTTCCCGTTAGCTACCTCTACCACAAAAGGGTCTTCTAGATTAGTGTGGGGTAAGTTAAGTAAAGGTTCAAACTTCAGTGACACGAATGACTTATCAGCTCCTGAATCAAATAATATGGATGCATAGTGATTATTAATGAGAAACGTACCATTCACCACTTCATTGTTGTCACGGGCCTGATTAGCGTTGAGATTGTAGGCGCGACCTCGAGCACCTTGGTTCTGGTTGCGGTTCTGGTTTTGGTTTTGGTTCTGGTTCTGGTTTTGGTTACGGTTACGGTTAGGGCAGTTGTTGATGTAGTGATTAGGGTTACCACACTCGTAGCATTGACCACGAGTAGGCCTGTTGTTTTGTTGGTTTTGGTTGGGAGCTGGGTTGTTGTTGTCTTGGGCAGCAGGAGATCGACAGACGTTCACCAGGTGACCATACCTTTGACACTTAGTACAGAATCGACATGGCACCTGTGTGGGATGGTGATACTTGCAGGTGTTGCACAGAGGGTGAGGTCCGGTGTATGGTTTCTTGGCTGGGTTTTGGGCAGCAGGTGGAGTAGCAGCAACCATATAGTTTCTAGCCTTGCGCTTCTTGTTGCTTGAGGTCTCAGGCTTGACTTCAATTGCAGGCTGTGGAGTATCTTTGGCAACAGTCTTCTTAGAGCCCTTGCGAACCAGAGTACCATTCTTCACATGATTATCAGTAAGAGTGGCCGCTAGACGTTTGGCCTCTTCCAGAGTTGCAGGATTTCTACCCCAAACAGTGTCCTGGATTTGCATGGGCAGACCACCGATGTACTTCTCGATGGCTACCGGCAGAGGAGTAACCTTGTGTGGCAACAATAAGCTAAGTTCATGAAAGCGGGTGTTGTAGGCAAGATTTTCCCCACTATCTTGAGCCAAGGTGTGAAACTCATCCTCAAGCTTTTTGACTTCATTTCGAGGACAGAACTCCTCTTTCATGATCTCTTTGACCTGGTCCCAAGTCATAGCAAGAGCAACTTCGGCCCCACGAGTACGCTTTTCTTCATTCCACCATGTGAGTGCTCGTTTATGGAGAACACTCATGGCGTAACGAACCTTGAAATTATTGGGGCATTCACTGTTGATGAAGGTATTTTCAATACCCTCAAACCATTGGAGAAGTCCAGTTGCTCCTTCTTCACCGCTGAACTTTGGAGGGTTACAAGAGTTGAAGTGCTTGAGGGTGCAAGCTTGGGGTCCATTGCCATTGCCATTGCCATTGCCATTCCCGTTGTTGTGACCATTCCCATTCAATTGGATGACCTGAGCAAGCAAGTTGGGAACCAGAGTTGCGATTTGCTGCGCCATTTGTTGAGAAATGATCGCAGCCAGTTGAGCATCGACCCCATTGTTGTTGTGGTTAGGAACTTGGTCATGGTTGTGGTTATGGTTATCACTACCTTCTGCGGGGTTCTCACCATTGCTGTTGCGAGTGCTGCGACGAGGAGGCATGATCTGTAATAGACACAATGAAATGAATGAGAGTTCATATAAGGAATGTAATCATTTATTCATTAATTAAAACGAATAAACGAAAACGTTGACTTATCAAAGATTCTAAATTCTAATAACATATGAAGACATGCTTTAGCCTATAAGTGAACACTCATCCCGAGAATTCCCAGGTAGGCATCCGGGTCCCTCGTCTGATTGGGATATATGCGCAATGCCAGCCTAGACAGAAGACTCAGAATACAGGCGTTCACCCTTCCAGATTGCACGTGTTCGTTATTAAAATCTAGAACTTCGACGAGATCTCAAGGGGGTTCAGGTTAAACCTGAGGATTTTGTCCTATAAACCTAATGGTGGATCAGGATTGCAGCAGACAATTAAGAATAGTCACATGTGGGTTTAGGGCATAGGATAAGGATAGGATTAGGGAAGCAATTAGGGTTACAAGTAGGAGAAGCAAGTACTGTTTTAGTCCCTAAGGTTATAGTCTAGATTATTTCTAATAACCTAATTCCCTATAACCAAGGCTCTGATACCAATCTGTAACACCCCAACCGATGGCGGAAACATCGGGGTGCCACGTATTGATGATTGTTTTCAGTAGCACATGGTATAATATAAATTTTAAATAATTTATTCAAACATAATATTCAAAATGTGAAATAATGTCTAAGAATTCAAATACATAACATCCAAATAATAACTTCAAAAACTTCAAATAAACTTCAAGATAAATCTTCATGCTAACTCAAGCCTCAGCTTCATTGTTACCTGAAACATGTTAATTTTGAAAGTATTTTGGGTCAACATAAGTTGGTGAGAATTACATAGGTTTTTGATGATAAAATGAATAAAATGTTATGCAATTCATGTGTCATGTTAATCTAGCCCATATGTGAGAAACATATTAGAAATAAATCGAGTGCATAATCAACCCTGCTGACTGTTATAAAATAATACATACCATACACTTATGGTCCCAATGAATAATGTTATGCGATAACAAACACCCACGTAACCTTGGTAGGAGGCACGTATCCGGGTGGGATTGTCAGTCCAATAGATCTATCAATGTATACCGTCGGCTGATCAATGTTAATGATTATGCTAGAATGTGCTTACTCTAATCATGTTCAAGACAATATGCAACATAGAAAACACACAAACACATTGATGATTGAATTGCAATGAAAAGTGTTATAACATGTTTCACCCCAAAAAGTGGTGATAAAAGGGGCTATGTAAACTCACCTTAGCAAATGTTAACTTGTTTGAAAGATATGATAATTGTGTTGCCCAAAGTGATTTCCAAATATTACCCTATAATGAGGTAATATATATAATAAGTCTAAGTCTATATAAACTAATATGTGCATTCTAGGGTTTCGATTTGGGGATAATCAATTGTTAAATTTAATTCAAAAATGTTAATTAAATAAAGAAAATTGGATAATTAATGAAAAATAGTCTTTTTATAAAGTTTGAATTTTGAATGAGTACAATAAAGTGTTTGAAGCAATAAAATAATTTTTATAAAATTATTTCATTTAAAATAGATTTTTAAATCTATTTATTTATAAATAGCCAATTATTAACTTTAATATTAAAAATACTAAAATTAAAGAAATCTATTTTTAAAAATCATAATTCTGATCTAAATGATTAAACATAATTTGTATAAAATTTTGGTGTAAAAATGATGAAAATTGGATTTATTATGAATTAAATATGATTAAATCTTACAAAAATTGATTAAAAATAATAAATAAATGATTTTACTGAATTAAAAATTATTTCAGTAAAGTTTAACTTTATAAAAAGTTAGGATAATTTTTGGAGAATTTAAATAAACTGTTTTGATATAATAATGGATTTTTATAATTATAATAGTATAAAAATGATTTAATTATTATAAATATTAAATAAAAGAATTTCTGAAAAATAAAAGTTGTAAATAAATCTTTTATATCAGATTAAGTAATATTAATTTTTTAGAATTTATAAAAAAAGTTTAGGTATTTAAAAAGAATTTTAAAAGATTTAAAGGATTTAATATATATATATAATTAATTATATAGTAAAAAGAAAAGAAAAGAAAAGAATGCAAAAAAACTGGTCAGTGCCGGGACTCGAACCCGGGTGACCCGTGTGGAAGCCTAGTGTCTCAACCACCTGGCCTAGGCCGGTGGTTGTGATGACTTCTGTTTTAAAATTAATAAATACACGATGAACCAGAAGCTTTATCCCCAAATTATGAACGCGATGAACCTAGCTATGCAATTAGATGATCCAGGCAACAATAGCCCGATTAATGTTGGGGCTATTGTTGCTTGGTTGCCGATGAACTAAACCCACCAAATAAATTAAACTCACAGTGTGGTGATGATGATTATGATCGGGTCAATGAGAAAAGTCAACCACGAACAGAAAACAACGATCAGAGCAGTAATAGAGAGAAATAGAGATTGAGGGAGAGGTATGAGCGAGTTTTCAAGGTCCAGGAGGTCTCAATTTATACTAATAGATTAGGGTTAGGGTTAATTGTGTAGTTGACTTTCCATATAATAGAACGCGGCCAATAAGACGATTAGGGCAACAATTGCCGTGTAATTTGTGTGCAATCGTGTTGTAATGGGCCGGATAATGCACGAGTTTACCATAATTATAACAATCACGCGTTAATTTCATGGATTGGGCAACAAGGAATACCACAGTTGACTTTTCCTTGTCAACTGTGGGATTTTAAAGCGCGTATAAGATAATTATTGATCCGGGATTATCACAAGAAAAAGGCCAGCCCAGCTGGTTTGTGCATTGTGTTAGTTGAACCGGCCTTGGCGCGGGTTCGAATCCCGGCCAAGGCAAAACATTTTTTTTTTTGATTTTTAATTATCACACACACACATATAATAATATATATATCATTAGGGTTCCATAGAAGCGACAAAAATAATAAATGCGAGGATAATAATGAAACTTGACGTTTTATTAAATGTCGGTGCGTAACGTACAAGAATTTAAATGCGTAATGTTACAAACGAGTCCGTTGACACCAGATCCACAATAACCTTCACAAAAAATAAAACAAGTCAAATAAGAGTAACAATCATGAAACAACAAGATCTGAGTTATTTCACCTCAGATCTATAGATCTAAACATTAGATCTATAAGACAGACAAGACAAACACAGCGGAAGACTATCAGAATCTTTTTGTTTTAAACATCAGGAGCCTTAAGCTCTGATACCATGTAAAAAATGTTGATACAAACATACACAACAATATAACACTGAACAAATACAAAGACAAAGCTTATAGCGACAAAACAAGGCGACCAAAACTTTTATTATTTAACCAACCCAGAAATCACCCAGACCAAACCCTAGATCTCTTTAAACAAAGAGATCATAAAAGAATACAAAGTCTATCAACTGATGAAACTATCAGTTGATGAAAATAAAGAAATACAGAACAATATGGAACGATCTTACAAAAGATACAAGAGGATGAACCACAAATATAAGACTAAAAACAGATGCAGACTATAGGATCTTCAACACTTGTTGAAGATCATAAACCAGACTTCAGATCGTCAAGGAATCACCAGAGAAACCCTAATCGCCCTGAGAAGACAGAGAGAAAACCAAGACAAAGAATAGAAAAAATGAATAATAATAATAATATCAGACGTATGAGAGCTATATATAGCTCTGACCACGATCCGTGTGATCTATAATCTGAGCCGTTCACAATCACCAAGAATCAATCTCAGCCATCCACAGAAAACACATATACGAATGGGCCAGACAGCTCAACACCTTTAACCAGCTAAGGCCCACTAGCAGAAGCCCATATAAACCATAAGCCCAAATACTCAACAGACTTATGTAAGCCCATAACAAACAATCCAATTCGTACGTTATCAATATAAATGTTAACACAAATGTAAAATCATGAAATTAGGCATTAACACAAGATATGTTAATACATATTTTTAACACATACAAATGAGTTAATATTTAAACACCAACTCACAAGTTACAACTTATGAGGAATTAGTCCGGCCAGAACAGAAGATATGTTTGTTGCTTAGCCAAATGTCCGATGAGATGTCCCAATGAGACAAACATGCCATAAGAGTCGCGGAGGCATTATCAACCTAGGATTTATGTTCCATTTGGTAAATTAATTGTTAAAATGTGTAATATAAGTTCAAGTATTAGCTGAGCTCCAAGATATCTCATGGTATTTTCATTGTCTAGAATAGTAGAATGTGGTTCTTTTAGTGGCAACCCAAGATTTATGTTGCATGTGGTAAATGCTGTAGGTTGTATCGGAAAACAAAGAAGGTATTCCAAGCAATATGCCCCATGTAATATACATCTCAAGAGAAAAGAGACCGAAACATCAACATCATTACAAAGCTGGAGCTATGAACGTTTTGGTTAGTCGGCTTTATTTTTGTTTCCTTAGACATGTTCAAATTTATAAGTGTATTACTTATTATAAACAATGTAAAAAAAAACGATATTATTGTGTGTGGAGTTTGTTTTAACCTTTACTGAATGATAAGCAGGCTAGAGTGTCTGGAGTAATGACAAATGCACCTCTAATGCTGAATGTAGATTGTGATATGTATGCGAATAATCCACAAGTTTTTCTTCATGCAATGTGTATGGTGTTTGGTTTCAAGGATGAAGAAAATTGTGCTTTTTACCAATTTCCTCAAGCTTTTTATGATGGATTGAAGGATGACCCGTTTGGGTGTCAACTCGCTGATCTCTTTGTGCGTATATTTGCTATAGTTTTCTGTTTTTCATATTTGGTTCTCCTAATACCAGCTCAAAGATCCTACATTTTGTTTTTCTAATCAGGTTTTTAATGTCTAAAAAAAACAAAGCTGTGTTTTTTTATTATCTAGGTTATTTTGGGGAAAATAATCAGTTTTGAATAACTAGTTTTATATTGGTTGCAAAGAAAAAAATATTTTATTAATTAAACTTTATTTGAACCTGGTTGAGAAGACTTTCCTTCTCTTTTCACAAAATTTCTCTCTTTTTTTTCAGATATATATAGAGAATTATTTTTTCACTTTGTAATATTTAATTCTTCAAGAATCACAAAATATCAATATAAAAATCATTATTAAAGTGCACTTTTATGCATCTCTTTGGTTATATGTAAGCAAAAACATATATGTGATGGGTATAGTAAGGGAACTGGTTACTGTTTTTATTTATTTATAAAATCACTAGAACTAACTACTTTTTTTTTCATGTTAAAATCAGTATCTAGCAAATGGAATATCATCAACTCAAGGCACGGTCTACGCAGGATCAAATTGTTTTCATAGGCGGAAGGTTATTTATGGTTCATCTCCAAATGATACAAAAAAATATGGTATATATACTTATTATTATTATTATTATTATTATTATTATTATTATTATTATTATTATTATTATTATTATTATTATTATTATTATTATTATTATTAGAACATGTTTTCCCTCTTCGTGACCGCTTTTTGAATGGAAATTCGTGTTTAGTTGTTGATCTAACTCTTTATATATATATATATATTTCTCAAATTAAAACAGGTAGCATCAATAATGAAGATTTACAAAAAATATTTGGAAAATCAATTGAGTTAAGAGAATCAGCTTCTCAGATATTATCAAAATCAAATTCAAAGATGGAAATCCAGAGAAGTCCCTCTAATTTCACTGAGGCTGCAATCCTTGTTACAAGTTGTAGCTATGAGTATGGCACCTCTTGGGGTACACAGGTGATTAAAACAAATTATTTGATTATATAGTTAGTCCACATAATCAAAATTTAAGATACCAGCCGCAACAAACAGTTTATATTGGCTAAAATTAGGGCTTCGGTTATTCACACAATGCAAATTTCTATTTAAACAACCCTATACGGCCCGTAAAGACCCTTACGGGCCGTAGAGAACAACTTATGGCCCGTAGATAAACATAAAAACGAGGTACGAGGTTTAGTCCTGCCAAACCAAATAACCAATGATTGTGAGCTCCTACACGACCTGTAAAGGTCTATACGGGCCGTATTTAAGCTCTGAGTATTTTGAACTCCAATTTGGGTGGGATGGATGGGTGTATAAGATGTGTAATGTTATTCTTTTATAAAAAAATAAAAATATATGCAAATTTTTATTTTTATGTATTTTTTTAAAAAAAATGTTGTTTTCTCTGTAACTATAATTAGAAAACGTGTTGTTTTTACTAAGGTCGTCTCGATATACGTGCTTTTTCTTTTTTATAAAATGTTGTTTTTATACTAAATATGTTGTTATGTTATATTTGTTAATTTTGATTACCAAATTTTGGTTATTTGTATAAAATGTTATTTTTTTGTTACCTTTACCGTCTCGATAAGCATGTAACCGTCAATACAAGCGTTTATATAAACAAATAAATACAAATAAACACTGATAATATAATATAAACAAACAAGTAAATACAAAGCAGCGTAGTCATAAACGTTTACAAAATAAGATAAGAAAGATAAAACTACAATATCTGCAAATCATCAGGCGGCGGCGGCTGCGAGGACGTCCCGGCCGGCTGCAAGGACGTACCGGCCTGATGCGTGGACGTGTGGGTCTGTTGCGTGCTGGGCCCTATAATTGGTGCAACACGAGGCTGCATGTCCAGGCAGCGATAGATATCCTGCTGGCCAGCAATCAACCAGCGCATCACCTCATCCATCCGCTGACGTGGGCTGAGCTAACGGGCTGAAAGAAATAAACAAAAACATAAACATTAACATTAATAATAATAATAATAACTGGGCGGTAGTGGCGGCGGCAGACGCCGGTCAACATAAGTAAAATATCGCTCGGCATTACAACGCTCAGCGATCCTGCTGATCATCCCCCACATGCGATGCCTCCCCGCGTTTGCTTAATGGGAAAGGAGGCAAAGTACTCGCCCATGCACCGATGCAGGGCACATGGCGTGCATGTGATAATGCAGTACATGTAGAACAGGTCGTCTTCGTCACCCGCTCGTTACAATGGCACCGTGCCGTGAGGGAATAGGTAATGCAACGGTGAATGTAACGAATCACGGGGTGACGAATGCTGGTGGCTCTGTCACACATCTCCCTGCACAGGATAATAATAATAATAATAATAATAATAATAATAATAATAATAATAATAATAATAATAATAATAATAATAATAATAATAATAATAATAATAATAACATTTTCTTTTGCATCCTCTTCCTGTTGTGATTTTGTAGTTGGGCGCTCACGAGTATTTTTTTGTACCTAAGGAGGTTGATGGTCAGCCATACTTGGATTCACCATCGACATTATTTTTGACAACATATTTCTTTGAACCCGTGGTGATTGAGACTGTAGTATTTCTTAGACTTTTTCCCACTCACTCGCAAGATCACGTTCCCTGCCAACTACTTCCGGTTCGTAATTCAGTCGTGTCCAGAAGACGTCTACTTCGTAATTCAGTCGTGTCCAGAAGATCACGTTCCCTGCCAACAACAACAACAACAACAACAGTTAATAAAGTAGTGGTACTACCTTTATTTATATACGAATCTAATCGGCATGCACACGGCAACCCACAACTCATGAAAAGCTGGTGACCACAACTCTTTCTTCTTTCCCTCAACTTCTCTATATTTTTTAACTCAGTTAGCAACAACTCGATCGCCGCATGGGAAATTTTACCGAGTAGGTCCTCAAAAATCGGTATGTCATGGTGCACCTTTTTCACCGACAGACTCTCTTTAAACGAGTGGTTTATTGCTATTTGTTGTGACGTTACCCTGTCGTCTACAATCATCACAAGTTTGTGGAGCGAGTTGTTAGGCCCCTTAATGTGCGTCTTAAACCTTGAATGCTGGCTCTCAGCTCTGTTGGTCGTATACTGACCAAAGTTGTAGTTTGTGTCTGTCCATGCGAAAACAAACCTTTCTTTATAGTCATTGAGCCACACCCTTTCTAAATAATCAAAAACATCTGTAAAAAAAATAGAACAAAGATATTGTTAATGTGTTTATGCATGCATTTTAAACTAAATTAATATAATATGTACCAGATCGTTTATCATGACATAGTCATCTGTAGAGTCGCTCTAGCCGGTGCGTGTAAAATTCCGGAGATGAAGATTTACAGAATCGCTTAAAAGATTTCACAAATATTTTCCAGTCTTCATCTCCAAATGCTTTTTTGCAGTGCTTTAATATATTTCGTTGAATGTGCCACCTGCATAATAATAATAATAATAATAATAATAATAATAATAATAATAATAATAATAATAATAATAATAATAATAATAATAATATGCATTACCTGCATAACAACTTCGAAGCTGCTGGGAATACTATTTTTCATGCATTCACAACGCTTTCTCACAATCAGTTATTATAGCACGGGGCTCCGTACTATCTTCTAGCAACTCTTTGAGCCTCTCTAGCACCCATAGGTAGTTATCCTTTTTTTTTCACGGGAGATAAATGCATGAGCGACACAAAACAACTTGGATATTGATGTCATACCCACAACTTGAACAAACGGTAGTTTATGCTCGTTTGTTTTGTAGGTCGCATCAATCATCAGCACATGCGGGAACGCACGCCACAATATGTGCGAGGTGGGATGAACAAACAAAATATCCTCGATCACATTTGTCGAGGGATTCTGCCGGGTGAAGTAAATAAACAATAATAATAAATGATACTAATAAAAAATAATAATACTTGCATTTGAGTCTTGCCGCCGTATAACAAATGTTTAACCTTGGTTATTGTGTTATGTATGTCTCGTAAAATGTAGGGACTATCTGGGTTTTGTTTTTGACGGCCGAATGTATGTCTGTTGGCGTAATGTTTTGAAAATAAAGTGTATCCACCAACTTTATCTCGCTCGGACCCATCCTCCTAGCATACGCGTGACCCTCGATATGTTGGAAAGGTTTGTGATTATGTGTTTGGTTCTTGACCTCCAAAATTCCAACCATCGTAGCTGGAGCTGTATTTACCTATTAGTTCAAACGGGCAATTACATTTTTTACTGTCCGTCTTTCAAACTCTGGCTATACTACGATGTTCGCCACTCTGGTCACATCGTATCCATGCCATCTTTATCCTCCTATCCAACCCCTGTCGTCTGAAATAGTACGTCCGAATACGGTGATATAACCCTTATTTTTTTTCCTTTTCAAAAACCCAATCTGTAAATTTATATACGAATCTATACGAGTCAAAAACATATACGAGTTCAAATAACAACTAAAAATTATTTTTGAACAATATATACGAGTTTAAATCTCATAAACCCTAAAACAAATTATGTACGGGGCTAAATATACAAGTTCAAATTTCACAAACCCTAAAACAAATTTATGTACGGGGCTAAGTATATGAGTCTAAATATGTACACTACTAAATATACACGGGTCTAAATTATAAACAAGTGTACATACATAAACACACCTGACTTGTTTCAAACGAAACATCCGGGCCAGGTTCGTCGCCACCGTTATCACCTCCCTCGTGGGAATCCTTGAAGCTGCAATCACCCTCCTTGTGCGAATCCTTGAAGTTGCAATCACCATCCTCGTACGAATGATAAGTACCATATTCGTACTGTGGATGACTTGGCGGCACGTTAAATGACTCCGGTTCTTCTACGTACTCCTGGTAAATCGGGCAACTGGTTCAAATCGGGTAGCGCCTTCCTGTCACCACAGTGAACAACGGATCTAACCTCCTTCTCACCACGTTCCATCACGAGTCTGAACAAGCCTTCCGAGATGTAAGATAAGTCAAAAGATTGCTCCCATTCACCCGAAACATTACTGAGGTGCCCCGAAGACATCGTGGTAGCTTGGTATTGATCGGATTTTATTGTTTTGGGTTTTAAAATTTTTTTTCGCCGTCTGAGAAAAGAAGACAAAGAAGAAGAAGAATATATGGGGACCTCTACGGCCCGTATGGGTCTCTATGGGCCGTAGAGCGTTTAATGCACCCAACAACCCTGATATCTACGGCCCGTAGAGGCCTCCACGGCCCTAGATGGGTTGCTTTTCAGACTGACACACTGGAAATCAGTCTGTTCATTGATTGTCCTCGTACCTCGTATGCTACCTACGGGCCGTAGAGCCCCTTACGGGCTGTTTAGGGTTTTAATGCACTTTACCAACCCCCTCTACGGGTCGTATAGGTCTACACGGGCCGTAGAGGTTTGCCTCATTAATTACACTGACACCCCCGTAGAGGGTTGTGCAAACCTAATTTTGGTATTATGTAAATAACATCCCTCTAAATTAAAGCTACCTAAAAACCAAATTTCTTTTAAACTTGTATTACATACTTACAGCTTTTATTTCATAGAGTGTCTCTCTTTTGTATAAAAAGAATTCCCTTTTAGGGCTGTTATAGTATATATAGGGCCATGTTTAGTTAAGAACCGATTTTTAAGCTATAAACTTCCTAAACACTTACTCGTAGTGCTTACAGATATAACGGAGAGAAAGAGAGAGACTTAACACGACTATATGATCACCTTATGTATCACAGTTAAAGCAATAGATACAAATGTTTATGCATTCTCGCAGTTCAAAACATAAAATTGGTTTTGCATTGAATGACTCTTACCACACCCACCCACCCATACACACACGGATGGTCACGTTCATTCCAAAACCAATAATATGTTGTGAACCATATAATTAATTCATATATAGTGCCTAAGAGATAAGTAGAAGTAGTGGGAGAGAAACGTAGATAGTCACATGACCATGTTTTATATCACATTCAAAGCTTTAGGTACAAATACATATGCAATTCTCTAGGTTCTCAACATATTATTGTTTAAGAAGTGAACTATTTCCTAACTATGAGTTCTCAATTGAACTTTCCCCTATATATATATATATGTGTGTGTGTGTGTGTGTGTGTGTGTGTGTGTGTGTGTGTGTGTAGTTTCTGAACAAAATATTACAACTCCCGGACATATTAAATATCCTTTAAGCATGGTAAAATCTAATACAATATCATTTAATAGATTTTGTAATATATTCTCAGGTTGGATGGCAATATGGATCCGTAGCAGAAGATATTCTAACAGGACTCACTATCCATGGTAGAGGATGGAGATCTGCTATTACCTCAACTGATCCTCTTGCATTTCTTGGTTGTGCACCTACAACGTTTCCATCTTCATTAAAACAACAAAAAAGATGGCCATGGGGCTTTTTGAAATCCTATTTACTGATAAAAACCCGTTACGTCTTGCCATAAAAGGAAACATTTGGTTTCGACAAGCCCTTGGTTATTTTTGTTTTTGTTTATGGGCAGTCCGGTCAATTCCTGAGCTATGTTATGCAACTCTTCCTGCATATTGTATCATCACGGGCTCACAGTTCTTGCCCAAAGTTAACGAATGGGGATTTCTCATCTTCATGGGTATATTCGTCATTTATAATCTTTATGTTTATTGGGAGTGTAAAAGTGTAGGTGTATCACTTCGCACGTGGTGGAATTTACAAAGAATGGGGAGAGTGTATACTATGACTGCATGGTTATTTGGGTTTTTAAGCGTGATGCTAAAGCTCATCGGTTATTCAGGCACTGTTTTTGAAGTAACACAAAAGGTACACAGGTCAAATGATGGTGATAACGATAATGAAACTGATGCCAGGTTCACTTTTGACAAGTCACCCATGATCGTGCCAGGCGTCGTCATTCTACTGGTTAACACGACGGCGTTAGTCAACGGCCTATTAAGATTGTTAAGGGTTGACTATAGTGAAAATTTGATGGGGTTATTAGGGTTAGGGTGGGGAGAGATGTTTTGTAGTGTTTGGTTGCTACTTTGCTTTTGGGAGTTCTTGAAAGGGTTATTTGGTAATGGAAAACATAGGATTCCATCGTCAACGATTTGGAAATCAGGAACTTTTGCTTTGTTGTTTGTGCACCTATGTAGAAGATCCTTTTAATGGGTTTAGTTGCTTTTTATGTGATTCATATATCATGTATTATTTGACTACAAGAATATTGTTCAGGAACTTCTTTGAATCAACATGTAACGCTGTTACTATAAATGTTGAAACATTAGTAACTACAAAAGGGACCATTATAGTGTCCAAACATGAAGAACTGGATCACTAGAATGAAACAATAGTAACTACTATAATAACGTTTACAATAACTTACTGTAACAACAGTTTTAGATTAAATCATGGATTAATGAAGTTCCATATAAGTTTTTTTTGAAAGGAAAATTTCATTAACACAACTCGCAAGGTCCTTAAAGCAAGGACTTACAAGAAAACAAACGAAATACATCAACCCAAAGGGAAAATACACCAAGTTTTCCAATCGATATCTTTCCATCTAGTCCTATTACAAATCCAAAAATAAGCCGTCGATTTAATGTTCTCCACAATCTGAATAGGTCTTCGCCTCTTGTTGTTAAAAACACGATCATTGCGTTCATTCCACACCACCCACATGGTAGTGTAGACAATACCTCTTAAGATGTACCTTCTATCTTTAGACAATGAATGAGACTCCGACATTCGAAGAAGGTCCGGAATATCAAAGATAAAAGTATGATTTAATCGGCACCAAACTTCAATTCGAAATCAAACTTCATGAGAAAAAACACAACCAGTGAAGAGATGCAAAGCTGTCTCCAATTCGTCCTGACAAAAACTACACACGATTTGTTGGATGTTCACTCCAAGTTTAATGAGCTCTGAAATAGTAGGAATCCGATTAAGGGCGACCCTCCAAACCATAATTTTACACTTAAGAGGCGGCCACCCCTTCCACTTTACCATCGAAATATTAGCACCTGGGGAGTTGTTGGACATTAGTCTTTTAGCCGAAGAAACAGTAAACATACCATCCTTCTCCTCTTTCCATTTCCAACTATCTTTGCCACCATGCCACACTAGATCATGAATATCACCAAGTAGTTGAAACAATTCCGAAACCTCTTCATTTGAAGAAGGCATAGATCTCCAATCCCATAACATGGTTTGATGTTGTCAACACAATGAATCCGGCCCGAGACCTTAATCTATTTATCTTTTTCAAGCCTAAAAAGATTAGGGTATATAATACAAAGAGGAGCGTCACGTAACGAAATGTCCCCCCAAAAGTATATCGAATGCCCATCACCAAGATTTCCAACAAAAAATGAGTTAAGCAACATACCATTAGAAACTTTAGTATCACCGAGTTTAACTATATATTTCCAACACCCACTCGAAGCTGCGTTACAAGGCAACATAGCCCAAGGTCTACTCGAGCCATGACACGTCATCTTAGCCCCAACTTGGATCCCTAGATAAGTGAAAGGAAAACCTCCACGCTTACAACCTAAGAATCCCATCATGTTATCCACCTCGAAATCTTTCGTACAAACACCATAAATATTAGACTTATGGAGATTTATCCGGAGACCCGAGCATAAATAAAAAATGCGAAGAATCCTGGCAATGCTCTTGGTATTATCACAAGTCCACTCCCCCTTAATGAGAGCATCGTCCGCATAAAAAAGGTGGGTTAAATCCGATTCGTCATTAGAAAAGTTAATACCTTTAAAGATGCCAATATCCATAATGTGATGGATCGTTTTGATAATAACAAGTTGTTTGATCAAACAAGTCTACCAATTTAGGTGCGGAATCCCTAAATCAGTTACGAAATGATAGTAATAAGAACAAAACACGCAAATCACCTTTTAAGATCCATTTCATTAATAAACAATATCAATAATCCTTACAAAATGTTGTTTACAATGAAATAATCAAGTTTCAGAAACAATTAGAACACTAGAGAGAATTACAGGTCGAACGTGACTCAAAAATGACAAAAAGATAATGTTAAAATGAAATTTCAGGTTTATATAGACCTGCACATTCACCCCCCCCCCCCGTATGGGTCGAATGTGCAGGTTCGACCCATCAAATGGTCGAATCAGCACACAGTCTTCAATTCTCCACATTCGCCTGAACTCTCTCTACCTTCGACCTCTAAAAGCCACCTTCGACCTTCCAATAGCCACCTTCGACCCCATGATTTCACCAAAACAAAATAGAATGTACAATCCAATAGCACTAGTCGCAAAACGTGCATCAACAAACTCCTCCTTGACTATTGCTTGGATTTCCTTCGCGCTTCGTCCATCTGCTTATTCATCAGGTTGATGCGCAATAACGTCTTCTGATCTTTAGTCATGACTGGTTCAAAAGTTTGTTTAGGTTTCTTCTTTTCTTTCGTAATCTTCACAAACTTTCCCAGCTTCTTATCGTAGTCACATCCCGCATTGACATTCCAAGCGAAACACAATCATACCACCCGTTGGTATTTCAGAGCTTGTTCGCTATCCTTCTCTTCACAATAAATTGGGTTGTAATACAGCATAATGATATCTTCATGTGAGCAATTGATCAACCACATTGGATCAAATATATGAATCTTCTTGAATTCATTTCTTCCATCCTTCAGCAAGATAACAGCTTCTGCGGTCTTCCAATCATAATACCACCACATGAAATCTTTTGAAAAGTGTTGTATAATCGGCATCAAAGGAATATGTTTCAGTACAGTCGGCGGTTTATACTTCAAAGTCACCTTGTTCATCCCAGTAATCGGATCTTTCTTCTTTTTATGAACAATCCTTTTAGGATGCTGTGGAGTGAACACATCCCATTTCGTTCTACTCTCTTTTGCCATGCGATCTGCGAAATATCCAACTGCATCAGTGTTTACAGTTGCTCCTGACAAAGTATGTCAGCAGACATCACGTACAGCCCAATAAGGTAGTATTTTAATATCATGGAATCTGTTGAAGTACAGAATTCCCTTCTCCCATTTCACAGCAACACACCTTAGCTGTCTCAGATATTTCCAACCGAGAGCTCTTCCTTTGAATAATTCGTTGTGAAATTTGTAAAAGCCTCCCTGAATTTCAGTCTTTGGTCGGTTGGCTTCTTTTTCTTTCAATTTCCTCAACAAGCTTTTCAGATCATCAGATTGTTCAACATTCGGTTTCTGACTCTCCGAATTCTTGAAGACTTCATCAACGAATGTCTTACTCTTTTCTCGTGCAAGTTTCTCAGCTTGATTCAACAAATCTTCAGAAAATTCAGGAAAAGCATCATCCTGTTTATCTTTAAAATACTCTGGATATTCCTCACTGGTAATATCCTCCATCTCAACATCTTCAAAAACTGGTGCATCTCCATCATCAGAATGATTTCCTGCTTCTTTCTCAGGAATGTTAGGAATCTGATTTTCACTCATCAGTTCTTCAAGAGATTTACCGACTTGTCTAGCCAATCCTTCAAGTATCTCTTTAGATATAGCTGCAGAAACTTCACCATCTTCAAGATCAGGATCATTATACTCAAGCTCAAATCTCATATCATCCGACTCAAATATCTCTGGAAACTTTCCTGTAAGCTCAATCATCCAGACTTTCTTAGTCAACATCTGACGATATAACTTGTTGTCTTCATCTGATAAAGATCTAATCTTTTCATTCCAGAAAATATTATCATCATCAGTGTTACCACCAGGCGCTTTCGAGCTTGATTCTCCTTCATCTTTACTAGAATCTCTCTTTTCACACTTGTACTTATCAGTATCATCATCATCATCATCAACATCATCATCTGCAGAACTGTTATCTCTAGAATCATCTCCAGAACCATCTTTATCATCATCATCCTTTTTTTAGGAGCATCACCGTCATCCTGTTCTAATTCCTCATCATCTTCTTCTTCTTCTTGTTCTTCTTCTGATTCAGACGGTTCAAAATCAACAAGTTCTTCTTCACGTTCTTTATCTTCCTCTCCTTCTTTTAATTGAGGAGCTTTTTCATAAAGATCGTCAATAAGCTTCCTTAAGCTCTTATTATCTTTCTTCACTTGTTTGTTCTTGAGTCTCAAAGTGATGTATCTTCTTGTATTTCTCTGTTCATAAGTTAACAACTTCTGATTTTCATCCTGAAGTAGTTTGATCTTCACTTCTAATTCTTCTTGACTCTCCTATGAAGATTCAACAATATCCAACATCTTTTTATCGTTCTTTCTCAACTGTTCAATTTCTTGCTGTTGCTGGTTAACAATTTTCATCATATCTTCAAGCTTCTGGTTAACTGGATTCATAACATCACTTGATACAGTAACCTGTGGTGTTGAAGTCTTAGCAACAGGAGTCTTTTTCTTGAACTTATTCAAGACTCTTTCCATAGCAGCATTAAAATCTTCAGTTGGATTAATAGTCTTCTCAGCAGCAGATTTCTTCTGTTTCTTTGCTACTGGGGATGTCACGGGTGTAGCAGATTTTGAACTACATACATTAGGAACTTTCTTTCCTGCAATCAAGATTTCAACTTCTTTCGCTCTCTTCTTCTTTGGATTCTCCTTATCATCCTTCTTTGACATAGTTTTGTATTTGGGATTCTTCTGTTTTTCACCCATCATCATAGATCCACTGAAATCTTGTTCATCAATACCAAGACTTAGATCAATATCGTCCATTACGATTAGACTTTTCATTCTCTGCTCCTCTAAGGTTTTGTTGAGACTTTCAGACTCACCAGCCACAGTGGCCTTGGGCTTGGTTTGTTTTACAGTCTCTTCACCCGAATCCCATCTTTCATCTTCTTGAGTCTCCTCAGAATCAGCAGACTCTTCATCAACAAGCATAGTCCCCTTTCTTGCTACGCTTTTCTTCCTTCTAGATGTTTTCTTTGGAGGTTCAGCCTCATCCTCTTTTTCTTTACCTTTCCCTTTGCCACTCTTTGCACCAACATTCATCACTTGTCTCTTCCTCTTTGCTTCCGGATTAACATGAAACAAAGGATCATCATTATCTGATTCACTGTTTGCATTTCTGGCCTTATCCACACCCGGATCCTTATATTCAGGATTAATCAAATGCCAAAACAGATTCTTCTGAGGTGCTCTTTCATTCTCAGGAACCCCTTTGTAACCTTTCATTCTTATCAATGTGTTTAGACTCATATGATCTTGAGCTAGGATCTGTGTATGATATTTTCTCAGCTTCTTGTACTTCTGATCAAATATCATCTGTAGGAATCTGGGATATAAAAAAAACTTCTTGTGCTTCAAACCTTTCAGTGGCTCAAGCATGTGATCCAAGATCATCCCAGACACATTAAATGGCTTGTTTAGTACTACAGCAACCATCAACGAACTGCTGCTCTTTCTCATCACGTCATAACCTCCACTAACGGATCCAAAAAGGTGTAACATCACATGAGCTAGATATTTGAATTGTGGGCACAGTTTTCCTTTGTGTAAAGTTCCATCTGTGATTGGTCCGTTGTACTTCATTCGGAGAAAGCATTTCATCTATTCAATCCATGACAAACTTCTCAGATCTGTTGGTTCATCCTTCAATCTTAAGGCTTTCCGAATATCACTCTCAGTAACTATTGCAAGCTGTCCTTGAATGTTGCTTACAATAGCTGTCTGATTATCCCAATAATCTATCTTCGCATTCTTCCAGAAGTCCACCTGATGATCTTTATAGATAATGGCAGCTGTAGCTATTGCATCAACTACTCTGCTTCGCTTTAAAAATTCTATGATTCCAGAGAATTCAGTATGTTTCTTGACTTCGCCAAGAAATGCACAACAATTGTGGGCTTCTTCAAATGGTAACTCTTCTTATGGTTTCTTCCCAACAGCTTTTTCAGACGATCCAGCTGGTATATCTGTGTTTTGAGGTTCTGCCATCTGAAATTCTGCAAAACAAAACACAAAAATTTATTAAAAACGGACAAAATTTGCAAAATTAAATTTTGGTTTTGGAAGGTCCACATTCGACCCATCGGGGGTTCGAATGAAGATTTTCCAAGGTTCGAATGTGAAAAATCTGTTTAAAATTGTACATTCGACCTTTAGTTCACATTCGATCCTATGAACAAGTCACCTTCGACCGAAAAAACCACATTCGACCTTTCTTAAGTGATCGAACATGACTGTTCATATGACCAAAATTCAGAACTCAAATCAGACCATCTTAACATTGGATTTTCATTAGTTTATCACCTAACATGACCGATTAAGCCTTTTCAACATTCCATTGATTCAATTATTTAGTTTTTGATTGTTTTTACCAAAATCTAGGGTTCATTCATTTTTAAACAATCAATTAAGCAATCTATAATGTTTTAATCCTAGATTTTGTTGTATTTTCCCCTTAAAAAATTCAACAACTAAATCCTAATCATGAATTGATCCTAAAACATCCTATAATTGATCAAACGATTCAGTCTAGGGTTTGAAGTCAAAATCATTGAATCTGGCTTCGTTTCTTGTCCATTACCTGTGATTATAGTATCAAAATGATCAGAATTGAACGAGGAACAGAGTGGTAAGGTCTAGAAAACACGAGCAACAAGGGTTGGTTACTTTATAATTTTGAAAAACCTTTTTTGAATGAGGTTCGAATGTGCAGATGGGTATATATAGACTCCCACATCCAACCGTTTTATAAGGGCGAATGTGAAACTATTTCTACATTTGACCCTACTGAAAGGCTCAAAAGTAGAAATAGGGTTCGAATGTACAAAATACAATGAAACACTTACATTCGGCCGTTTTAAAAAGCTCGAATGTAAGAAAAAATCCACATTCGACCCATCGAAGGGGCGAATGAAGATTGGAATTTTTGAACATTTTACCAAATCTCAAAATCGAATCCCGTTTAATCTTTTTCACTCCTTTTAAGCTTCAAACATTCATCATTTCACATTTAAAAATTACAAAACTCAAATGGTTCAACAAGTTTCAGAAAACTACCACCAATCACCATCAGTTATAAAAAATAACACATAAATGTAAAATCTTTTTGGTTTTTCTGAAATTTATGCTAAAACACACCTAAAATCTTTTTGAGTTTTTGTAAATTTTGAACAAATGTAAAATGCAAAAATGTAAACATAAAGCACTAAACATTTTGTGATTTCTGGTAAGAGGATCATATCAGTTTTTTAGAAATCTGATCACACCGTTGATCTTTAGTGTTTATTATCATTAAAGACAATGTGTGATCCAGTAATTGCTGATATTGTTATCCACATAAGCTCACATTCAGACATTTATGCAGTGTTTGATACAATTATCTATAGTATAAACAAAATTATCCGTGGTTCCCATGCACACGACATACTCCCGTATCAAGGAATAATTTGCACAAAGACTCATTGTAACGCGTGATTATGCTTTCGTTATCTGTAAATTTACAAGGTATTGAGGCACAGATATGTACAGGTCAACAAATCAATGCTGCAAAGTAACGTATGCACTCTACCAGGTTGAGGGCTAATATCAATCATGATTTTCATCAATGATTGGATACGATGCATTAGATAATCTTTGATTATCGTCATACATGGAAAGTTCCTCAATTCGGTAACTTTAGGTTTTGGCATTAAATATCTTTTATAAAGATACCCTGTCTGATCTAGGTCCGTAAAACCTTACGACAGAAGATCAGAAAGGCTATCCTCAGATAACTAGTAACATAACGACCCGAAACCTTCGAATTTTGTACAAAAACCCTATCAAACGAAATTACGGTACTAAGACCATATGCCCATGAGGAGTTCATCCACATAACAATTCGTTTGATATGTATGTATCTAACACGCAGTAATAGGTCTACGAAATCTACCAGCACATCACATAGACTCAACACACGGCTTATATAACATTTCAAATCTTTAGCATGTGTCAGATCCCCACTGATGTACTATCATTTCCTCTTTTAATCCAGGAAAATCATTTTGGGTTTTTCTAATTTTTATGGCTTTTTGGTTTTTTCAATGTTTTTGGTTTTTCTTGAAAATCTAAAGACTCCCCCTAAAATGTAAAACATATTTTTGGGTTTTTGGATTTTTGAAAAACAGTAAAACTAAAACTAAAAGTGATAAACCGAGGTGATGATAAGTCCTGTTTCTCTTTTATACCGTTAGCTTTTAATAAAAATTCGAATCGAGATCTATCGAAAGCTTTGGTAAGAAGATCTACACGTTGGTAATCAGTGTGGATTTTGACCATATCAATCATCTCTTTGGCATGACAACCACGGATAAAGTGATACTTAATCCGGATATGTTTAGCTTTTGAGTGATTGACCGTGTCTTTAGTTAAAGCAATTGCGGCTTCATTGTCACAGTGAATAGGGGTTTTCAGAAATTGCAAACCGTAATCGACCATCTGTTGCAGAATCCACAAAACCTGTAAGCAACAACTCGAGGCTGCTATATATTCTGCTTCGCAAGTAGATAGTGCGACCGCTTTCTGCTTCTTGCACTGCTAGGTCACGAGCCTGCTCCCCAAAAATTGACATCCAACCGTTGTGGATTTGCTGTCTTTGTCACAACCTCCCCAATCTCCATCACTAAAAGCAACAAGGTCAAAATTATCATCATTAGGGTACCATAATCCTTTCGACGGACAACCCTTCAGATATCTTAGGATCCGTTTGACGGCTGCAAGTTGACTTTGTTTCGGCTTCGACTGAAATCGTGCGTAGAGACATGTAGCGAACATTATGTCTGGTCTAGATGCGGTGAGATACATCAGAGATCCGACGATTTCTCTGTATGTAAAAGGATCAGTCAGCTCCCCCTTAGTGTTAACTCCGATTCCGTGATTAGGTTGTATTGGGGTATCCATCGGATTCGAATCTTCCATCTGGAACCGGCTCAAGACATCAGATAGATATTTAGTTTGGTGAATAAAGATCCCCGTTGGTCTTTGTTCCACCTGCAAGCCAAGGAAAAACTGCATTTTTCCTATCGCACTCATCTCGAACTTTTCCTGCATCACTTTTTCAAATTCTCTGCATAAAAGTTCGTTAGTAGATCCAAAACTAATATCGTCAACATAAATCTGAACTAGAAGCAAGTCATCCCCTGTCCTTTTAGTAAACAGAGTGCAGTCTACCAAACCGCGTTTGAATCCTTTGGATAGTAGGTACGTGCTTAGATCCTTATACCATTGGCGTGGAGCTTGGTGCAACCCGTATAGTGCTTTGTTGAGAACGTAGACCTTATCCCGGTGGATAGGATCTTCAAAGCCTGGAGGTTGACCGACGTAAACCTCTTCCTTGACCACACCGTAAAGAAACGCACTCTTGACATCCATTTGATACACCTTGAATTTCTTATATGAGGCAAATGCTAGAAACATACGGATAGCTTCTAAGCGTGCCACAAGTGCATAGATCTCATTGTATTCAATTCCTTCCACTTGATGAAAACCTTGAACTAACAGTCGAGCTTTGTTTCTTACGATTACGCCTCTGTCATCCTTTTTGCACTTAAAAATCCATTTGGTTCCAATTTTCTTCCTGCCAGGAAGTAAATCTGTTAGTGTTCACACACCGAGTTTCTGAAACTGCAATAACTCTTCTTGAATCGCTTCAACCCAAGCATCATCCAATAGAGCGTCTTTGTATGTCCGCGGCTCCACTACTAAGTTGTCCTCTAGTCATAACAGTGCTTCCAGGATCACCAATAATTTGCTCGAGTGGGTGAATACGATGAATCCGAGATTCCGGATGATCAGGTACTTGAACTCCCATTTGAGTAGTCAAATTTTCTGTCGAATCCTAATCATTACCCATATTAGAGGATGAAGCAACATCCGGATTTGGGTTCATAGGTGGTGTCTCTGTAGCATGTTCTAGAATAGCTTCACTTGAGACATCATCATCATCTTCTGATTATGATGAATTAAGAGTTGTGGAAGCTTCTTGGAAAACCTCTTCTTTAACTGCAGGAACGTTGGTATCATTAGAAGATGCTGGAGGAGTTAAGGTGATCGGACGCACAAACAGTGAGATTACTGCGTTTTCACACTCATAATAAAGTCTTAATACAGCCTCTTCAACCAAGTTATCTAGATTGAATGATTCAAAGAAATCTTTGTAATCAAACATCCAATCTGGACCACTACCCTGTACGTTCTGAGTATACCATTGAACTTCAACGTTAGACCACTCCTCTACCTGACGAGTTCGCTTCTTGAATACTCGTTTGAGCGGGGCTGCATATCCAACAAAGAATCCCTCTTCAGCTTTTGGAGCAAACTTCTCAGACAGATTAAGCATAGTACACGGTGCTCCAAATGGTTCTAGATACTCCAAATTCGGCTTTCGTCTGTTCAACAGTTCATAAGAAGTTTTCCCAAACTTCTTCACTGTTAACACATGATTCAAGGTGTAACAAGCTGCGTAAATGGCTTCATTCCAGAACATTACTCGAAGGTTAGAATCCGCAAGCATTGTTCTCGCCGCCTCTATTAGAGTCCTATTTTTCCTTTCCGCGACACCGTTCTGTTGAGGGGTATACGAAGCACTGTATTCATGATGAATTCCTTTATCTTCACGAAGAACATCCATCTGTGCATTTTTGAACTCCGTCCCATTATCACTCCGAATTCTTTTGATTTTCAAACCATCGACATTCTCTAAGCGAGTGAACAGAACTTTCAAGTTGTTAAACGTGTCGATTTTATGTTGCAAGCACATTACCCACGAAAATCTAGAATAATCATCAGTAACCACAAGACAGTATAGCTCTTCGCAATGACTCTTACGCCTGACAGGTCCGAACAGGTCCATGTGCAAACGCTTAAGTGGCATTTCAACAGAGTTCACTTTCTTTGGTTTGTGGGATTGTTTGTGCTGCTTCCCCTTCTTGCAACTCACACACTTGTCATTAAGATGAAAGTGTTTGGCATTAACGCCTTTGACAAGTCCATTCTTCACCAGATGATTCATTTTCCTGAGGTGAGTGTGTCCCATCCTCCTATGCCACATAATTGATTCTTTTTCTGTAGCCTTGGAGAGGAAACACGTAACTTGGCCCTGAGTTGTCATCGCCTTTGACATATCGAGAATGTAAAGATTATTCACTCTCGGTGCTTTCAGCATAATCCACTCCTTTGGAATAACAAAGCCAGGTTTGAGGATATAGCAAGATTTGTCATCAAAGTGTACAAAAAACTGTTTGTCGCAGATTTGGCTGACACTCAACAGATTATAGTCGATCTATTTCATATACGAAATCTTCTCAAAACTTACAATCCCATTGCTCACACTTTCCTGCATTGTGATATAACCTCCTTTATTTCCGGCAAACGCTACATATCCTCCATTGATGTTTCTGATATCGAATAGCAGCGTCAAATCCCTTGTCATGTGACCAGAAGCTCCACTGTCGACAATCCAAAGACTGCTAACAGGGCCAGCTAGAGCTCCCTGCACATATAAAGAAAATCATTAGTTCTTTCGGGGGACCCAAGCATGTTTGGTCTTGGGTCTTTGAACATTTGATTTCAAAGATTCATTAACACAAGCATTTGAATTTGACTCGATCTTTTTCTGATCAATCAAATTTTTCTCACTTTGAGATTTCTCATTGACTTTTGAAGTAGAAGCACCTGGAGAACCCACGGTGACCAAGATTGTTCCGAACGTTTCAGAATCCTGATTTGAGATTTTGGAGTCTCAGTCGGTTTCTTTGTATCATTCATAAATGAAACCTTCTTAGTTACCTTCTCTGACTTAACAGAGACGGGTCCAACTGATGATTTATCAGCAGGTTTTGGTGGAACCTTCTGTTTATCAACAGTTGAGTTCACCACTGGTTTCTTTAAAGGTTTTTCCATAGCAATCCGGTTACGACGATCATATGCAATCTAACGATTATCCCTCCTTTGAAAATAGCTGATTTGATTATAAAAAGGTGCTGGACTTCTATATGTCTACTTCAACTCAACTTCATGCCTCTTATGTCTCACGTACGGGCAGTGAGCAAGTAAATGCCCTCTCTCCCGCACTTGAAACATGCATGGTATTCCTCAAACACATTCTTGGCATTCGACTTAGCATAAGAAGTGATAGGATATTGATCATACACACACCTTCGTCTCAAACTCTCAAGAGCTGGGTCCTTTGAGTAAGTCGGCTCAAGAAAACTGTTAGCCTTCTCTTTCGGCTTGATGAACTCAGTGACGTCAACCTTAGGTTCTTTTGGAACATCCAGATAAATTTTCTTTAAAATTTCTGGAGGTACATCATTGGTCCTCTCATGTTTAGGAAACCAAATAGTACTCACCTGCCAGATTTTCTCTATCTTTGAGTAATTGCAAATTTTATCGGATATTCCTCGTCAGAAATAATCTTATCGGATCCTTCCATCTGATAAAATACTTTGATGGGTTTGTCAACTGGTTCATTTTTCTCAACTTTCTTTATTGACTGATTCCCTCGATGAGCATTTGCCATCGGATGTGAAATCTAGGAAGGTGATACAGGTTCATTTGTGATAATGTGATTTTCCAAAGGAATATCACTCACTATCTCAGGTTCCTCATCATCTGAGTCAGAATCATCAGTCAGAACACTTACTCCCTCATTATTCAATCCCAAAATCGGTCTAACATCGGAATATGGATCCCCAACACTAGAAGTGTTAGATTCAGTATCCGATGTAGAATCAGACTTGATTGAACTCTCCGGTGTTATTGAATGTAAAGTATGATTCTCAAATAACACTGGAGATGGAACAGCCTTGTAGTTTGCACTACTCGGTTGTGAGGGTTCTTCAATGATATGGTCAACCACATATGCAATGTGTTTGTAACTTTCTAGCTTTTTGTTGACCTTTTCAGCAAAGCATTTGATGGTTGCCATTTCTAGTTTAGTTTCTTCAAGTTCATTGATATAATTGTTTATGGCCAGTTGTTTAAAAGAAAGGGTTTTCTTAAGATCAGAAATGTCCTTTTCGTAACCATCAAGCACTTTGTTGAATTCATGTGCTTCTTTGCGATAAGATTGACAGTTGATTCTAGTACTCTCAAGTTGAACCCTGAGTTGCTTATTTTCCTCTGTCAATCTATCACAGGTTCCACAATATTTATCATTGTTCATATCTATAGTGGATTCAGAATTTACCTGTTTCGGAGGATCAGTCATCGCCATTAAAGAAAAATGTGCTTCCTTTATAGCAAAAAAATTGGAGTAATCAATTATGGTGAAAGCGTCATCCAATATGCATGACTTCTGAGTCATAAGAAAATCAGCTTCAGCCAGGAGTTGATCAATATCATCATCTAGCGAATTAACACTAGCTTCCGAATCTGGCTCACTCTCCGAACCAGAATATACCGAATCACGCTCATCAGGAATATCAGTGACTGAATCAAGAATCATTCCTGAAGTCTTCTTAACCTGTGGTTCCTCAACAGACATATTAACTTCATCTACCATCTCCTCAATCTTCACTACAGAAGCCTTCTCTGTCTCCAAAACATCTCCAACTATTATCGGATCCTCTAAATCAATCTTCTGAGCAACACAAGCTACATTACCAGCAGTAATCTCTTCAACACCCAGTTGCATCTCAGTCCAGTCAAAACCTTCATCCTTTTGTATCACCAAAGCCTGATTTTGGTTTTCAGTTTGAGTTTGGATATTTGGTGTGGAAATTGGAATAATGGTTCTGGTTGGATTATGTGGTGTTTGAGTTTGAGTCTGGTTGGGTGTGTTTGGTTGTCTAGAGTTGTTTGGTGAGGTGTTCTGTCGGTTTTGGTAATTGTTTTGTGATTGATAATTGTTTTTGTTTTGGTTTTGATAGGTTACTTGGTTCTAAGATTGACGGTTTTGGTAATTAGAATTGAAAGGATTTCTATTACCTTGTTGAGCTGGCTGGGTGCACTCCCTCTTGAAATGACCTCTACCACCACAATTAAAACAAGTAACTTTGGCTTTGTTGAAGCCATAAGTGGTGTTTGGTGATGTGGCCAAATCAGTCCTTCCAGTCTTCTCATTACACTAGCGAACGCCCACTGAATATCAATAAGATCCATCTCCTCCTTATCGATCTGTGCATAATCTTCATTAGTCAAAAAAATTGTTTCCAATCTGACTCGCCACCAGTCCATTATAAGATGCAACCATTGCTGAGACCAACGCAATGTGTTGCTGTGCAACTTCAACAGTTACATTATCCATGTTGGAAGTTTCCAACACAATAGGACTCTGGCTAGAAGAAGCTTGTGATGTGTTAGGAGCATATTGTTGTTGTTGAGGTGTATTGGATGAATAACACGCGGTGGACATTTAAGGTTGTTGTTGTGATGGAAAGTAAGAATTTGTGGTGTAGTTTGGTGTATAAGTTGATGTTTGTGCAAGATAGTTAATGGGTTATTTGGGTGGTTCAATAACACTTGACACATAAGCTATATGGTGCAACATTACCTGCCACACTTGAACTATTCACAGAAGTAGATGAAGAGCCATGATACAATTCTGGATTTTGTGGGAATTATGCTCTTCTGGCTTTCCTCTTCTCCTCTAACTCCTTATTTTCTAAAATCTGAATCAACTCATCAATAGTCCAATATTGATAAGCATCCTTCTCTTTCAGAACCTCAATGTGTTGATTCCAGTATGGTGGTAATGCATCAGCAAACTTATCAATCAACTCTGACATAGGAATGTTAATCTCATAATTTGACAATTCAGTCAAAAGATGGCAATATCTAGGAATCAACTTCTTCAAAGTCTCATTCCCCACGTAACTAAAGTTCTCAAATTCCTTTCTCAATTCTCCCATTCTCAACTTTCTGGTTTTCTTGTTACCATCATGACGATTTCTCAACATCTCCCAAAGCTGTTTGGAAGTTTTGAAAGATCCAAACTGATGTAGAAGATCAGTGTTGATAGCTTGAGATAGTTGGGAGAACGCCTTATTCTCCACCGCAAATTTTTTCTTTTCATCCTCAGGTAAACTTTCCAGCGGAATTGGTTCACCTATGTTCTCCAAAACTGGTGCAACATAACCCTTAGCAATCATTTGCCATGCCTCGGTGCCTTCCATTCCCATTCCTTCCAAGTGAATCTTGAACTTGGTCTTCCATTGATTGTAATCCACCATCTCCATCAGCTTCGGTAGACGACTCTCGCTACTTGAAGACAAATCATTTATTAGAGTAGATATAGCATTGGTAGTTTGAGAGTGTACCGCGGCTGCTGTAACTCCCCAATAATCATTCATGGGTTGTTGTGGAGGTTGAACAACAGTCTGTGGCATCGAACTAGTCATTGCTAGGTAATTGATCGGCTGAGATGGTTGATTATTCGTCTTCTGTGCAGCTACTGTCCAAGGATCCATAGTAACATGCTGTTGTTGTGTAGTATTATGCCTAGGTGTTGTTGGAAAGTTCCACATATCATCTACGAAGTCCGAAATGCGAAACACATAGAAAAAATCTTCAATCAGCTTCTACGTTCGACCCTTTTTCACAATCGTGGGGTCGAATGTGGAAAAATTCCAGGTTTGACCCTTTCTTCTGACTCGAATGTAGAATATGAAACACAAACTCACTTTCGACCACTAAAATCCCACCTTTGACCTAAAAATCTCAGGTTCGACCCAAAACCCTACAAGTTCGACCTTTCTCTCCTAGGTTCGACCCTGTTCATTTGAAAAACGGTTATTCTTTGAAAATCAGTTATTTTGATCCCAATTTTTCAAAAGTTGATGAATTTTGATGATGTTTTGCAGGTTTTGCTTCGGAATTGATTTGGGAAAAGTTTAATAACGAGAATTCTTGATTTTATCCATGAAAACTAGTCCGAATCAATCAATTTTCATCAAAAACCATTGTTCATTCAAAACAGAAAAATTTTGATTAAATTTGGGTCCAAATCAATTCAAAAACTATCAATTCGTAGTTGTTTGATCTGTATTGGCTCTAATACCACTTTGTGATGGATCGTTTTGATAATAACAAGTTGTTTGATCAAACAAGTTTACCAATTTAGGTGCGGAATCCCTAAATCAGTTACGAAATGATAGTGATAAGAACAAAACACGCAAATCACCTTTTAAGATCCATTTCATTAATAAACAATATCAATAATCCTTACAAAATGTTGTTTACAATGAAATAATCAAGTTTCAGAAACAATTAGAACACTAGAGAGAATTACAGGTCGAACAGGACTCAAAAATGAGAAAAAGATAATGTTAAAATGAAATTTCAGGTTTATATAGACCTGCACATTCGCCCCCCGTAAGGGTCGAATGTGCAGGTTCGACCCATCAAATGGTCGAATCAGCACACAATCTTCAATTCTCCCTATTCGCATGAACTCTCTCTACCTTCGACCTCTAAAAGCCACCTTCGACCCTCCAATAGCCACCTTCGACCCCACAATTTCACCAAAACAAAATAGAATGTACAATCCAATAGCACTAGTCGCAAAATGTGCATCAACACTTAGCTTTGTTTAGGATCCATGAAAGAGCTTCCATTACAATCAAGAAAAGAAAAGGCGATAGTGGATCACCTTGACGAAGACCCTTCTCACACCGAAAATCAAAAGTCGGAGAACCATTAACCAAAACCGCGGCTCTAGAGGAGAGACAAATACCTTTAACCCAATCACACCATCTCTGGGGAAAATCCATTTGAGACATAATAAAGATCAAGAAATTCCAGTTGACATTGTCATAGGTCTTTTCAAAATCAATTTTTAACATAAACGATTTCCTTTTTTTTTCTTCAACCAAGCCAAAATCTCATTAACCATAAGAGGGCCATCAAGAATAAAACGGTCAGTCAAGAACGCCGATTGAGCTTCTGAAATAACCTGCCCCATCACCCTTTTGATGCACGTACTACCATTTTATGTTCCAATTTTTCTTTTTATTTGCACGTACTACCAACTTGATACGTAACACTGGTATCAAAGCTCATCCAATCCTTATCGTTGTGGGTTACTTGAACAATTTTTAATCATAAAAATTGTGATTCAGGAATTGTAAGTATGTAATTCTCTCTTAATGATTGAGAGATTAGGAATTGCATTATATAGAAGATTACATACAAGAATAAAAGGAAATACCTAATTACAAATAAATACAATAATCATAATAATAATAATAATAATAATAATAATAAGAGGGATTCTAGGAGAATAATTAGATGATTTGTTATTATTTTTATCCCCCGGCAAGCGAAACGACAGTGACTGAACCCAAAGCATGCCACGAAAGAATTTAAACTACAGTCGTGGCAGGCTTTTAGTGAAGATATCTGCAGGATGAAGCTTGGTAGGAACAAACTTAGTGTGTAACTTTCCACACATAACCAATTCACGAACAAAGTGATAGTCCAAATCAATGTGTTTAACTCTTTTGTGTGAAACTGGATTTTGACTCATAAACAAAGTGCTTTTATTGTCACCTAAAAGAGCCGGACGTGTGGACGGCAATGTAAGTATGTAATTATCTCTTAATTATTGAGAGATTATGAATTGCATTATATAGAAGATTACATACAAGAATAAAAGGAAATGCATAATTACAAATAAATACAATAATCACAATAATAATAAGAGGGATTCTAGGAGAATAATTTGATGATTTGTTTATCTTTTAGGAATGCATGGTAACTAGCAAAGACTTAATAGATCTTTTCTATCGGAGGTGTCAAGAGAAGTAGGACAATTTATAATATGTCGTGATATTCATCAAAGGAATAAGCATGAAACTATAGTATTGCCAGGATTGGTTGACCCTTTACCTATACATGAATATCTTTGAAGACAATGGATTTCATTGGACTGTTGCTAAAGTCAAACAATAAACAATCATTGTATTGGTTGATGAATTCTCAAAGTATATTTTCAAAATTTAATTATCATTAATTTAATCCACATTATATTTTCAATTAAACAATTTTGTTGATCCGAATTCAATATTGTATAGTTGCTAGTTTATATGAAGGTAACCGACCATTCATATTGCACGTTAGGTTATTCTTATTGCAACAGAGTTCATGCAAATATGTGTTATTATATGTTACACAAATTGTGTGTCAAGTGTTAGCCTAAATACTTAATTTTGTGCCATACACATCTCCGATTTTGGGAGTTAAGTGCTTACCAATTCATTTTTAGCAAGGTACTACTAGGCTTGTTTGTCTTCAGTTAGTTCCAAGCCCGAATAAAGGATGAAGGTTTTTAAATTACAACAATGAAAATCATAAAGAGGACTAGAGGTTTCTTTTAGCCTTATGAAAGTGATTGGAGTAATGTGTTGACATCTAGTCTACCTTCGGTGTAGTCCCAACAATTTTTCTTCTAGTGCAAATCATACATTAATATTATTAGGAGATTAAATCATGGGAAGAGATATTGTACAAAGCGTCTTAACATAAGAAGTATAAGAAGCAACATGGACCATTAGATCATAAGCAGATCAGATCATATAACCAAACATCTAAACAACGCGTTTAAATAAAACCAGGGGTAGATTAGTAAAAAAAATTATAAACTCGTTTAATTTTTTTTTTTAATTTGAACCACCAATTCGTTTCATTAACACGACGTTTACTAAATTTGAGAAACAAAAGCATCATCTCATTCAATTAGGGTTTATTTCATAACAAAATAAAAAAAAACACACACAACACAAACGATCAAAAATCACAGACGATCAACACACAAAAAAATAGAGACGATCAAAAAACACAGAGCAACATGTCTTCAAAACGAAAATCATGTGTGTTTTTTGTGATTACATTTCAAAATCTCATCAACTTATACTCTATGACTTCTAAAACAAAAAAAAAAATTGCAAAAATGAACATAGATAAAGCAGTGGAAATACGTAGCAAAAGCAAGCATGATAAAACTTCATCAAAACATAGTACAGGTATGAACAATCCCAAAAACGCACTTTATTTTAGATGAAAAAGCATTTAGGTTATTCTAATGTGAATGTTGTTTAATTATAGTCATTACGTTGTACACATTATTTTAGGTTAAATGTAAAAAGTGCGTCTTAATTAACAGTTGAGTGCGTCTGTAGAAAATGTTTAGTTTAATTTAGGTTATATAATACATGAGTGCGTCTGAAATAATTGATAAGTGCGTCTGGAAAATGTTTAGTTTACATTAGGTTACATAACACATGAGTGCATCTCATGTATCACATGAGTGCCTCTGATTGTTTTTTCTGATAAGATAAAGAGTGCGTCTGCAATGTTTGTTTGAGTGCGTCTGATCCTTTTTGTTTATACAGAACCAGTTATAGCAGGAGATGATGATGATTTTGAAGAACAACCACTAAAAAATTTAATTAAAATTAAAAAACGGATTGAAAAGGTCAACAAGGAAGCTGCTAAACGATTGGATGCTGATGTTCAAAAGATGAGACAAAATTTACAGAAAAAAAAAAACAAGTTGTTGAACAAACTTCAGAATCATCTTATGAAGATTTCCAGAGGCCACAGAAAAAGGTAAAAATAGATGAACCTAAGAAGAAGATGAAGAAAATAAAAGAAAGGGAGTTTGTGAAATACATAGGTAAAAAGTTAAAAATAAGATACTCTCCTGCTGAGTTTATTGAAAGCATCAAAGACTACACAGATGAACAAAAGAAAGAAGTTAGAAAGATGGGGTTTGGATCTGTGCTAGAGATTAAGATTGAACATATATCAATAGCCTTGGGTTACTGGTTGTTAGTCAACTATGACGAGGGGAGAAACGAACTAAATGCAGGAAATTGGAAAATCAGGATCACACCTTCATTGGTACATGAAGCCTTAGGGATACCAATGGGAAAGAAACCGGTTCTCAAATAAACTAGAGCAAGGAAAGGTTCCGACTCTACAATAGATGAGTTCAAGAATCAATTTGAGAAAAAAGAAAGTCAGTGTTGGGATGATAACACCGGTTGTTAGGGGATAACCAAAGGGTGGAAGGCTGTTTAAATTGAATTTTCTTGTGTTATGGAACACAGTTTTCGGGGAGATCACAAAATCAACCACAATCAACCAAAGCTTTTTTCATGGGGTGGATGATGAGGCAGAAATTGCAAATATGGATTGGTGCTCTTACCTGATAGAATCTCTGAGAAGAACAAAGGCAGGATGGAAAGAAGACCAGTATAATGGTCCAATTGTAATGTTAAGTGTAAGACTTCAAACACACTAACAGTAGCTTTTAAACGCATTTGATTTTTTTATTGATAATTTTGGACGCACTTACTTTTAATTTAGACGCATTTATGTTTTCTAACACATTTAAGCTGTTTTAAAATAAGCAGGTTATCTACACACATGAATACAACAAGAGACATCCATCTGAAATACAAATCAGCATACCGGCAGTTACTTACATAACTACTAGTTCACTTGCAGAGATGGAAAATCATCTTTATAACAACGGGCCATTGACTGACATTGAAGAAGATGATGGAGATGATCAGGGTGATGCTGATAAGGCTGATGAAGAAGATAATGAAGCTGATGACGAAGAAGGGGATGACGAAGATAATGCGGATGCTGAAGAAACTAAAAATCTGGTAAGTGTTATTGTGGAAACCTTGATTGAAATGCAAGGTGAAAAAGGTGGTGATAGAACAGCAGCAGCTTTGGATAGTGATGACTACAATCCGAATATGGGACTGACTCCACCAAGACGAGTCCAAGTTGGTGATGCTGATGACACTGAATATGAGAATGCAGATTGGAGAGATTATGAAATGAGTACACAAACACAACAAATGTTTGAATACTGCAACACTCAACCAGATCTGAGTTATAAACAGGGCATTAGAAGAGAAGAATATGAGTCAGCAATGAAAGCCAAAAAAGTAAATACTTAAAATTATTATTCAAACGCACCTATATGTTTCTTATGGACGCACTCATATATTTCTGATCTGTATATTTGTAAACAACTGAACTACAACTTTGGATGCACCAATGTTTCTTATGGACGCACTCATGTATTTCTGATCTGTATATTTGTAAACAACTGAACTACAACTTTGGACGCACCAATGTTTCTTATGGATGCACTCATATATTTCTGATCTGTATATTTGTAAACAACTAAACTACAACTTTGGACGCACTAATGTTTCTTATGGACGCACTACTTTTTTTTCAGACGCACTAATGTAATGCACTAATATTTTCCACAGGTTTGGATAAAAACGATGGAGAGAAACATAAAAAAATATGAAGCAATACAAAAGGAGATGGGGAAATGGTTACAGAGGCATAAACCAAGTACTTGTGGGTGCCAGAGTTGATGAAGTTGTGCAACAACGGGGACGAATTGAACAACAAAGGTAAAGACATTGATGCTGAGAATGTTGAGACAGAAAATATAAAGGAGCTTGAAGCTGAGTTGGACAAGGATGATGAAGTTGTCAAAGATAATGTGGAAGCGGAAAATGTCACACCCCATCTAAGGCGGAAACACGGGGTGCAACTGAAATGATTTCCAAGCACAAAAGTCACACGAGCATTATTTAATAAAACAAGGATTATCATTTAAAACATTCAAGTCTTACAAAACATAACATTAATTGTTTGAATTAGAAACCATTGTTAAAAGCGTTTAGATCAAAACATCACAACAATAGTTCAAAAGATGGTATCCCTTAAATGCTCACACGCGACCTTCCCAAGTTCCATGCTCCATGCTAATTTCCTGAAAAACATGCATGAAAAATATATGGGTCAACATAAAGTTGGTGAGTTCACAGGTTTTTGTGTATTGGACCTGTAATCCCAAATTCGACTAAATTACTACCTAGCTAGGGCAATAATAAATATGTGATCTGACATGAGCCCATAACCAAATATTGACATGTTGTGCCTCGCCCATTGTACACTCAAGACAATGAATAAGTGTGAAATACTAGCACTCTTTTGATATCTGTCATCCGGTCAGAGCGACTGACCAAGAGTCGGGGTGTCAACCCAATAGATCTATTATGGTGTTTCATGGCTAAGTCCATAGCTAATGGTTACGGTATGATGTATGACACAAGGTCTTAATGGATCCTGAACGTTGATGTCTCATGTTCATATAATAGTCATGTATGTAACTGAAAACTGAAAACTGTACACATGTTTTTCCGCCGGAAAAAATGTAAAAACAGTGAAAAGGGGCTGTGAAACTCACCTTGTGGCGTGTCTGGGGATGAACAAATGAGTCTGAGCTAGAGAGATCGACCTACGTGCCCTATGTAAAAGAGACATTTTAGGTCTATGTACTTGTACTGCTTACAAGTTGTTCTTTTATTATGCTTGTTCTTGTAACTTAACTCTTTAAGATAAATGTGTCTTTGGTGTAAAGATTTACGTATATGATGACTTAATCGTTAAAAGATACAATGTTTATCTTTTAAATGTTCCACATTAAGGTTCCTAATGTAATATTTTCCAAAATATGAACTTCATGGTTTTGTGTTGCAAGATTCATAACCTTTATGTAAACTAGCGATTTTGACAAGGAGATAGCATCATTTCTTGAGAAAACACCACTTTTTACTTGTGGAAACATATGTTCTATACACTTTGGGTGGTGTAGGTATCCATGTGTTGTAGGTTTTAGAACCTTGAATTTGACATGTCTATAGACCCATAATGTTTAGGTATTATTTCATAAGTCTAATAACCTTTGTGAAAATAATAATACTTTATGTTAAAAATCACCTTTTTTGAAAACATACATGCCTTGTATGCTTTGTTATGGATCTAACATGTCACACATGATCTTTAACTATCCACATTATGTCTTATGTAAATGAGCTTGGGAAAATATATAGTTTTTCTTTTAAAACTTTCGGCCAACATCCTTTAATACATACATACATGTTTCGGCCCTAGTGTGTTGTGAACATATATATTTACCAACTAACATAATGTATTTTAGATCATGAGCCAGCTTATTTACTTGATTTGAATTACAAGAGTAAACACATCAATGAACAACCTTTTTATGTAAATAAAAACATATTAATGTAACATAATTTAGAGTTAGTGTTTATACCTGTAAGTGAACCAAATGTGAGAGATTTAGGGCCTTGAGACTCCTAGTTAAGCTCCTTGTGACCCCCAAGATCTCTTGGAAAATGGTGGTTTTTGGTTGGTATTTATGGCCGAGAGGGGGGGGGGGGGGGTTCGGTGGTGGTGTGGTGGTCCGGTGGTGGTGATGCCGTGAGGTGGTGGTGGTGTCCGGCGGTTGTAGTGAGATGAGAGGGAGAGGAGGGAGAGGTGAGGGTGTGTTGGTTGTTTTTGTGCACTTATCCCTCTAATCCCTTGCCTTATTTATGTAACATTACGCATTTAAACTTGTACGTTACGCGTTCGTCATTAATAAAACGTCAAGTTTCAGCTTATATGGTCGCATTTATTATTTTTGTCGCATTTTGAAACCCTAATACTATATATATAATATTATATATGTGTGTTATATTGAAATTATATCAAAAAAAATAAATATGCTTTGGCCGGGGTTCGAACCCGCGCCAAAGCCCAAACAACACAAACACACAACCAACTGGGCTGGACCATCCTCTTGGAATAAACCCGGACACCTATTATATTTATACACACTTTAAACCTTCACAGTTGACAAGGAAAGTCAACTGTGGGTTCGCGTATGATCCAAGCTCGTGCAATAACTCATGATTGATCTATAATTGGTAAATTCAGTTGATTGCCGGCCTTGTGTAACACGATTACACGTCAATTACAACCAAATCGTTGACTAATTCTATAATTATACGCGTATGATATTAATCGAGGTCAAACTTTCCAATTAACCTTAACCATTGATCCTCAGTATAAATAGATGTGTTTCGAAGCTTAACAACTCGCTCACAACTCTCTCTCAACCTCCAATTATCTCTGAATCACTCTGATTTTAATCATCTTGTTCGTAGTTTGACCTTGGCTTTGACCCGACAATTATACTCGAAACTACACTGTGAGTTTGATTATTTGTGTGGGTTATGTTCATCGGCCATCACACATCAATAGCCCTATGGTTAATCAGGCTATTGATGTGTGATTTGTTCAATTGCAAATTCTAGGGTTCGTTCGTTTAGAATTGGGGATAAACTTTGATTCGCGTATTGTATTTATTTAATTTTAAACAGAAAACATCACAACCACTGGCCTAGGCCAAGTGGTTGTGACCTGGGCTTGATACAGAAGGTACCCGGGTTCGAGTCCCGGCTACTGCCCCTTTTGTTTCTTTTATTTTTTTTTATTTATTTATTTTTTTTAAAACAAAACTATTATATATATATTAAACCTTTTAATCTTTTAAATTCATTTTAAAATATCAAAACTATTTTATAAATTCTAAAAAAATTATATTTGTTTAATCTGAGATAAAAGTGTTATTCACAATTTTTATTTTTCAGAAATTCATTTATTTAGTATTTATAATAATTAAATCATTTTAATACTATTATATTTATAAAAATCCATTTATATATCAAAACAATTTTATTAAATTCTCCAAAAATTATCCTGACTTTTTATAAAGTTAAACTTTACTGAAATAATTTTTAATTCAGTAAAATCAATTATTTTATATTTTTAATCGATTTTTGTTAGATTTAATCATAATTAAATCATAATAAATCCAATTTTCATCATTTTTGCACCAAAATTTTATACAAATTATTTTTAATTATTTAGAACAGAAATATGATTTTTAAAATAGAAATTCTTTAATTTTAGTATTTTTGAATATTAAAGTTAATTGTTGGCAATTTGTAATAAATAGATTTAAAAATCTATTTTAAATTAAATAATTTTATAAAAATTATTTTTATAATTCAAACACTTTAATGTGTCCATTCAAAATTCAAAATTTATAAAAAGACTTTCTTTTATTAATTATCAAATTTTCCTTTATTAATTAACATTTTAATTTAATTTCAACAATTGATTATCCCCAAATCGAAACCCTAGGATACACTTATAAGTTAATTAGACTTAGACTTATTATATATTACCTTATTATAGGGTGATATTTGGAATCATTTTGGGCAACACTATTATTTCATCTTTTCAACAAGTTTAACATTTGCTAAGGTGAGTTTTACATAGCCCCTTTTATTTATCACCATTTTTGGGGTGAAACATGTTATAACATTATCATTGAAATTCAATCATCAATGTGTCTATGTGTTTTCTATGTTGCATTATGTCTTGAGCATGATTAGAGTAAGCACCATTCTAGCATAATCATTAACATTGATCAGCCGACGGTATACATTGATAGATCTATTGGACTGACAATCCCACCCGGATACGTGCCTCCTACAAAGGTTACGTGGGTGTTTGTTATCGCATAACATATTCAATTGGACCATAAGTGTATGGTATGTATCATTTTATAACAGTCAACAGGGTTGATTATGCACTCGATTTATTTCTAGTATGTTCTCACATATGGGCTAGATTGACATGACACATGAATTGCACAACATTTTATCCATTTTATTATCAAAAACCTATGTAATTCTCACCAACTTATGTTGACCCAAAATACTTTCAAAATTAACATGTTTCAGGTAACAATGAAGCTGAGGCTTGAGTTAGCATGAGGATTTTACTTGAAGTTTATTTGAAGTTATTGAAGTTGTTATTTGATATTATGTATTTGAATTCTTAGACATCATTTCACATTTTGGATATTATGTTTGAATAAATTATTTAAAATTTATATTATACCATGTGCTACTGAAAACAATCATCAATACGTGGCACCTCGATGTTTCCGCCATCGGTTGGGGTGTTACAGATTGGTATCAGAGCCTTGGTTATAGGGAATTAGGTTATTAGAAATAATCTAGACTATAACCTTAGGGACTTAAACAGTACTTGCTTCTCCTACTTGTAACCCTAATTGCTTCCCTAATCCTATCCTTATCCTATGCCTTCTAACCCTAAACCCACATGTGACTACTCTTATTTGTCTGCTGCAATCCTGATCCACCATTAGATTAATAGGACAAAATCCTCAGGTTTAACCTGAACCCCCTTGAGATCTCGTCGAAGTTCTAGATTTTAATAACGAACACGTGCAATCTGGAAGGGTGAACGCCTGTATTCTGAGTCTTCTGTCTAGGCTGGCATTGCGCATATATCCCAATCAGACGAGGGACCCGGATGCCTACCTGGGAATTCTCGGGATGAGTGTTCACTTATAGGCTAAAGCATGTCTTCATATGTTATTAGAATTTAGAATCTTTGATAAGTCAACGTTTTCGTTTATTCGTTTTAATTAATGAATAAATGATTACATTCCTTATATAAACTCTCATTCATTTCATTGTGTCTATTACAGATCATGCCTCCTCGTCGCAGCACTCGCAACAACAATGGTGAGAACCACGAAGAAGGTGGTGATAACCACAACCACAACCATGACCAAGTTCCTAACCACAACAACAATGGGGTCGATGCTCAACTGGCTGCGATCATTTCTCAACAAATGGCGCAGCAAATCGCAACTCTGGTTCGCAATTTACTCGCTCAGGTCATCCAATTGAATGGCAACGGGAATGGTCACAACAACGGGAACGGGAATGGCAATGGCAATGGTAATGGACCCCAAGCTTGCACCCTTAAGCATTTCAACTCTTGTAACCCTCCAAAGTTTAGTGGGGAAGAAGGAGCTATTGGACTCCTCCAATGGTTTGAGGGTATTGAGAATACCTTCATCAACAGTGAGTGCCCCAACAACTTCAAGGTTCGTTACGCCATGAGTGTCCTCCATAAACGAGCACTCACATGGTGGAATGAAGAAAAGCGTACTCGTGGGGCCGAGGTTGCTCTTGCTATGACATGGGACCAAGTCAAGGAGGTCATGAAGGAAGAGTTTTGTCCTCGCAATGAAGTTAAAAAGCTTGAGGATGAGTTCCACACCTTAGCTCAAGATAGTGGGGAAAACCTTGCCTACAACACCCGCTTTCATGAGCTTAGCTTATTGTTGCCTCACAAAGTTACTCCTCTGCCGGTAGCCATCGAGAAGTACATCGGTGGTCTGCCCATGCAAATCCAGGACACCGTTTGGGGTAGAAATCCTGCAACTTTGGAAGAGGCCAAACGTCTAGCGGCCACTCTTACTGATAATCACGTGAAGAAGGGTACTCTCGTTCGCAAGGGCACTAAGAAGACTGTTGCCAAAGACACTCCACAGCCTGCAATTGAAGTCAAGCCTGAGACCTCAAGCAACAAAAAGCGCAAGGCTAGAAACTATATGGTTGCTGCTACTCCACCTGCTGCCCAAAACCCAGCCAAGAAACCATACACCGGACCTCACCCTTTGTGCAACACTTGCAAGTACCATCATCCAACACAGGTGCCATGTCGATTTTGTACTAAGTGTCAACGATATGGTCACCTGGTGAACGTCTGTCGATCTCCTACTACCCAAGACAACAACAACCCAGCTCCCAACCAACAAAACAACAGACCTACTCGTGGTCAATGCTACGAGTGTGGCAACCCTAATCACTACATCAACAACTGCCCTAATCGTAACCGTAACCAAAACCAAAATCAGAACCAAAACCAAAACCAGAACCGCAACCAGAACCAAGGTGCTCGAGGTCGCGCCTACAATCTCAACGCTAACCAGGCTCGTGATAACAACGAAGTGGTGAATGGTACGTTTCTCATTAATAACCACTATGCATCCATATTATTTGATTCGGGAGCTGATAAATCATTTGTGTCACTGAAGTTTGAACCTTTACTTAACTTACCCCACACTAATCTAGAAGAACCTTTCGTGGTAGAGGTAGCTAACGGGAAGTCTATTTCGATCGACTCTATTATTCGTAACTGCTTGTTGAACCTCGACAATCATACCTTCCCTATCGATCTCATCCCCATGCACCTTGGTAGTTTTGATGTTATAGTAGGCAGGGACTGGTTGTCAACTCATCGTGCCGAAATTCTGTGCTTCGAGAAAGTCATACGCATTCCTCTCGAATCTGGTGAGATTTTGAAGATCTATGGTGAGAAACCCTGTGGTGAGCTTAAGCTTATGTCTTGTACTACTGCCCAAAAGTACTTACGAAAGGGGTATACAGCCTTCTTAGCTAACGTGATAGAAAAGAAGGACAAAGGCAAAAGTATCCAAGACATTCCTATTATTCGAGACTATCCTGAAGTCTTTCCAGAGGATTTACCTGGTTTGCCTCCTGCTCGACAAGTGGAGTTTCGTATTGATCTTGTTCCTGGTGCTAATCCTGTCGCTAAAGCTCCTTATCGTCTTGCACCCTCTGAGATGCAAGAACTTGCCAGTCAATTACAGGAACTTTCTGATAAAGGGTTCATTCGCCCTAGTTCTTCTCCATGGGGAGCCCCTGTCTTATTCGTTAAAAAGAAGGATGGTTCTCTTCGGATGTGTATTGACTACCGTGAACTCAACAAACTCACCATCAAGAATCGTTATCCACTTCCTAGGATTGACGATCTCTTCGATCAACTTCAAGGAGCAACCCACTTCTCGAAGATTGATCTCCGTTCTGGTTATCATCAGCTTAGAGTCCACGATGAAGATATTCCCAAGACGGCTTTTCGCACTCGCTACGGTCACTATGAATTCATGGTTATGCCTTTTGGGTTGACCAATGCTCCCGCAGTATTTATGGATTTGATGAATCGGGTGTGTAGACCCTATCTCGACAAATTCGTGATCGTTTTCATCGATGATATTTTGATTTACTCTAAATCAAAATCCGATCACGAGCAACATCTTCACTCTATCTTGACTCTCCTAAAGAAAGAACAACTGTATGCCAAGTTCTCAAAATGCGAATTTTGGCTTAAGGAAGTTCAATTTTTGGGACATGTCATTGATATGAACGGAATTCATGTCGATCCTGCAAAGATCGAAGCGGTGAAGAATTGGAGTGTTCCTACCACTCCAACGGAAGTCCGTTCTTTTCTTGGGTTGGCTGGTTATTATCGTCGATTCATCGCCAATTTCTCCAAGATCACTGTTCCTCTCACTACCTTAACTCACAAGGGTAAACCCTATGAGTGGGGACCTAAGCAAGAGGAAGCATTTGAAACTCTTAAGCTGAAACTCTGTGAAGCTCCTATCTTGTCTCTACCTGATGGAAATGATGATTTCGTGGTCTACTGTGATGCATCGAACCAAGGTCTTGGTTGTGTTCTCATGCAACGAGGAAAGGTTATTGCTTATGCGTCTCGACAACTCAAGACTCACGAAAAGAATTATACCACCCATGATCTTGAATTGGGCGCTGTTGTCTTTGCACTCAAGATTTGGAGACATTATCTTTATGGGACCAAATGTGTGGTGTTCACGGACCACAAAAGTCTCCAACATGTCTTCGATCAAAAGAATCTTAACATGAGGCAACGACGTTGGGTTGAATTACTTAACGACTATGATTGCGAAATTCGCTACCATCCTGGCAAGGCGAATGTTGTGGCCGACGCACTTAGTCGTAAAGAGCGTGTCAAACTCCAATGTGCGAGAGTTCGTACTGATCTTCAAGATCGCATTCTCCAGGCTCAACACACATCAGTCACCCAAGGTAACATGTACGATGAAATGTCTTGTGGTGCTGAGACTCAACTTGAAACCAAACCCGATGGACTCCTTTATTTCCTTAACCGACTGTGGATTCCCGACCGTGATGATCTTCGTACTTTTCTCATGAACGAGGCTCATAAGTCTCGTTATTCTATTCATCCTGGAGCTGACAAGATGTACCAAGATCTTCGTTATTCTTATTGGTGGCTTGGTATGAAGAAAGACATTGCCCTATTCGTTGCAAAATGCCTCACTTGTTCCAAGGTTAAGGCTGAACATCAACGACCATCTGGTATGCTTGAACAACCAGAGATTCCTGTCTGGAAATGGGAGAGCATAGCTATGGATTTCATCACCAAACTCCCTCGCACACCCAAAGGTTTTGACAGTATTTGGGTAATCGTCGATCGTTTGACCAAGTCAGCTCACTTCCTACCTATTCGTGAGAAGTATTCTGTGGAAAGGTTGGCAAAGATGTACGTAAGTGAAATCGTATGTCGTCACGGTATACCTTTGGACATTATTTCTGATCGCGATGGTCGTTTCACCTCTCACTTTTGGGAATCTCTACAAGATGCTTTGGGTACCAAGTTGAACCTGAGCACTGCTTATCACCCTCAGACTGATGGTCAGACTGAACGAACCATCCAGACACTTGAGGACATGCTCAGGGCATGTGTCATCGATTTTGGTGGCGCATGGGATTCTCATCTTCCTTTGGTTGAGTTTTCATACAACAACAGTTATCACACCAGCATTAACATGGCCCCTTTTGAGGCACTCTATGGTCGGAAATGTCGTTCTCCTGTCTGTTGGACTGAGGTTGGTGAAGCTCGTATTACTGGACCCGAACTAATCCAGGAAACCACAGACAAAATCCAGCTTATTCAGGATAATCTTCTCAAGGCTAGAAGTCGCCAAAAGAGTTATGCTGATAAACGTCGTAAACCCTTGGAATTTCAAGTTGGGGACCTTGTGCTACTTAAGGTATCCCTTGGAAAGGAGTTATTCGTTTCGGTAGAAAGGGAAAACTAGCTCCTCGATACGTAGGCCCCTTCAAAATTCTTGACAGAGTTGGAAAAGTGGCTTACAAACTTGATCTTCCACCTGAGCTAAGCAATGTTCATCCGACCTTCCATGTTTCGAATCTCAAGAAATGCTTAGCAGATGAGAACCTTCATGTTCCTCTTGAGGATGTGCAAATTGATGAAAGCATGCACATTATCGAGAAACCCGTCGAGATTGTTGACACTGGAGTCAAGAAACTCAAGCGCAGTCGTATTCCGATCGTTAAGGTTCGTTGGGAATCTAAACGAGGCCCAGAGTTCACTTGGGAACGTAAAGACCAGATGAAGTCGAAGTATCCACATCTTTTTCCACCAGACTCTCCAACTCCAACTTCGGGACGAAGTTCCTAAAAGTAGGGGAGACTGTAACATTACGCATTTAAACTTGTACGTTACGCGTTCGTCATTAATAAAACGTCAAGTTTCAGCTTATATGGTCGCATTTATTATTTTTGTCGCATTTTGAAACCCTAATACTATATATATATAATATTATATATGTGTGTTATATTGAAATTATATCAAAAAAAATAAATATGCTTTGGCCGGGGTTCGAACCCGCGCCAAAGCCCAAACAACACAAACACACAACCAACTGGGCTGGACCATCCTCTTGGAATAAACCCGGACACCTATTATATTTATACACACTTTAAACCTTCACAGTTGACAAGGAAAGTCAACTGTGGGTTCGCGTATGATCCAAGCTCGTGCAATAACTCATGATTGATCTATAATTGGTAAATTCAGTTGATTGCCGGCCTTGTGTAACACGATTACACGTCAATTACAACCAAATCGTTGACTAATTCTATAATTATACGCGTATGATATTAATCGAGGTCAAACCTTCTAATTAACCTTAACCATTGATCCTCAGTATAAATAGATGTGTTTCGAAGCTTAACAACTCGCTCACAACTCTCTCTCAACCTCCAATTATCTCTGAATCACTCTGATTTTAATCATCTTGTTCGTAGTTTGACCTTGGCTTTGACCCGACAATTATACTCGAAACTACACTGTGAGTTTGATTATTTGTGTGGGTTATGTTCATCGGCCATCACACATCAATAGCCCTATGGTTAATCAGGCTATTGATGTGTGATTTGTTCAATTGCAAATTCTAGGGTTCGTTCGTTTAGAATTGGGGATAAACTTTGATTCGCGTATTGTATTTATTTAATTTTAAACAGAAAACATCACAACCACTGGCCTAGGCCAAATGGTTGTGACCTGGGCTTGATACAGAAGGTACCCGGGTTCGAGTCCCGGCTACTGCCCCTTTTGTTTCTTTTATTTATTTATTTTTTTTTAAAACAAAACTATTATATATATATATATATATTAAACCTTTTAATCTTTTAAATTCATTTTAAAATATCAAAACTATTTTATAAATTCTAAAAAAATTATATTTGTTTAATCTGAGATAAAAGTGTTATTCACAATTTTTATTTTTCAGAAATTCATTTATTTAGTATTTATAATAATTAAATCATTTTTATACTATTATATTTATAAAAATCCATTTATATATCAAAACAATTTTATTAAATTCTCCAAAAATTATCCTGACTTTTTATAAAGTTAAACTTTACTGAAATAATTTTTAATTCAGTAAAATCAATTATTTTATATTTTTAATCGATTTTTGTTAGATTTAATCATAATTAAATCATAATAAATCCAATTTTCATCATTTTTGCACCAAAATTTTATACAAATTATTTTTAATTATTTAGAACAGAAATATGATTTTTAAAATAGAAATTCTTTAATTTTAGTATTTTTGAATATTAAAGTTAATTGTTGGCAATTTGTAATAAATAGATTTAAAAATCTATTTTAAATTAAATAATTTTATAAAAATTATTTTTATAATTCAAACACTTTAATGTGTCCATTCAAAATTCAAAATTTATAAAAAGACTTTCTTTTATTAATTATCAAATTTTCCTTTATTAATTAACATTTTAATTTAATTTCAACAATTGATTATCCCCAAATCGAAACCCTAGGATACACTTATAAGTTAATTAGACTTAGACTTATTATATATTACCTTATTATAGGGTGATATTTGGAATCATTTTGGGCAACACTATTATTTCATCTTTTCAACAAGTTTAACATTTGCTAAGGTGAGTTTTACATAGCCCCTTTTATTTATCACCATTTTTGGGGTGAAACATGTTATAACATTATCATTGCAATTCAATCATCAATGTGTCTATGTGTTTTCTATGTTGCATTATGTCTTGAGCATGATTAGAGTAAGCACCATTCTAGCATAATCATTAACATTGATCAGCCGACGGTATACATTGATAGATCTATTGGACTGACAATCCCACCCGGATACGTGCCTCCTACAAAGGTTACGTGGGTGTTTGTTATCGCATAACATATTCAATTGGACCATAAGTGTATGGTATGTATCATTTTATAACAGTCAACAGGGTTGATTATGCACTCGATTTATTTCTAGTATGTTCTCACATATGGGCTAGATTGACATGACACATGAATTGCACAACATTTTATCCATTTTATTATCAAAAACCTATGTAATTCTCACCAACTTATGTTGACCCAAAATACTTTCAAAATTAACATGTTTCAGGTAACAATGAAGCTGAGGCTTGAGTTAGCATGAGGATTTTACTTGAAGTTTATTTGAAGTTATTGAAGTTGTTATTTGATATTATGTATTTGAATTCTTAGACATCATTTCACATTTTGGATATTATGTTTGAATAAATTATTTAAAATTTATATTATACCATGTGCTACTGAAAACAATCATCAATACGTGGCACCTCGATGTTTCCGCCATCGGTTGGGGTGTTACAATTTATAATTAATATGGATGGCATGGTAGGATGCTTTTGCAAAGGTGCATGGAGGGCATCTTTCCATTTTGGTGTAAGTCTTGGAGTTGGAAGATTATGGACAAAGTAGGGGTTTATGTAGATGTGATGGATGGTTTTAGTGGTAAGTCAACTCCTATCTTTCTTGCATGCATGCTAAAGATCATTGCCATTTTGGTGCAAGGTCATTGGAAAGGGGATTTTAGCTAGATTGTTGGTGCATGTAGATTTGATATGTGCATGGTGCACCTTGGGAAGAGGGGTCCAAAAATTTGAAGGGTGTTGGGAGGTGTAGGCTTAGTCAACTCACTTAGATTTGATGTATGATAATCATGTTTCTTGTTAGGTTAGTGAGATCCTAGGATTGATTTGGTAGGATCATGATCTTTGGTGTATGGTGTAATACCCCGTTGTTACGTGTTCGAAATTATATGATTAATCATAATTAATTAAGAAATAATAACATATTTAAGAATTATTATATAAATAATTATTAAATAAATAGACACCCATTAACTACATCTCTTAACAACTTACAAAGGTAGTTTTGCTAGCATGGGAATAATATTCACTAAACCTATTATGTCATACATATTATACATACGTACAATATTATCACACAAACATGACATAATATAGCTTCCATATATTCATGAACCTTATCCATTTCCCTTTGACTAAATCTCATACATACATGCATATGCACTAAATCCCTTGCATGATCACAACTCCCATTCACACTCCACTCTCTTGCCTAAAACTCACGCTACCCTTCACCTGTTACACTTATCTTCAATTTACATTCCCTTTATCCTAAGATTGCTTCTCATGCATCACTTTTGTATATCATTCATAATATATACCCACATATATTGTTACTACACCAAACTGTATAAGAGAGATAAGAGAGAGAGACGTGAGAAGAGAGAGAGAAAGGGAGTCATCGGAAAAGAAGAAGGGACCGGACCGGTCACCATCTCCGGCCGGTCTCCGTCTACGGCGAGCCACCACTAACCATCCGACACCACAGCCCGGTTGTCTTACTCGACACCGGTCGCCTCCTCCGGTACCTTCGTCAGCAACCACAATCGACCACCTCACCGGTAACTTAGAGCTCGAAGTCATTACGAGTCTTCCCTCCGACCGTTTATAAACCCGACAACCCACCACTTCCTTCTCCGGTTGATGCATCATCTCCGGTTAACCTTCGGTCATGACAGACAACCATGATAGCTTCTCAACCGATCACCACCAGCTGATTATCCTCTGTCATCATCTCCAAACGATCTCCGGTCGTCTTCTCCGGTCACCTGCTATCATCGGTGACCGGCTTCAGGTGGTTCCAAGTGTTCCGAACCTAACTACAAGGAAGGTTCATGTTATGTCTTAGTTATATTTAACGGGAATGGTTCCATAGATAATATAATCCGGTTAACATCTTCGACCAACCAACCCCGACTACTCCCTGTTCCGGTACCCGACATCACAAACCCAACATCGTTCTGTTCATAACTGACAACCCGAGCACCTTTCACTTCGGTAACCATATCCCACAACGAACAGTTACGCTAGTCGTTCACCATGTTTGGAATATTATACCGGTTATCCTCTAGTTGTTCTAGTCGGATGGTCCGTCTCCTCCGACTCTACTTTTTATTCTGATCAGAGGTCGAGCAGTGCCAGAGAGGTTAGGATGATATACTATATTATTAAGTTAGTACTATATTTATGGTTATTATTGTATTATTACTATTTCATAATTATTATTATTATTATTATTATTATTATTATTAACGTGAGACGTGTGGGACAATTATATTAACCCGACCATATTAGACAGAATAACGATAATAAACTGAGTAACAAATATATATATATATATATATATATATATATATAAAAGAATATAGAAGAATATATATTAAAGGATTGTCCCCCACAGTTATCACGTGCACAAGCCTTGCACGCGCTAATGTTATTAAAATATAATAGGTACAATATTTGGAGAATATACCATTAAGGAATAGACTACAGAATCTGGGAGAATATAATAGAGGTGAGTACATGACCCTTTCCCTTAAAAGCCTTTGGGCTGATTACATGCTTATGTAGTCGTTATCAAGTATTTTATACGATTTATATTATAAGAGTGTTATCGAGTTGATAATAGAAATAATAGAACTCAGTCGAATAGAAACTACGTAGGATGGATCCATTCGGTATCATAGAGTATAGCCTGGACCAATTAGAGGTTACGGGACCATTTATAATCGATCTATACTCACAGGAATATATTTATCTAAACCAAGTAGAGGTTTAGAACCACAATAAGCATTTGTATGGTGCTTCATCGATAATATATTCCACCACAGAATGACCGAACTAAATAGAAAGGGTTGTATGATCGTTAAACTCGAGTATTATTATAATATGTCTAAATTCGGCATGTCTCACTAGTATGAAAATACTAATGTACTTTAAGCATGTGGTCAGGTACTTATATGAAGTATTAAAGAGCAAGCCGAAGAATAGAAGATCTGGATAAGAAGAGGATACTATGGTTACATTTTAATCCAGCTTAATGTAATCATTACCATTAAACCTGTTAATGCTAATTCGCTGCGCCACCTGGGTCGTTACAGGTGGTATCAGAGCAACAGGTTTAACTAATAGAAATCCTCTTCTGATCCAGATCAACCAAAAGTATATTAGAAAGAAATATATGTTAATAGAAATTGTAAGAAAATATAGAAAAATTATCGAGGAAAATTACTAGAATAATATTGTGAGGTAAATTGACAATTTTTAATGGCCAGAAAATTGTGAATTTACAGGCACGATTGAATTCTAGAAAATTCTTTGGTAATACCAAAAGATATAAAATAATAGAAATATAAGAAATATGAATAAATAAGAATTATACGAAATATAAATAAGTTTTATATCCTATCTTATGAAAAGTATCGAATCATAATCAAAGGTAGTAACCTTCCTCAGAAGAAAGTTATATTTAAAAGTATTTGAACTCAAATATAATTAGAAGAATATATCCGATTATTAAAGAAAATTTATACAAATATTGTATTTCCACTTGAACATTCCTGTGATCAAGTTGCTAAAGAGATACGATTCTTCCAACGAAATTCGTCATATCTGCCGTTTATACGGACTCCCTCCCGATAAAAAATCAAGTGAATATAAATATATTCTATAAGCATATACCATTCCGTATAACCTATTATTTGAAATCATCAGTGCAAATATTTCCACGAAATATATTCGGGATTATATATATAATTCTTTTTAACCTTCGTTCTATCCGTTTGGCAAGATCATTTCTCGAATTTAGAAAAGTACTTTCAACTTAGGAATCTTATAATAAATCGATAAAAGAATATCAGAATCGAATTTATAGTATTAAGGAATAATATAGGTATTATCTCGATATAAACGAATTAATAGAAGTAAGATTAAAGTTGTATTAAATTGGGATCTTTAAGAGACACTTCCATTCCATCTGAAACAAAGTTTAAAGTCCAGCCCTTTAGACTTGAAGTGTCACATGAAGACTTCCTTGTGTTTCAATTCGAAAACCGATCGGTATACAATTTGCAATAAATTTTATAGTTTAAAGTTCAGCTCGTTGGACGTAATGTTCCACCTGAAGACTTCTTAGTATTCCAATCTGAAAATATATCAGTATACAATCTCTATATAATCACGTTCCTTTCCAAAGGTTTTGGAATCCCTAGTATGATGAAACGCGAGTTTTTCTGTCCAAGGCTATAAGTCTAGGAAGCTTTCTACCCTTAAGAAACTCCTATACAACGGAAGCGTTTCTAATGATGTTACAAGATGATAAAAATTGTTGATTCCTCCATTAAAGCTTTGCACACCACATTACCAACAACCGTAACATTACAATGTCTTTGACTTAATTCCCCAAGCATTTTACCAATATTGAGGTTCCACTGCTGTCTTGAATGGCCGAATCAAACTTAACCGGACCAACCTACACAACTTTCTTAGACTTTGGAAGTAAGGTGGTTATTTCCTCCAATGAATTTGGCCGAGAGCAATAGGTGAATCCTATATCCTAAATTTTGTGTCTAAGGTTGACATTCCCTCGTGTTTAGCTCGAGATTAAGTCTCAAAACTCGTCAAATAACTTTTGATTCTATCACGAGTTATTTCCTAACTTTATTCGTAATATAAATATTCACGATTTTGTTTATCGCCAAGTTTAAAAGATCGATTATATACTTTTATTTATGATTATCAACGACCTAGTATTACTAATTCATTACCTCAGAAATTCCAGAAATGTCCCAACCTGTTCAGTTAAACTTTTATCACTTTAACATCAAAAGTTGAAACTCGATCTTAACGACTTTATATCTCGGTTATCAACACTATTGTTAATCGTTACTCCGAAATTCTATAAACAATCCCCACCAGATTGTTATTACTACTCAAACCCAGTGTATTATATTCTTTACTTCATAGAGTAATACTTATGTCGAACTACTTCATATCCTTTCAGTAAGGTTCTACAATCTACTGAAGATGATTAAGTCAGATATAAATGACTTACGATACTTTGGCTTTCTTTAAAAACCGGTATTCGAGTAGTAAACTCCAACCAGAATATTAGCCTCACAGATAATCTAACGACGTGTTAATTTTTGGAAATTTATGAATCTCTCCGAGACAAATTAAGTTTCCAAACATGAAGTTGGTTATTTATTCTATGAATATAAAGAAAAATATGTATATCCTAGTGTATACTTATCTTCTTTGCATCATTCAAATAATATTGGAAATCAAATTCGAAGATTTGAGAACCCAGTAAAAATTGGAGAAGGTATGAAACGGTATTATACCAATAGTATTACCACTATCATCACTATTAAAGAAATTTGGAGAAGTTTGTGGACGATTATCATACTCGGTATTCTCAACCATTAAGTCACGAAACCTGAAACTTGTGACAATGTGATGAGAGAACTTTGATTATACTGAAAGTATAATATATCGTGATGATAAACCATCGTCTATAAATCGAGATTCTGTAGATTGGGCATGTCCATGGCAGCCTAGACTTCAAAAATCCGAAACTCTTTATAACCAGATTCATCTATATATAGAATTGATTAAAAGCTAGTAATCAAATCAGTATGTAGAATTCAAGATGGTTATAAGTCCTCTATGCATTCCCTGGGGTGAAAGAGATCCGGACCCTTATGAAAGGTATATCCGGACGTTTCCACAGGATTCTGTGTAAGGACATGTGATACTATAAAGGAAAAGATGCATTATCCAATGTTGGAGAGAATTCTTGCATTTTCCGGTACAGATGTTGCTAATACTTTGAGAATAGTATCAAGAGATCTTTTATCTTCTTAATATCCCATGACTTGTTCTAGTCATAGGATTAAGACGGTAGTTATATTCTGGTATAATCTAGCGAGTAAGAATTCGGCTTCGTCCGACAGATACCAGCGTATGTTGATTACGGAATTTCGAGAATAATATTGTTGTCCAAACCTTGGATCTTTTAGTTCGGACAACATAATAACTGTATTTTAATTCATATAGGAATGACCTATTCCTAGATTATCAGATATTTTACTAATAGATTGATTTCCTTCGGTCATATTCTAGTCATTTCATATCGATAAGAAAACTCTATCGTTCGATTATACTATAAACATCCTACATGATAGAGATCGTTTTCCAGTATATACTCGAATGTTTCCTGACAGGTCTCCTGAGATAGATTATTCTCAACATCAAGAATTATTATTCTTGGTCTTCATCATCCAGATTATTTACAAGATATTAGTATAAGAGTTATTCATTAAGTCAATTCGATTCGATCGCATCTGACCCTTTCCAATGAAAAGATTTATCACGATCATTCCATACATAGAGAATATGTAATGAACCTTTCCAGATTGTGTATATATATATATATGTATAACATTGACAAAATATTCCTAGACAGTTCTCTTGACATTATATAAGTTTCGATTTACTATCTTCAAGGATCTTTGTTTTGTAAAGGATTCTATTTCATAAAATCCTTTGAGAATTATTTACGCGTCAAATATATTTCACTCAAATAAAGATGATCCTTCTTAATAACCTATTTTATACGGTTATTTATGTGAGTTTTCTGCAAAATTTAATCTCAGCCAAATATTTAATACAGCTCGAAAATATCTACAGCTCGCTATTCTCGAAAATAATCGTTTATACTTATTAAACTCGAAGCAGCGGATAAATTATATGAAACAAATAGAAGTATCTATACCGTTTTACATAAGCCGATAAGTTATAGAAAATAATTTGAGGACTAATAAAATATCGTGAGTTATATGACCATATATGACTACGATAATTCGATAAATGACTCTCCAAGTAGTTCGTTTTCAGAATATATAATAAAAGAAATTTATCTAATAGAAATTTTAAAAAGAAAATCCAAGATATCTTATATTATTATTAATAAACCAAGGATAAATAATTCCAAAAATTAAGCCATTCGATTTGGCTATCGAATATTCGTTATTAAAATATAGAATATACTTTAAAATGTATTATAGAACAAAATTCTAAGAAAACAATCTATTATAGAATGTAAAATATTTCAAGAGGACAAGTACTATCATGAACAACCAGAGAAAATTATAAGAGGAATAATACACCTAGACTTAGTATTTATTGAGTAGTTATTATAAATAGAAAAGAATTAAGATATAAGGATATCTTAACACCACCAGAAAATCCATAATAAGAATTGATGCGGCCAAGGAACTGGCCAAAGATAAATAATATTACGAGAAACCATTAAGAATAGAAAGCCATTTAAAGTTTTATAAGTTTGATTTATATAACGCTAAGAGGAGGCTCTAGAATTAAGCATTTAAGATTTTAACCCTATCCTTATAGAGTTTAGAAATTATTATCAGAAAAATAAATGGGGGACAAGTTCTATAGGTTGGGGAGAACCTAATAATAAGTATTATATAGATTATCAAAAATAATAAAAAGATATTTATTAAACATTATAAGACAAATCGAATCGAATCTCGAGGACGAGATTCCAATAGGTTGGGGAGAATGTAATACCCCGTTGTTACGTGTTCGAAATTATATGATTAATCATAATTAATTAAGAAATAATAACATATTTAAGAATTATTATATAAATAATTATTAAATAAATAGACACCCATTAACTACATCTCTTAACAACTTACAAAGGTAGTTTTGCTAGCATGGGAATAATATTCACTAAACCTATTATGTCATACATATTATACATACGTACAATATTATCACACAAACATGACATAATATAGCTTCCATATATTCATGAACCTTATCCATTTCCCTTTGACTAAATCTCATACATACATGCATATGCACTAAATCCCTTGCATGATCACAACTCCCATTCACACTCCACTCTCTTGCCTAAAACTCACGCCACCCTTCACCTGTTACACTTATCTTCAATTTACATTCCCTTTATCCTAAGATTGCTTCTCATGCATCACTTTTGTATATCATTCATAATATATACCCACATATATTGTTACTACACCAAACTGTATAAGAGAGATAAGAGAGAGAGACGTGAGAAGAGAGAGAGAAACGGAGTCATCGGAAAAGAAGAAGGGACCGGACCGGTCACCATCTCCGGCCGGTCTCCGTCTACGGCGAGCCACCACTAACCATCCGACACCACAGCCCGGTTGTCTTACTCGACACCGGTCGCCTCCTCCGGTACCTTCGTCAGCAACCACAATCGACCACCTCACCGGTAACTTAGAGCTCGAAGTCATTACGAGTCTTCCCTCCGACCGTTTATAAACCCGACAACCCACCACTTCCTTCTCCGGTTGATGCATCATCTCCGGTTAACCTTCGGTCATGACAGACAACCATGATAGCTTCTCAACCGATCACCACCAGCTGATTATCCTCTGTCATCATCTCCAAACAATCTCCGGTCGTCTTCTCCGGTCACCTGCTATCATCGGTGACCGGCTTCAGGTGGTTCCAAGTGTTCCGAACCTAACTACAAGGAAGGTTCATGTTATGTCTTAGTTATATTTAACGGGAATGGTTCCATAGATAATATAATCCGGTTAACATCTTCGACCAACCAACCCCGACTACTCCCTGTTCCGGTACCCGACATCACAAACCCAACATCGTTCTGTTCATAACTGACAACCCGAGCACCTTTCACTTCGGTAACCATATCCCACAACGAACAGTTACGCTAGTCGTTCACCATGTTTGGAATATTATACCGGTTATCCACTAGTTGTTCTAGTCGGATGGTCCGTCTCCTCCGACTCTACTTTTTATTCTGATCAGAGGTCGAGCAGTGCCAGAGAGGTTAGGATGATATACTATATTATTAAGTTATTACTATATTTATGGTTATTATTGTATTATTACTATTTCATAATTATTATTATTATTATTATTATTATTATTAACGTGAGACGTGTGGGACAATTATATTAACCCGACCATATTAGACAGAATAACGATAATAAACTGAGTAACAAATATATATATATATATATATAAGAATATAGAAGAATATATATTAAAGGATTGTCCCCCACAGTTATCACGTGCACAAGCCTTGCACGCGCTAATGTTATTAAAATATAATAGGTACAATATTTGGAGAATATACCATTAAGGAATAGACTACAGAATCTGGGAGAATATAATAGAGGTGAGTACATGACCCTTTCCCTTAAAAGCCTTTGGGCTGATTACATGCTTATGTAGTCGTTATCAAGTATTTTATACGATTTATATTATAAGAGTGTTATCGAGTTGATAATAGAAATAATAGAACTCGGTCGAATAGAAACTACGTAGGATGGATCCATTCGGTATCATAGAGTATAGCCTGGACCAATTAGAGGTTACGGGACCATTTATAATCGATCTATACTCACAGGAATATATTTATCTAAACCAAGTAGAGGTTTAGAACCACAATAAGCATTTGTATGGTGCTTCATCGATAATATATTCCACCACAGAATGACCGAACTAAATAGAAAGGGTTGTATGATCGTTAAACTCGAGTATTATTATAATATGTCTAAATTCGGCATGTCTCACTAGTATGAAAATACTAATGTACTTTAAGCATGTGGTCAGGTACTTATATGAAGTATTAAAGAGCAAGCCGAAGAATAGAAGATCTGGATAAGAAGAGGATACTATGGTTACATTTTAATCCAGCTTAATGTAATCATTACCATTAAACCTGTTAATGCTAATCCGCTGCGCCACCTGGGTCGTTACATATGGAAGGTGTTGGATGACAATTATGGCAAGCCAATGTTTCTAGGATGAGGTGGGACAAGATTACTTACCATTTTGATGAAAGATCTAGGAATGTGATAGAATGACTAGTGCATGAGTGCAAGATCTCAACACTTCACACATATGCATGTGTGTCATGTATATGTATGTGTATATGTATAGGATAATTATCTTTGGTAAGTCAACTATTGTGGGAGGGATAAGTAAGGAGATGTTTGTCTATTTAAGGTGGAATCTAGTGATTGAGATGATGGTTCATTAACATAGAAAAAGTATAATCTTTGGGAACCAAAAATCACACATACACATGTGTGTATGTGCCGTCGCACATATATATGTGTTGGTATATATATTTTTTTTGAACATTTTAATACACATCTTGAATAAATACTTGGTCCCTTATTATAGTTAGATGTTAAGAAGGGTCTTTGTACAAGTCTATGTAATACAAGATAATATAATTGTGTGCACAATATATACTTTTTAACTAGTTGTCTTACTAGTCGTTTTGGGATATTGTGTTCGGATAATCCTTGTGTATGGACATTGTTTGTTTTTTTCCTTGATTGGATCATAGTTGTAGTATCATGTTCAACTGTGTGGATTCCCAAACTAGGGTTTTGGTATGATCTCTCTATAGCTCATGACAACTATTCAACTAGTTATGAAATTGCTCCTACTAGTGGACCTACTGCTAGACTGTAAGCATTGAAATTCACTTGTTGAGACCCTGTATGGCTCAATTGTAATGAAACATGTAAAATGAAATGTCATGCACAATGTATACATGTAGTCAAGTGTACGGATATGACCTGTGATTTCGACAGGTGTCACAGAAAACCAAAATGTTGAAGTGACTAAAACTTCACAAATGAATAAGGAGGGGACTGAATTGGTAATGGATGATCGGGCTGGTGATGCAAACCTGGAAAATCTAAATGAAGAAGATGAAATAACTGACACAGCACTTGACATGCTAGAAACAGTTGAACCAGGGGTATATAGAGTAAGAGATGTGCATGAGGCAGCGAACGAAGAACCTGAGAGAGAAGTGGAGAAAGACATAACAGAAAAGATGCATGATGTTGAAGTGTCTTTAGGATCACAAGAGATAACAGACACAATATTCATTCAGCTGCAAACAATAGAACCAGTTGTGAATGCAGCTCAGGATGAACAAGCAACACTAAAAGAAAAGCATGCTGAGAAGGAAAATGTAACCTCACGAATTTTCCCATTTATTTTGCATTAAAGTATTTCCCGATCCATGATATAAAGTCTAATTTATTTCTAAGTATTCTTATCTTTATCCGTGCACTCTATTTTTCTAAGTTCCTTTTATCATTGTACTTAAAAAAAAATCTTCAATCATGACATATGTCCTATCCTAATTCTATTTATAAAATCGTCATTTTATAAGACGGTGTTTTTTATTTTCTAATTCAAACTAATGATTTTTTTTATTTCTTAAATAAAGCCTTGAGTCAAATAGTCAAAGTCCTGGTCAAAGTCCTAGTCAAAGTCTTAGTCAAACAGTCAAAGTCTTAGTCAAATAGTCAATTCATCATAAAACCTTACTTTATGGTGTTGACCAATTTTAATGGCTAATTGACTCTAAAACTAGTATAAAAACCCACCTATGACCCATTATACTTTACACCTCTAAATCGATTGTTTCAATCCGATTAAACTTTCCCTCGTACCTTTCTTCTATAGTCTATTACTTCTACAATTGAAGCTTTGATTATAAGCTCTTGTAATTGGCGAATTGGAAGCTTGATATTCTTTTTTTTTTTGTTTTCTTCAATTTGGACTAGCTACGTTGTTGAGTCTTTGGGATTCGCCTCGCATACATTCACAACACTTAGAGGATAATTCACCTTAGCCAATGTGAGTTTTACGTAGCCCCTTTTCTATTTATCACTGTTTTTGGGGTGAAACATGTTACAACATTCTATATGCAATTCAATCATAAAGTGTCTATGTGTTTTTCTATGTTGCATTATGTCTTAAACATGACTAGGGTAAGCACAATATTCTAGCATAATCATTAACATTGATCAGCCGACGGTATACAATGATAGATCTATCGGATTGACAATCCCACCCGGATACATGCCTCCTACAAAGGTAGCGTGGGTGATTGTTATCGCATAACATAATCGAGTGAACCATGAGCGTATGGAATGGACCACAATATAACAGTCACAAGGGTTGATTATGCACTCGATTTACTTCTAGTATGTTTTCACATATGGACTAGACTTGCCATGACACTTGAATTGTACAAGCTTTATTCGATTATCAAAACCTATGTAATTCTCACCAACTTTTGTTGACCCAAAAATATTTTCAAACTTAACATGTTTCAGGTTATAGCTTGCTTGAAGATTAGAGTTATTTCTTGAAGATGCGTAGATAGTATATTTTTTTTTTTTTTTGATGTACAAAGTTTTAGAACAATTATATGTAATTTATTTAAATCATTTATTGAAACTTATTATTTACCATGAGCTACTGAACAATCATCAATACGTGACATCCCGATGTTTCCGCCATCGGTTGGGGTGTTACAGATTGGTATCAGAGCCTTGGTTATAGGGAATTAGGTTATTAGAAAAAAAAATAATCTAGTCTATAACCATAGGATTTTAACTAGTACTTGCTCCTTTTACTTGCAACCTCACTTGTTTCTATTCTCTATCTCCCTTCTACGTCTTATCCCTACTTTAGTCCCTACAAGAAGATTGTTCTCCATCACAAGATCTACTCTTAGACTAATAGGACAAATCCTCAGGTTTAGCCTGAACCACCTTGAAGATCTCGTCGAAGTTCTAGATTTTAATAACAAACACGTGCAATCTGGAAGGGTGAACGCCTGTATTCTGAGTTTTCTGTCTAGGACTGGCATTGCGCATAAATCCCAATCAGACGAGGGACCCGGATGCCTACCTGGGAATTCTCGGGATGAGTGTTCACTTATAGGCTAAAGCATGTCTTCATTATGTTATTAAAATCTAGAAGTTTTGATAAGTCAACGTTTTCGTTTATTCGTTTTAATTAATGAATAAATGATTACACTCACTTTCCTTAAACTAAGCTCTAAAATCTCAAAATTTTACAGCTTAAATCAATCTCATTTCATAACCATCTATGGATTTCACAATCACACTTCACCTTACCATCTTAGCCACTTTTTAAATATTCAACACCCTACCCAAATCATATTATTTCATTTCTCCACATGTTACTTATTTTTAAAAACTATAACCTCATACCTTAGCACAAACTAAAGATTTCTAAATCCTGTTGTATTTTCATTACCTAGTAACTTTACAAAGTACATATTTTTTTGTCAAAAGATGTCCTCGAACTTAAATTCAATTGTTTATTTATTGACGTAACAAACAATTTTCTATATGATGCTTTAAACTATTAAAAATCACTTAATAGAACCTTGATCTTCAAAACCTAATGTCATGTTTGAAATCTCCAACTAACGGGAATATTTTAATCAAAGCCCACTTAGCTTGTACTATTTAACAACTTTTGCTTTATGTATAAAACCAATTTTGAAAATAAATTTTTTTTCCATAAGGATAATATCTAGTCTCTAAATTCTCCATCGACACTCACTCACTTTCAACTTGTTCAAATTTTTACAATATTTGGCATATATCACAATCATGTTTTCTTATACACTTGATTATAACCTTTGATCCAAACCCCAAAATTACACTGCTACATAATCTCCTTACTATAAAATAAACTCTTTATCAACTATCTTCACATTCACTATCTCTCACAACCTTGATTCTGCTTCAAGATTTTTCATAATCCTCTCAAGAACTAAATTCATATCCTTCACCTTCTCACACATGAGCTAGTTACCCATGATAACCAAACTATTGAAACTTGATTGTGTGTTGCATCAAACTTAATCCTTAGTTATACATGAGGATTCGATTATCTACCATAATTGAACATTTGATACTAGAACTCATGAAATATAAACTATTTACTATAGACACCTAGAGTCATTAACCTTGTCTAGGGCAACTCTATTACAACTCACATGCTATACTTGATACTTGATTGCTTACATGTACATATTATCAATTTGCAATTTATGTGTGTGTGTAAATTGGTACACTTAATCAAACAACTGATAGAGGATGAAGTACTTGCTCAACAGTTAGTTGAGTACCAAATAACCTACTCAACGATTGGTAGAGGTCATCATGCCTGCTCAACAGTCGGTAGAGGCCCTACAACCTGCTCAACGACTGGTAGAGGCTATCGCACCTGCTCAACAATCGGTAGAGGTTCTTACTCATTGACTGGTAGAAGTCTTTTTCCTACTCAACAGTTGGACTCATTTTTGGATACATTGTAAACGATTCAATCACAAGGTTATTTTGCATTACTTACATGTGTGTTTAGAGTCATAGAAGGACACAAAACCCTAATGTAAGGTAAATTGGTGATTGCGGTCCGGAACGTAATCATGAATTTACAGGTACGTTAAGGTAGTGTGAAATTCTAATAAGGTTTTAGTAGTTCATTTGGTTTTCATATAGCCAATCAATTCATGCATTTCTTATAAGATTCCTAAAACATAAGTTTAGTATTTTGCTAGATTCTTATGCTTCTTGCTACTTCAGACGAACCTAATCAAATCCTTAAAACTCACATCTCAAACCTCTTATCCAAATTATTCGAAACAAATTATTCTATTACCTATAAATTCATGTCATGCCTTAACCCAAACCACAACTGCCTTAATTTCTACCTAATTATCCTCAAACCTGTGTTTTTAAATAACTTCGGGACGAAGTTTCGAAAAGTAGGGGAGACTCTAACCTCACGAATTTTCCCATTTATTTTGCATTAAAGTATTTCCCGATCCATGATATAAAGTCTAATTTATTTCTAAGTATTCTTATCTTTATCCGTGCACTCTATTTTTCTAAGTTCCTTTTATCATTGTACTTAAAAAAAAATCTTCAATCATGACATATGTCCTATCCTAATTCTATTTATAAAATCGTCATTTTATAAGACGGTGTTTTTTATTTTCTAATTCAAACTAATGATTTTTTTTTATTTCTTAAATAAAGCCTTGAGTCAAATAGTCAAAGTCCTGGTCAAAGTCCTAGTCAAAGTCTTAGTCAAATAGTCAAAGTCTTAGTCAAATAGTCAATTCATCATAAAACCTTACTTTATGGTGTTGACCAATTTTAATGGCTAATTGACTCTAAAACTAGTATAAAAACCCACCTATGACCCATTATACTTTACACCTCTAAATCGATTGTTTCAATCCGATTAAACTTTCCCTCGTACCTTTCTTCTATAGTCTATTACTTCTACAATTGAAGCTTTGATTATAAGCTCTTGTAATTGGCGAATTGGAAGCTTGATATTCTTTTTTTTTGTTTTCTTCAATTTGGACTAGCTACGTTGTTGAGTCTTTGGGATTCGCCTCGCATACATTCACAACACTTAGAGGATAATTCACCTTAGCCAATGTGAGTTTTACGTAGCCCCTTTTCTATTTATCACTGTTTTTGGGGTGAAACATGTTACAACATTCTATATGCAATTCAATCATAAAGTGTCTATGTGTTTTTCTATATTGCATTATGTCTTAAACATGACTAGGGTAAGCACAATATTCTAGCATAATCATTAACATTGATCAGCCGACGGTATACAATGATAGATCTATCGGATTGACAATCCCACCCGGATACGTGCCTCCTACAAAGGTAGCGTGGGTGATTGTTATCGCATAACATAATCGAGTGAACCATGAGCGTATGGGATGGACCACAATATAACAGTCACAAGGGTTGATTATGCACTCGATTTACTTCTAGTATGTTTTCACATATGGACTAGACTTGCCATGACACTTGAATTGTACAAGCTTTATTCGATTATCAAAACCTATGTAATTCTCACCAACTTTTGTTGACCCAAAAATATTTTCAAACTTAACATGTTTCAGGTTATAGCTTGCTTGAAGATTAGAGTTATTTCTTGAAGATGCGTAGATAGTATATATATTTTTTTTTTTGATGTACAAAGTTTTAGAACAATTATATGTAATTTATTTAAATCATTTATTGAAACTTATTATTTACCATGAGCTACTGAACAATCATCAATACGTGACATCCCGATGTTTCCGCCATCGGTTGGGGTGTTACAGAAAAAACACCAGAAAAGGAAGCAGACGAAGCAAAAAAGAAAGATAAAGGGAAAGCAGTTGCTGGTTATGAAAAGCCAGTTAGGGACAAAAACCCTTCATGGGCGTTAAGATCACCATACACCGGAAAGTAATTGTGCATTGTTGAAAAATTAACAGAAGATGAAGTGAGGATAACAGAATACATGTTTGCACCAATTAGAGAGAAAAATGTAAGTATGTTTTTTTTTTTCATTTTGTTTTAAAATTATTATTGACTGATTACAGATTCTTTTTAACATATTGAAATGTCAGAAAATCTGTTATTCGGATAAAGCAGGAAATGAGATCATGAAAGTGATTTTTAAAAGTTTGCATCCTGAGATATGGTTGTGTACAAATGCACTAGATGTATGGACCGACATTCTAAACTATGAAGAAAAGGAGAAAAAGAAGGAAGGGTCTTTACAAAGGCTGTTTTTTTTGTTCCAACATGATGGTATGAAAAAACATTTAAACTTAGACGCACCCTAATTAACATTCAGACGCACTACATTTGAAAAATGCAAAATAATTCAAACGCACTTATATATATTTGGACGCACTCATCAATTTTTAGTAAATATTTGAAAATGCAAAATAATTCAAACGCAGTCATATATATATTTCGACGCACTTATTATTTTGTACTGATATTTTTTTTCAGACTCCAAACTTTTATGAAAAAGATGTTCCTTGGTCAGCAAGAGAAAAGGTTTTCCTTAGCAATCTTGAGGATATTTTCAGAAAGATCGAAGCAAAATCTTTATATGAGTTCGACATGATTCTCCAACCAGTGTGGATAGACAGACATTTCTATGTCTTATCTTATGATGTGAGGATTGGGATATCAGAGTTGCTTGACAACTCTAAAGAGGGAGAGGATAATGCAAATAGATATAAAGGCGTTCCCGAAATATTGGTATGTTTCTATTTAACACATAAAACAAGAAAAAATTATATAGCTGGAAAAAATTATGATAAATAACCTAGGGATCTCAATAACCTAATGGCTTTGTTAAAAAATGTTTGTAGAGGCACACTTTGTACCGGTTGTGGAAGTAAACATGTCCTACAACCCCGACGATTGAGAAACTTCTAACGGGTCCTATTATAAGAAGAGAAATGCTATGGAGGACTACAAAAAACGATATAGATTGTGGCATATTCTCTATGAGACACCTCAAAACCTTCAAAGGGTATGCATTTTGGAACTGTGGTTTTGCAAATGAATCGGCTTTTCAACAGACTCAATTGGATGCATTGCAGTTCAAGTACGTGGCAAAGATTATACTCTCACCTCACAACATGCTCAGGGATCATATAATTGAAGAGGCTCACAAGTTTGCAAAAAGGCCAGCCAAAACAAGGAAAAAGATGTTACAGGGTGCCATGGTAAAATTAGGGAAGAGGGTGGCTGCATTATAAACATTGTGAGGGATTTTTTGTCATTTTTTGTTTTAATGCTTTTAAACATCATAGTTACTGATTTTGATTCTAATATGTTAGTTTGGATGCACTCATCTGTAAATGAGTTTGGATTTGGGACGCATTTGCAGTTTAAACTGGTTTAATATAATTAAGTTTGGACGCACTCAATTGCAAATGAGTTTACATTTTGGACGCACTCAATGCAAAAGAATAGAATATTCTGATCTAAATTAAACGCACTTGATGAACTGTTTTTATTAATTCAAACGCACGTTACACTAAAAACACAGATCATAAACAGATAATAAACAACTACAAAAACAAAGTTACATAATCAGTTCCTCATGTAGATTACATTGACTTTAAGAACTGAATTTTAAATTCAATAGAACACCTCAAAAGAGCTATGCATTTTGTAAGTTGTTCGACAAGATTAACATCGCCTTTCTTTGCATCAACCATGAACATAACCACCAGTTCATGAAGACTCGAGTCAGGCATATGAATAAGAATCTTGGAAATCTCATATCTCTTACTCATGCCATCATTTATCCTGTTTAGGTTATTCGCCAGACGACCCTCGAGTGCATAATCTTTGGCAATTTGCTCTTGCATCCTTTTAATCATTTCAGATCTTACAGATGAAGCCATTACTGAAAAACAACTAAAAAAAAGTTGTGTCTGAATTTTCTGGTGAGAATCAATTCTGAATACATCAAATATATAAACAACACAATAATAACAAAGTGACAAATAAAATCATTCACGATAATTTGTTTTGTTCCAATCATTGATCTATACAAAGCACGTGTATAAATAATTCAAATTGATACAAAACAGACGCACTCATTGTATATATTAGACGCACTCAGTAAAACAACAATAAACAAAGAAAAACCATTTAAACAAACGCACGTTCAATCAAGTTTACATACTTTTAGACGCACTCAATTAAGATCATCTTCAACCTCTCAAAAACCTACAAAATTAATTCTGACAAAAACACATCCACACCTTGATTTTTTATATCAAACTATCCAAAATTATAATCAACGATCAAACATATTATTTCGATTAAAATCAAAATCAATTTTAAAAATCTGGTTTGATAAAAACAGAGCAATAATGCAATCGAAAATTAAAATTTGGTTTGATTGAATCCACGTTTGATTAGATGTTCACGATCATGAATTGAATCTCATTAATTATTGAAATCGATCGTATTAATGAAAAATATAATTAGAACGTAATTGAAGGAACGTATATAGATGAATTTACCCCTCTGATCAACCAAAATTAGGTTAATTAAACTTAACCACAATTGACAGGTGGCATAATTTGGTTGCTTCTTACACTTCTTACGTTAAGAAACTTTGTATCGTATACTTTCTCTTAAATCATTTGAATATCAAACTAATATCAAAGGAAATTAAAAGGTTAATAAAGAGGATAACCAGTTTAAAAATGATGAAAAACATATTATAGTGTTACAATTACTAGCGAAATATGCGCGATGCGGTGAGTGTGTCAAAATATGCTAAATATGCGCGATGTGGTGAGTGTGTCAAAAGTTGTAAGGCTCATTTTCAACTATTTGTATGCCAGTGTTCACAACACAGGAAAAACTTCACATTGAAATGTTGATAAAGATAAAAATGTCGCAACTATAAAATCCAAATTTTATAAAAAAAATCATATGTTTTTTTGTTGTAAGAGGAAAAACCAGTAAAACAACAAAACCTTGAAGCAACTTTGACGACTCTACATTTGTGTTTTGATGATGTGTACATGATCACACACAACTCGATTTGAATAAAATTTGCCCCTAAACATGGCACGTGGTAACTGTATATTAAGAATGATAGAATGTAAAACCCCTGATTATTCTATTGATTTACAAGGTATAAATAATACATTCGGTTGAGCTATTTTAGGATACAATAATAAATACATCAATCATACTAAATATACATCTATGCTATTACACCCCCGCAGTCGAACCGGGAGGTGACGGAATGCTGAGACTGTCTCTGAAGTCTTCAAACTGTATGCGAGGCAGTCCTTTAGTAAAGATATCGGCGACTTGATAACGAGATGGGACGTGTAGTATCCGAACTTGACCCCTCTGGACCTGCTCACGAACGAAATGAATGTCCAGCTCTAGGTGTCTAGTTCGTTGATGTTGCACGGGATTTCCAGATAAGTAGATGGCACTGACGTTATCACAATAAACCAAGGTTGCACGAGATAAAGGATGATGAAGCTCTAGAAGAAGTTTACGTAACCAACATATCTCGGCGACCACATTAGCAACTCCCCTGTATTCTTCCTCTGCGTTGGATCGAGAAATAGTGCTTTGGCGTTTAGACGACCACGAAATAAGATTGTCCCCAAAATAAATGCAATAGCCACTGGTGGAACGCCGGTTATTAGGACACCCCACCCAATCGGCGTCTGTGTAGGACACAAGCGATTGGATGGAGGTGGAATGGAGTGTTAGACCAAAGTCTATAGTCCCTTTGATGTATCTGATAATTCGCTTAAGAGCATTCCAATGATCTAACCGAGGGGAGTGCATGTGGATACATACCTGCTGGACTGCATATGGGATATCAGGTCTGGTGAAGGTGAGGTACTGAAGAGCACCAGCTAGACCGTGGTACAATATGGGGTCATGAAATAATTCACCGACCGTGGAGCTAAGTTTGCCATTTGTGTCAACTGGAGTGGCAACGGGATTACAAGATTGCATACTTGCTCGAGTAATAATCTCATGTGCATATTTGTGCTGAGACAGAAACATGGTGTCTGTAGAACGAGACTCAGAAATACCAAGAAAATAGCTCAGAGGACCTAAGTTCTTCATGGCAAATTCACCTGCTAACTTTCCCATGAGAGAGTGACGAAGCTTATCAGATGAGGTGACGAGAAGAATGTCATCAACATAGAGAAGGAGATAAGATGTGTGGCAATCCGCATGAAGTGTGAAAAGAGAAGCGTCACTCTTGCTATTTTGAAAGCCAATGGAGAGAACAAAGTCTGTAAATCGTTGGTACCAGACCCTTGGAGCTTGTTTGAGCCTGTATAGGGACTTCTTAAGGGAGCAAACGTGATCTGGAAACTGTTTGTCCCGAAAGCCCATGGGTTGATACATGTAAACTGTTTCATGGAGATTCCCATGAAGAAAGGCGTTGGTAACATCCAACTGATGAATGGACCAACGCTTAGATAGGGCAATGGAGAGCACTGTCCAAATGGTGGCCGGTTTGACAACCGGGCTGAAAGTCTCACCACAATCCACACCAACCTGTTGTAGTCGACCATCGCAAACTAAACGTGCTTTGTAACGTTCCAACGAGCCATCTGACCTGTATTTGTGTTTGAATAACCACATACTTCTGATAATATTCATGTCAGCCCGTCTAGCTACCAATTCCCAACTTCCATTTCTAACTAATGCATTGTACTCAGTGGTCATGGCAGATTACCATTCCGGTATAGTTAAGGGAACGGCGGGGTTTTTCGGGATGGGTGTGATGGTGGATGTGTGTAGGTTAAAAGGTTGTTTGGGTTTATGAATGGCGCTCATAGAGCGGGTGTGTATGGTCCTAGGCGGTGGTGTAGGTGGTGGTGGGGCGGGTGCGGGTGGCGTAGGCGGAGGTGGAGGTGGTGTGGTTTCGGTGTGGACAGTAGGGGATGGATGTTGGTGAGGTTGGTTAAGGCCATGAGATGTAGGGGATCGGGTTTGGTGTGCCGGGCCGTGAGGAAGTGGGGATTGGGCTTGTTGGGTTGGTCCGTGGGAAGTGGGGTTGGGATGGGTGTTAATCAGCCGGGTGTTATGTATGGGCTGGGAGGTGGTCGGTAGTTGTATGTGGGAATAAAGGTGAGGTGCGAAACTTTCAGTTAGAAAGTCGTAGGTAGGTGTTGGGTTTACAGTTTGCCTAATTGGGAAAGTGGTTTCGTCGAACGCTACGTGTCTGGAGATATAGATCTGTTTGGTTTTCAAGTCAAGACACCGGTATCCCCTATGTGTGAGAGGGTAACCAAGAAAGACGCATGGCTAAGCTCGGTGGTCGAGTTTGTGAATGGTGGGAGGCGGTGAGAGGGTAACATAGGCATCCAAAAACACGGAGGTGGTCATAGGCGGGTGTCAAGTGATAAAGAAGTTCGGTGGGTGTTCTGTGTTTGGTGATTTTGTTAGGGAGGATGTTTAGTAGGTAGGTGGCGGTTTCAAGGGCAAAGTGCCAAAGGTGAGTGGGGAGGGAGGCATGGGCCATGATGGTGCGAATGAGGTTGTTTATGGTCCGAATTTTTCTTTCGGCTTTGCCATTTTGTGAGGATGTGTAGGGACATGATCAGCGGTAAAGGACGCCGTTTGTGGTAAAAAAAAGTTTTGAAAGGACAAGTTAACATACTCGCGACCATTGTCACATTGGAAAGTTTTAATGGTGCGTTCAAATTGTGTTTTTATTGTGGATGCAAATTGGGTGAAGGTTGGGAAGACGTTTGATTTTTGGGTGAGATGGTAGGTCCATAAAAAATTAGAAAAATTATCCAAAAATAAAACATAATAATTATGACCAGATGAGCTAATAACGGTGATGTCCACACGTCACTATGAACTAAATCAAAAGGTTGTGCAGTTTTATTAATAGAAGCAAAAAAAAAAAAAAAAGGAAGTCTTATGCTTTTTCCAAACACAAGAATCACAAACGAAATTCTCCAAAGAAACAGAAGTAGCAGTTTTTAATGAATTTAAAGGTTGACGTCCAGGATGAACAAGGCGTTGGTGCCAAAGATCAGCAGAGACGGTGGCAAAAAGCGGTAGGTTGTAAAGGAGAGGACCCGAGCACCAGAGGGTAGAGATCACCGCTGCTGTTGCATCGCGGGAGCGGCCTCTGTGACATACGTCACCCTCATCTTTATCAGATTGTCAATTGTAGTCCTTTATGTATCCGTTTTAATCAAATACGTATATTGAAGCGTTAGTCGGATTTGTTTTATAAAAAAAATTAAATATTTTAAGGTTGATCAAAAACCTTGGGGAAATATCAAGCTTTAAGTTAAAAGTTTTAAAAAGAAAATAAACCTATTATGTTATTTAATGAGTAAAGTTAAAAAAATAATAAATAAGTTTATTTTTTTAGTGTAGTTAAGTTTTATAAGAACTAACCAAAATGATAATTAAACTAACCTAGTTAGTGAGGAAGGACTTAAAATGACATTTTTGAAAGTTTTTTTTTTTTAAATCAGACATCTCCTCCTCCACATGTTTTCCGGTCAGCGGTTATGGCCGGATTCCGGTCACTATTCCACCCGGCGAGTCTTAAATTTGGTCTATTATCGTTATTAATTGTCTAAGTTCGATCCCGTTACGTTTCTCCCTTGACTTATAACCATTTATATGATTTAAACATGCATTTAAAGTTTGTTAGTCGAGCAGGATTTGCAAGTAACGGTCGGACTTTAAAAACAATCAATAAGCCGTTTTCAATCAAACATATATAATTGGAACTGTCCATTCATTTTATGTGCGGCTACATGTCACAAATGACATAAAAAATCTATCTTAATAGTTAGCAGAAGCCTTCTAATCTTTGGTCCAAGTTTGCGGCCATTCTTTCTCATTTTGGATTCTAAATCATCGTTGTAAGCTCGTCATATTGTTGCCATTTTGATCCTTGTATGTTATTCTTCGAAAGCCCCATGATTTCGTGATGTTTTCTGTAACAATCGGGTTCTATTGTATTGATCTTAGGGTTAGGGTTTGTAGGAAATATTTGGGGAAGAAGATGACCTTTTGTTTATATGTTAAATAGAATTATTTTAAACTTGTTTAACAAAAAGGTCCTTTGGTGTAGTGGTGTTGGGAATGTTTTAAATTTCTACAGACCCGAGTTCGAATCCCTAAACCTTGGGTCAGTTTCATTTTTTTTTTCTTATTCTATTTATATATAATTTATACACATAAATACCTTTATATCCTTAAAAATTCATAACCAATTCAATTTTTATCCAAAAATTATAAAAATTTAGGTGTCTATCTTGAGACTATAAAGAAAATAATCACAATTTTATATTCTGAAAAATGGTTTATATTCGTATTTATATTGAATTAAATTGTTTTAATCATAATAAATGGATTAAAAATTCATTTTAAATGATTTTAATACCAACATTTTTGTGTATTTAAATTTATATATTAGAAACTTAATCTTAATTTATTGGATGAGAAATATTTAGTTGTTATAGATTTTCCTATGTTTAATCATTTATATGCATCTTAAACTTAATAAATAAGTTTTAAATACAAATAAAATGAGAAAAAATATGAAAAATTTATTTTGGACCTTTATCATCAGAATACAATTGTTTTTCAAAAAAAAAAAAAAAATACTATTTTTGAATCATATCTTGTATTTTAATTGTATTTATGTGAATTAGAAAAGATAAATCATTTGTTAATTTTTAATACTTAATTTTTTTTATAGATATAATTCTAGAAAAAATAGAAATACATTTGTAGTTTAAATTCATAATCCTCATTTGTTGACTCATTTGTGAAACATATAATCATTTGTTCAATTAGTTATAATAAGTGTATTTATTTACAATTATAGTTAAAAGTAATTAACCATTTTCTTTTGTATAAATTATTTTGATATATTTTTAATTAAATATACAATTGGTAATATTTAGATTACCTAATCATGTTCATAGGCCTTAAGCATATTTAACCGTATTATTTTGGATATACGAGCTTAATATTAATACCATTTATCGCGAAATCTGTAATTTCCCAAATTGACTTAGCAAACCCTAATTCCTTAGACCCTAGTTACCTTATATGTTTAGACTCTTTCCTTATTAGTATTCTTACACATTATAGGTTGAATTTCTCGGAATTCCCATTACTTAGCTCACAACCGCCTAAGTTGGATTTCATCGATTTCGCAAACTGTGAGTATACTTATTCCCCTTTTTATTTTTACACTTTTGGGGTGAAACATGTACACATATACAAACTTACACATACACTTACACTTTATCTTTTATACGTTTACAATTCATATAAGTGTCTCGTTATCTTTGTGCTTTATGCTAGACTTAAGCGTAGTTTACTTACATTGTATGCTCGAAATCGTTATCTAGACTTAACTAAAGTTAAGGTGCTCAAATGAACAAATGCTCAAATAGACGTAACTTAAGTTACGGTGCTCAAATGCTCAAAAAAGACGTAACACATGTTACGGTGCTCAAATCATTGTGAAACGTGTTAGGATGCTTTATGTGAATCATATTCGTTAGACTTTATTATGTTTGTTTACTACTTGTCTACATAATGCCTTGATCAATCTTGACACGTGAATTGTAAATCTTTTCCTTTAAACTTATATTATATATAAACTTAAGTATGCTCACCAACATTATTTATGTTGACAAAATTACTTTCGTACATGTTTCAGGTTTGTTTGATGCTTCACATAGGACTCTGGGCTTAGAATGAATTTAATCAGTTTAGTTTGTTGAAACATGTTGTAATTGCATTCCTTGTAAATCAACTTGTAATTACATTTTAGTACCATGAGCTTTTGAACAATCGTCACTACATAGCACCTCGATGATTCCGCCATCGGTCGAGGTGTTACAGATTGGTATCAGAGCCGTGGTTATAGGGAATTAGGTTATTAGTAAATGACCTAGACTATAACTAAGAACCTATACTTGACCTTATTTGTGTTTATTTGCTCCACTAACCTTTCTCATTTGTCACCTCTCGTTCTTTCCCGTACCTCTCTCTATTTCTTTCTTTCTATCTTTCTTCATCATGGGCTTTGAGGAGTGACATTTCTTAGGGATAAGATCTACACTTTGGAGCATGCTGGGTTATCTTGGCTTAAGTGCTTACTCTCGTTTTCATTGATTTTTAGTTCCTTCAAAGTATTGAACTTTACGTGAGAGAACACGTGCAATCTGGAAGGGTGGGCGCCTGTACAGTGGGTTTTCTGGCATAGGCAAGCATAGCGCAAAAATCAGAATCAACCGACGGACCTGTTATGCTTACCTGGGGATTCCAGGAGTGAGCGTCCACTTATAGGCTAAAGCACGTCTTCATTAATCTCCAATTAAGTTCAATTCTTTGAACAGTCAAAGTTATGTCAAGTTTTATGACTAGACAAGAACAATCCAATGTTTTATTGCTTAATTCTTGATTTCTTGACTTCATGGTGATTTGCTTTATGAGGTTATCTTTTCGTGATGCATTCTTATACTTGGTTATTTCATATGAACACATGTTGCACAATCTCATTTATACTTATGATGATCTTGTGTTGATTTTCATAGTATTCTTTATTTGTAGATGGCTGATCGTTATTTCTCTCGTACTCCTAAGCGTAACTCTCGTCTACAATCTAATCGCTATATTGCGTCACTAGTGGCAGAACAGGTTGCTGCTGTGATTCCAAACTTAGTTGCTGAGTTGAGCCAAAGCAACAACACTGGGAATTCTGGAAACGTTGGAGGTACTCGTTGCACTTTCAAACATTTTAACTCTTGCAACCCAACAAAATTTTCGGGGGAAGAAGGTGCGACTGGTCTCCTCCAATGGTTCGAGAGCATGTAGAATACTTTTATTAACAGCGAATGTCCTGACAAACTTTGCATTCGCTATGCCACCGGTGTCCTTCAAAATGGGGCATTGACTTGGTGGAATGGTGAGAAGCAAAATCGGGGCGTTGATGTTGCTTTAGCTTTAACTTGGAATCAAGTGAAGGAACTCCTGATCGCCAAGTTCTGCCCTAGGAACGAGATTAAGAAGCTTGAAGATGAATTTTATCATTTGAAATAGGACAGCGGGGAGAATCTTGCCTATAATCGTCGTTACCATGAGCTTAGTTTGTTGGTTCCACATATGGTTACTCCAGTCTCCCGAGCAATCGAGAAGTACATTGAAGGATTACCTGACCTGATTCAAGATGTAGTCACTGGAAGCAAGCCCACTACGGTGGAAGAAGCCATTCAACTTGCAGCCTCATTGACAGACAAACATGTGAGGAAAGGAAACCTGGTTAGGAAAGGAATGAAGGCGAATACTGAGAAAACTACCACCATTGTGGAACCATCTAAAATAGTTTCAGTTAAGGCCGCCACCACTACTGCAAATCCCAAGAAACGAAAGGGCGATAATCACGACCACATAGTTCAAAACCATGTGACACAACCTCCTGTTAAGAAAGGCTACACTAGAGTCCATCCTCAATGCAACACTTGTAGGTACCATCATCATGCTCACCTCCCATGTCGTAAGTGCACTGCATGTGGAAGATTCGGACATTTTGCCACTACATGTTGGGAAAGGACTCAAGGTAAACAAGACCAACTTTGGATTACTAATGGTCGGGCGTGTTACAACTGTGGCGACCCTAATCATATGCGACATCGATGCCCTGAACTCATTAACATAAATCAGGCGACTGGTCAAAACTAAGCTATGGATGGAATCTTCTTATGTCGCGAGAATGCTATATTTGTGTTTCTATTTTCTTGATTTTTTTTCCATTTTGCACTCAATTTATGTCGTACCCTTAAATATATAAAGTTTGGATACCTTTTTGCATTTTATTATGAACGAACCTCAGTTTGAAATCTATCGTGTTTGACTCCTATTATTGGAATTTATCTTAAGCATAGAACTCTAAGACTTTATTTTGTGATCTATTGAAATGCTTGAAATTGACAACTTGAATTATGTAGCACTTGTCTACTATGCTACAAATATCTTTTTATCATAAAAAGGTATATACATTATACGTGTGAACTTGATTGACCATACATGTGCTAGTATATCTATAGATATGAGGATTTCGGAACGTGCCCTTGAAACATGTATATAGTCATCTTTAAACGGAGGACATATATACACCAATTTGTGTGTCAAGCTAGTCATTATGTGAATCATTCTTTGCAAATCCTTTTCGAGTTAAAGTATTTTTTTTTACTTGAGAGACATTTAGAGAATCTTAGTGTGTTATTTGAATTGGTGTCATAGAAGGACATAACACCTTAATGTAAGGTAAATTGATGATTGCGGTCCGGAACGTAATCATGAATTTACAGATACATTGTAGTGGTGTGAAATTCTATTAGGGTTTTAAGAGAGATTTCCAGTACGTTTTCGAGGTATCAAAGGTGTGGTGGGTTAGCTGCGGTACACCCTATATATAAACACTAATGGTGCATCGGGAATGAGACTGGAAGTCAAACCATTAACAAACCCTTGTCAGTGAATTAGTTGTAATCATTTTAAACATAACCTAAACCTTATATTTAAGTCCCGCGAGACTTTTATGTGTTCCTTTGAATCTTGATATTCCTAACATACTCTGAACAACAAAACTTGACCTTTATTTACTCTGTTCATAAAGCAAATCATAAGACTCGTATCGTTATTTCGACTACCTCTTATACCCATAATTGTTTCCTCTAAATAAATTTCGAGACGAAATTTTTTAAAGTAGGGGAGACTGTGACATTCGTCACCCTCATCTTTATCAGATTGTCAATTGTAGTCCTTCATGTATCCGTTTTAATCAAATACGTATATTGAAGCGTTAGTCGGATTTGTTTTATAAAAAAAAATTAAACGTTTTAAGGTTTATCAAAAACCTTGGGGAAATATCAAGCTTTAAGTTAAAACTTTTAAAAAGAAAATAAACCTATTATGTTATTTAATGAGTAAAGTTAAAAAAATAATAATAAATAAGTTTATTTTTTTAGAAGTAAAAAAAAATGTTTAAATCTAAGTTAGTTAGTGTAGTTAAGTTTTATAAGAACTAAACAAAATGATAATTAAACTAACCTAGTTAGTGAGGAAGGACTTAAAATGACATTTTTGAAAGTTTTTTTTTTTTTTTTAATCAGACATCTCCTCCTCCACATGTTTTTCGGTCAGCGGTTATGGCCGGATTCCGGTCACTATTCCATCCGGCGAGTCTTAAATCTGGTCTATTATCCTTATTAATTGTCCAAGTTCGATCCCGTTACGTTTCTCCCTTGACTTATAACCATTTATATGATTTAAACATGCATTTAAAGTGTGTTAGTCGAGCATGATTTGCGAGTAACGGTCGGACTTTAAAAACAATCAATAAGCCGTTTTCAATCAAACATATATAATTGGAACTGTCCATTCATTTTATATGCGGCTACATGTCACAAATGACATAAAAAAATCTATCTTAATAGTTAGCAGAAGCCTTCTAATCTTTGGTCCAAGTTTGCGGCCATTCTTTCTCATTTTGGGTTCTAAATCATCGTTGTAAGTTCGTAATATTGTTGCCATTTTGATCCTTGTATGTTATTCTTCAAAAGCCCCATGATTTCGTGATGTTTTCTGTAACAATTGGCTTTTATTGTATTGATCTTAGGGTTAGGGTTTGTAGGAAATATTAGGGGAAGAAGATGACCTTTTGTTTATATGTTAAATAGAATTTATTTTAAATTTGTTTAACAAAAAGGTCCTTTGGTGTAGTAGTGTGATGTGTCGTAAAACACATTTATTCTCCTATGTATTTTGAGTTATAATTGAGTCTTTTGTATATAGTTTTTAGTAGTTTTAGGCGTGTATTCGTTTGTTTGTCTATTTTTATCATTGTATAGTTTTTATTACTTATGTATTTATTTTATATTTTGTTGGTGTTCATGGACGTTGGAGCGTAAACGAGCAATTTTGGTCGAGTCAAGAACATCCGAGTCAAAAGCATGGAGCTAGAATGCTATTTAATAATAATAATAATAATAATAATAAATAAATAAATAAATAAAAAGTCAAACGTGACTTTTGTCACAAAAGGGCCATGGCCCAAATCTCAACTTGGAGGGCTCCAAGATTATTGGACAGGAGTGGGCAGCAAGTTAAAAGGGATATAAAATCGTAAGCGGCGGGGCATTATTATAAAAATCGAAGAAGGAGCAGCCATTCATTGATATATTATCATCAACAAAACAGCCACCAAGGGATCACAGCAGCAGAAACGACACAGGAGTTTTGGAGATATTTTGGAGACGGAGAAGGTCCGGGGCACGTTAAAGATTAATATTCAAGAAACCTTGGGGTTGGTTTAGTTTTATTTATTCGTTTTAATTATTTAGAGACATGATGAAATTGTTTTTTTATAAACTTTGAATTTATGTTTCTGATTATAACTATGAACTAGACTTTTATGGTTGCTTAGGTTTATGAACTGGACACGATTTGCAGTATTTAATGATATTTGGTTTTTAATTTTGATGTGTAGAATTACATGATTTTAATTTTATTGTTGAATTTGATATATGTGTGTTGGTGTTGATTTTATTTGAAGTTTGTTTATTGGTTTTGTGGAGCTAGGCATGTAAAGATACCCCCTAGGTCTTGAAATCAATCTAGTTCGTCAACTTAGGTCAGCGTGCTAGTATTTGGAGTTGGAGTACGACAAAAGTATAACAAACTAATATAATAAATTAACTAAAACGTGCAGTCCATTCTTGAGGGTGAGAAATCTAACTCGAGGTTGCTAGGTAACTAACTAGGCATTGTTCGGTAGTTGGCAAGCGCTAGGGCGGGAGTCGCTACTTGTCCATGTTTAGAGTTTTCCTAGGTTTTGTATGCGTGTAGGATCGTCAAATCTACAAAGATAGTGATCAAACAAGTTTGATTCAGGTGCGGAATCCCTGAATCAATCACAAAATGATAACAATACTAACAAAACACAGAAAATCATCTTTAAAAGCTTCATTTCATTGATAAACAAACTCAATTACACGTTATAATAAGCTTTACAATCAAAATAAGACGTGAATTAAGTTTACAAAAAACCCTAGGGAGAGACTCAAACAGGAGGGAAACAAAAATCACCAAAACTTACATTCAAAATGAACTTGACCTATTTATAGGCCTGCACATTCACCCACTTTGCTTGGTCGAATGTGCAGGTTCACCCATTCATCATGGTCGAACCAAGCTATACATTAACAACTAATTCTACCTTCGACCTCCTTCTCTCCTTCGCACCATTATGTCTCCTTCGCCCAAACAAAGACACTCCTTCGCCCATGTTAATCTTCATTCGCCTATTCGACAGAACACAAAAACATATGTTAATAGTAATCCAAAGCATTAGTCGCACAAAATGCATCTACAAACTCCCCCTCGACTATTGCTTGGATTGTTTACGCTCTTGGTCCATCCTTTTGTTCATAAGCTTTATGTGCAATTGTTTCTTCTGTTCTAAAGTCATCACTGGTTCAAAAACTTGTTTCGGCCTTTTCTTCTTGACATCAGGAACATCTTGAATCTTCAGGAACTTACCAAGCTTCTTATCAAAATCGCATCCAGCATTAATATCATAAGCAGAGCACAGAAATACCACACGCTGGTATTTACTTGCTTGTTCAGCATCCTTCACCTCACTGTATATCGGATTGTAATACAACATAATGATATCCTCATGTGAACAATTAACCAACTTCATAGGATCAAATATGTGTATCTTCTTGAAATTCTTTTCTCCATCCTTCAAAACAATCACAGCCTCTGCAATCTTCCAATCATAATACCACCAGATAAAATCTTTCGCAAAGTGTTGTGGAATCTGCAATAATGGAATATGTTTCAACAATTTCGGTGGTTTGTACTTCAAAGTCACATTGGGCAAACCTGTAATAGTATCAATATCTTTCTTGTGAACAATCCGCTTCGGATACTGAGGTTCAAATAGATTCCATCTCGTCCTGCTTTCCCTCGCCATTCGATCAGCAAAATAAGCAATGTGATCATTCGACGATCCAGTTAACCGATGTCTACAAATATAACGAATAGCCCAGTACGGGAGAGTCTTCAGATCATGAAATCTATCAAAATAAAGTATCCCCTTCTCCCACTTAACGGCAACACACTTTAACTGTTTTATAAACTTCCATCCCAACGCTCTTCCTTTAAACATCTCGTTGTGAAGCTTATAAAAACTTCCCTGGATCTTTGCTTTGGGACGATTTGCTTCTTTCTCTTTCAGTTTCCTCGGTAACTCCTTCAAACTGTCAGATTGTTCAATATTCGGTTTATCATGCCCCTTGAAAACTTCTTCAACAAACTTTGCACTCTTTTCTTTAGCAAGTTTATCGGCTTCTTTCAATAACTCTTCAGTGAACTCAGCAAATCCAGAATCTTTATCTTTCTTGAAATATTCTGGATACTCTTCACTGGTTATATCTTCAATTTCAATCTCCTCAAATGCAGGTACATCACGATCATCAGAATGATTACCAGCTTCCTTTTCAGGTAGATTGGGAATTTGATTATCAGCCAATAGTTCTTCCAACGTTTTCCCAACCTGTTTCGCCAAACCTTCTAAAATCTCCTTCGACATTGCCGCAGAAACTTCACCATCCTCCAGATCTGGATCATTATACTCCAATTCAAACATCCTGTCACTAGATTCAAAGATCTCAGAAAATCTACTGGTCATGTCTATCGTCTAGACTCGATCAGTTAGCATCTGGCGATACATCAGTTTATCATCTTCAGACAATGACTTCAGTTTCTCATTCCAGAAGATCGTATCATCATCAACAGATCCTCCAGGAGCTTTAGAACTGGATTCACCTCCTTTTCCTAATCCTCGTTTCTCACATTTATACTTATCAGTATTATCATCATCATCGTCATCACTATCAAAACCTGCAGAGCTGTGTCCTTCACCAGATTTACCATCTGAATCATCATCATCTCCATCATCTTTCTTTTTCTTCTTTTGAGGAGCATTTCCTGCATCTTCATCAAGATCCTCATCATCCTCCTCTTCATTGTCTGACGGTTCAAAATCAACCTGCTCCTCATCTTGTTCTTTGTCCTCTTCACCTTCTTTTAGTTGAGGAGCTCGAGAGTACAATTCTTTAATCAAGTTGTCCATGTTCTTGTTACTCTCTTTCAGTTTCTTGTTCTCTTCTTTCAAAGTAATGAATCTTCTGGTGTTCCTCTGTACGTGTTTCAACAACTTCTTGTTTTCTTTGCGAAGTCGTTTAATTTCAGTTTCAAGTGCTTCCTGATTGTCATGAGATGTCTCAACAACGTCTAGCATCTTCTGATCGTTGTTTTTCAATTTCTCAATCTCTGCTTGCTGCTGATTGATTATCTTCATCATGTCAGCTAGCTTCCGGTTCACAGCGTTGATCACATCACTATCAACTGTGACTTTTGGAGTAGAAGCTTCAGCAACAGCAGGCAACTTACCTTTCTTAATCTTCTTTAGCACTCTATCCAGTGCATCATTGAATTTATCAATAGGTAGATCGGTCTCTTTCTCAGTACCTGATGTCGTCTTCTGCTTCTTCGCAACTGGACTAGCAACCGGTGATTTCGAGCTAGATGCTGGTGGAAGTTTCTTTCCAGCAATCAGTGATTCAATCTCTCTAGCTCTCTTTTCCATGGGCTTTAATACCTTTTCCTTCTTCTTGAATTGGGGCTTTTTCTGTTTCTCCCCCTGTTCTGGTGATCCATGAAAATCTTCAGCTCCCAAACTAAGACCCTCATCAGCTTCATCTAAACGAACAGGGCTCTTGTTTCTCTGTTCTTCCAAAGATCTATTCAGACTAGCAGACTCACCAGCCACAGTGGCCTTGGGCATGGTGCTCTTTACATGCTCTGCATCAGAATCCCATCTTTCATCTTCTTGCGTCTCCTCAGAATCAACAGACGCTTCATCCACAAGATGTAATCCTTTCTTCGCCATACTTTTATGCCTTCTTGAGACACTTTTCTTCTTTGCTGGTTCAGCTTCTGTTTCAGTTTCTTTTTCTTTACCTTTTCCACTCTTTGCTCCTACATTCACTACCTGACGCTTTCTTTTTGCCTCAGGGTCAATTGGATTTAACGGATTGTCTTCGTCTGATGCACTGTCAGCATGCCTCACATTATCTTTACCAGGATCCACATAATCAATCTTGATCAGGTGACCAAATAAACGTCTCACTGGTGGTCTTTCATTCACAGACAAACCTTTATACGCCTTCATTCTGGCAAGAGTATTAATGTTCATATGCTCCTGAACAATAATCTGCTTTGGATCTCTCTTCAATTTCTTATACTTTAAATCGAAAATCATCTGAAGGAATCTAGGATATAACAGAAACTTCCTAGTCCTTGTACCTCTCACTGGTTCCAATAAATGTTCCATAAGCATTCCTGATACATTGAACGGTTTGTTCAATATAAGTGCTACCATCAAAGAGCTTATGCTTTTCCTCATCAGATCATAACCACCAGCCGCTGACCCGAAGACATGTATCATCACATGTGCTAAGTACTTGAACTGAGGACAGAGCTTTCCTTTGTGTAACAATCCATCAGTAATCGGTCCGTTATACTTCATTCTGAGAAAGCACTTCCTTTGTTCAGTCCAGCTGAGTTCTCTAGGATCTGTCTTGACATCTTCAAGTTTCAACGCTTCCCTAATATCATTCTCTGACACAATAATCAGTTGTCCTTGAATCTTGCTAACCAGAGAAGATTCACCATCCCAGAAGTCCATTTTAGCGTTTGTCCAGAACTCCTGTAACAAGCCTCTGTAAATGATAGCGAGTGTAGCAATCGCATCAATCACCCGGCTCCTCTTAAAAAACTCTATTATCCTAGTAAACTCTGTGTGCTTCTTCACATCTCCAAGATATGCACAGCAGTTGTGTGCATTCTTAAATGGTAAAATATCAGTCTTCGCTGTCTCGGCAGCCTGTGAGGATGATCCAGCGGGAACACTCGTATCTTTCCTGTTCAGACATGGTTAAAACTGCAAAACAAATCAAATAAACACGTTAAAAATAGACAAAATAACAAAAATTGAAAATTTGGTTTTTAATTTCTACATTCGCCCACTTAAAGGTTCAAATGAGAAATTTTTGGGTGCGAATGTGAAGTTTCAAAGGTTCGAATGTGAAAAGCTCTGAAAAATTATTTCATTCGACCGTTTAACTTCATTCGCCCAAATAAACTTTCTCCTTCGCCCAAATATGCACGTTCGACCGTTCGTCAATGGGCGAAGGTGTCAGTTCATAAGTTCAAATTTTCAATTTTGAAATCCAGTAAGTTTCAACTTGTCATTTTGATTCATCAAGCATCTAAAACCTCCGAATAAACTTTCCTAAGAATCAATTTTATCAGTTGTTCATTGATTTAGTGTTTTATTTAAAAAAACTAGGGTTCGAAAGACTTTAATCAATCGATTATGCATTCTGGTGTTCTTAATCTGATGTTTTTGCATATTCTCCCCCTAAAACACTCAACCAATGAAACCCTATCAAAAATAAGTTCAATTAACATCATTTAATCCATGTTCTAAGGCAGTTAGGGCTCGAACACAAAAATGACGATCAAACAATCATTAGTGGATGAAAACCTGTAAATGTAGAGGCAAAATGATCAGTAACAGTACACGAACACAATGGTATGGTCTAAAATCAAAGAGCAATAAGTGGACTTAAGGTCAGAAATTTTGAAAAAATTTTGGAATGGGTTCGAATGAGCAGAAAATAGCATATATAGAGTGCTCCTTCGCCCGTTCATACCGGTCAAATGTGAAGCTTTTGTCTCCTTTGACCCTAATTAAAGGTTCGAATGAGACATAAGGGTTCGAAAGTGAACTTGTCTCAAGAACTCTCACATTCGCCCAAATCTGAACGTACGAATGAACAAAAAATTCCTCCTTCGACCCAACGAAGGGGCGAAAGTAAACTGGAATTTTTGAAAATTTTACCAAATCTCAAAATCGAGTCCCGTTCAAAATATTTTCCAACTTTTAAGCATCCGACAGTCATATTTTGTCATTTTAAAGATTACAAAGCTCAAATGGTTCATCAAGTTGTAGAAAATCGTCATCAACCACCATCAGCTACCAAAAATAAGATAGAAATGTAAAATCTTTTTGGATTTTCTAAAGTTTATGCTAAAACACACCTAAAATCTTTTTGAGTTTTGCAATTTTTGACGAGAAATATAAAATGCAGAAATGTAAAGATAAAGAAGTAAATGTTTTGGGATTTCCGGTAAAGGGATCATATCAGTCATTGAGAAATCTGATCACACCGTTGATCTTTTTGATTTATTATCATTAAAGGCAATGTGTGATCTGGCAACTGCTGATATTGTGATCCACATAAACTCATATGCAGACTTTTGTGCAGTGCTTTAAACTGATACGATTATGTATAGTATAAACGTAATTGTCTGTGGTTCCCACACACACGACATACTCCCGTATCAAGAAGTAAATGCACAAAGACTCATTGTAAAGTGTGATTATGCTTTCATCGTCTGTAATTTACAAGGTATAAAGCACAGAGGTATACAGGTCAACAAATTAATGCAGCAAAGTAACATGTGCACTCTACCAGGTTGAGGACAGATATCAATCATGACTTGCATCAGTAATTGATACGATGTAATAGATAATCTTTGATCATCATAAAACATGGAAAGTACCTCAATTCGGTAACTTTAGGATTTGGCTTAAAGCTCTTTTATAAAGACACCCTATCTGATCTAGGTCCGTAATGACTTACAGCAGAAGATCAGAGAGGCTATCCCCAGACAACTAATAACATAACGACCCAAAACCTCCGAGTTTTGTACAAATACCCTATCTAGCGAAATTACGGTACTAAGACCATATGCCCATGAGGAGTTCATCCACACAACAATTCGTTTGATATGTATGTATCAGGCACGCAGTAATAGGTCTACGAAGCCTATCAGCACATCACTCAGACTCAGACACACGCCTTATATTGCATTACATTTCTTTAGAATGTGTCAGATCCCCACTGATGTACTATCATTTCCCCTTTTTCTCCAGGAAATCATTTTGGGTTTTTCTGATATTTATAAATTTTTGAGTTTACTGTTCCCAAGGATAAGCTGGAGCATTTCAAATATGTGACTGCCCAGATATCGTTTGTTCACAGAAATCTGACGCCATTAATCTAAGGGAAGAAGATATAGCAGTCAGCAAAAGTTTTCTAATTTTTATGTATTTTGAAATTTTTTAATGTTTTTGGATTTTCGAATTAATCTGAAAAGCAATACAACTAAACTAAAAGCGATAAACTGAGGTGGTGATCAGTCTTGTTTTTCTTTAATACCGTTAGCTTTTGAAAGATATTCAAATCTCGATTTATCAAAAGCTTTGGTAAAAAGATCTGCACGTGGTAATCAGTGTGGATTTTGACTATATCGATCAACTCTTTAGCATAACAATCACGGATAAAATGGTATTTAATCCGGATATGTTTAGCCTTTGAGTGATTTACTACGTCTTTTGTTAATGCAATTGCGGCTTCATTATCATAGTAAATAGGGGTTTTAAGAAATTGCAAACCGTATTCCACCATCTGTTGTTGTATCCAAAGAACCTGTGAGCAGTAGCTCGATGCTGAAACGTATTCTGCTTCACATGTGGATAATGCAACTGCGGTCTGTTTCTTGCATTGCCAGGATGTGGAACAAGCTCTAATCAATCAAATTATCATCAATTCAGTTTTATCAATGAAAACGGAAAGTTTTTGATCAAAATAGGGTCCAAATCAGCTGTAAAATTATCAGTTTGTGGTTGTTTGATCCATATGGCTCTGATACCACTTTGTATGCGCGTAGGATCGTCAAATCTACAAAGATAGTGATCAAACAAGTTTGATTCAGGTGCGGAATCCCTGAATCAATCACAAAATGATAACAATACTAACAAAACATAGAAATCATCGTTAAAATCTTCATTTCATTGATAAACAAACTCAATTACACGTTATAATAAGCTTTACAATCAAAATAAGACATGAATTAAGTTTACACAAAACCCTAGGGAGAGACTCAAACAGGAGGGAAACAAAAATGACCAAAACTTATATTCAAAATGAACTTGACCTATTTATAGGCCTGCACATTCGCCCACTTTGCTTGGTCGAATGTGCAGGTTCGCCCATTCATCATGGTCGAACCAAGCTATACATTAACAACTAATTCTACCTTCGACCTTCTTCTCTCCTTCGCACCATTATGTCTCCTTCGCCCAAACAAAGACACTCCTTCGCCCATGTTAATCTTCCTTTGCCCATTCGACAGAACACAAAGACATATGTTAATAGTGATCCAAAGCATTAGTCGCACAAATTGCATCTACAGGTTTTCTTCAATAGAGTTTAAGTCTGCTTCATAGTTTAAGGGTTTTAATCCAGGAGAGGTTTTAATCTGATTTCTGTGGGATTTTGGTACGCTAGGGCGATCCAGATTCATCTTAGCATTTCTACACTTGTCCCGCCTTGATTCTAGCTTGCTAGCCTTACCTGCAGGAGGAGAGTAGTTAGATGAGAATAGGGTCCCAAGTTAACTACCAGTTTCAAGATTTATTGCTAGTGTCTAGGGATTTTACCTAAGTAACCAACCTTCTTCCTATCTGATTTCTCCAAGTTCCTGTAAGCAGTTGAGGTTATTTTGTTTATATTTAGTTCCTTCTAAGTTTATAATTATTAGTTTAACCCCCCATTTAAGTATCTATTTATTTAGGCTAGCATTCGGTAGAGGTTGTGATCTAGAGTTGCATTCGCGTCTTTGGGTTCGATACTCGGTCTTATCTGTTTACTGCTTTGGGACCGGTACACTTGCTGTGCGTGTGTAGTTTTTAGGTGAGTCGTTTTAATTAAAGCTTGTGTTATTTATATATATATATATATATATATATATACATACATACATTTACACACATCATTGTGTTGGGAATGTCTTAAATTTGTCCAGACCCGAGTTTGAATCCCTTAACCTTGGGTCAGTTTCATTTTTTTTCTTATTCTATTTATATATAATTTATACACATAAATACCTTTATATAGTTAAAAATTCATAACTAATTCAATTTTTATCCAAAAATTATAAAAATTTAGGTGTACTATCTTGAGACTATAAAGAAAATAATCACAATTTTATATTCTGAAAAATGGTTTAAAAATTCATTTTAAATGATTTTAATACCAAAATTTTGTGTATTTAAATTTATATATTAGAAACTTAATCTTAATTTATTGGATGAGAAATATTTAGTTGTTATAGATTTTCCTATTTTTAATCATTTATATGCATCTTAAACTTAATAAATAAGTTTTAAATACAAATAAAATGAGAAAAAATATGAAAAATTTATTTTGGACCTTTATCATCAGAATACAATTATTTTTCAGAAAAAAAATACAATTTTTGAATCATATCTTGTATTTTAATTGTATTTATGTGAATTAGAAAAGATAAATCATTTGTTAATTTTTAATACTTAATTATTTTTATAAATATAATTTAAAAAAAAATAGAAATACATTTGAAGTTTAAATTCATAATCCTCATTCGTTGACTCATTTGTGAAACATATAATCATTTGTTCAATTAGTTATAATAATTGTATTTATTTACAATTATAGTTAAAAGTAATTAACCATTTTCTTTTGTATAAATTATTTTGATATATTTTTAATTAAATATACAATTGGTAATATTTAGATTACCTAATCATGTTCATAGGCCTTAAGCATATTTAACCGTATTATTTTGGATATACGAGCTTAATATTAATACCATTTATCTTGAAATCTCTAATTTCCCAAATTGACTTAGCAAACCCTAATTCCTTAGACCCTAGTTACCTTAGACTTTTAGACTCTTTCCTTATTCGTATTCTTACACATTATAGGTTGAATTCCTCGGAATTCCCATTACTTAGCTCACAACCGCCTATGTTGGATTTCATCGCTTTCGCAAACTGTGAGTATACTTATTCCCCTTTTTATTTTTACACTTTTGGGGTGAAACATGTACACATATACAAACTTACACATACACTTACACATAATCTTTTATACGTTTACAATTCATATATGTGTCTCGTTATCTTTGTGCTTTATGCTAGACTTAAGCGTAGTTTACTTACATTGTATGCTCGAAATCGTTATCTAGACTTAACTAAAGTTAAGGTGCTCAAATGAACAAATGCTCAAATAGACGTAACTTAAGTTACGGTGCTTAAATGCTCAAAAAAGACGTAACACATGTTACGGTGCTCAAATCATTGTGAAACATGTTAGGATGCTTTATGTGAATCATATTCGTTAGACTTTATTATGTTTGTTTACTACTTGTCTACATAATGCCTTGATCAATCTTGACACATGAATTGTAAATCTTTTCCTTTAAACTTATATTATGTATAAACTTAAGTATGCTCACCAACATTATTTATGTTGACAAAATTACTTTCGTACATGTTTCAGGTTTGCTTGATGCTTCACATAGGACTCTAGGCTTAGAATGAATTTAATCAGTTTAGTTCGTTGAAACATGTTATAATTGCAATACTTGTAAATCAACTTGTAATTACATTTTAGTAACATGAGCTTTTGAACAATCGTCACTACATGGCACCTCGATGATTCCGCCATCGGTCGGGGTGTTACAGCCTCCGCGTCTTGAGGTCCTTCACATGAAAACCAAACGGGTCAAATTCAACAGACATAGAATTTCCCTAGTAAATCGACGAACGGAAATAAGGTTTTTCACTAGTTTGGGTGAGTAAAGTACATTTTTAAGGATAAAAGGGTGGGAATGGTTTGGGTAGGTATTTTGTGCCTTGTCCTAAAACCGTAATTATATTACCATTACCTACAATTATATGTTGAGGAATGCAAGAGTTAGAAAAAGAATGGAAATCACCTTGTTCATGAGACATTGTGGAGGATGCACCAGTGTCCATATATTGTATGGGGTTCGGCTGCTAGAGGGACATAGTGTATAGGTCCTGCTCGATGTTTGTCGGGCTGTATGCAACATAATTGTATTGAGATGGCTTTGGGCCTAAAAGTCCAGGTTAGTGGGCCGAGTGGTTTGTAGTGGATCGGTTGGTAGTGGGGTAAGGGCAAGGCGGGCTTGTCCATTGGGAGAAGGTTTGGGCCAAAGGTTGTTGCATCTGGGGCAAGGAGTTTGTGTTGTAGTTTGGGCTTGGGTAATGAAGGGCAGTCCACAGTGAAGACCAAGGGAAATATGGAGGGGCCCAGTATGTGTGAGGATTGTAGGGCGGACGACTGTAGCTCCAGCGGCCTCGACCACGGCGGCCGGAGCGGCCGCGGCTTCGGCCAAAGGAACGATCAGTGGTGGTGCGGGTGGGTTCGGTAGGATTGGAGCGGTTTGTGGTGGCGGAAAGGGCGGAGGATGCGGTTTTGGCCGCATGTAACGCTCGTTCCGCTTTATTTGTTTCGGTTTGGATTAGTTTAGATCGAGCATTGTAAAAGGAGGGGAGGGGTTGTTGATTTTGTAGGATGGTAGAAATACCTTCATACTGTTCGTTTAGGCCCGTGAGTAATTGTAAAACCAACCTATCATTGTCCACAGGTGCATCCACGTTGGCAAGTTGATCTGCAAGAATTTTCAGTGCCTGGCAATAGGCTGACATGGAAGGAAAACCATCTAACCGGGTGTTTGAAATTTTGTTCATGAGATGAATGAAACGTGCACTTTTGTTATCATGAAACAAATCTTCGATGGCTACCCAAGCTTCATGGGCATTGGAAATGTTGTTGATAATGGTGGGGATGAGAACATTGGAGATCGTACTGTAGATCCATTGTAGAACAATGGCATCAATACGATCCCAATCATCCGAAGGTTTGGAGGGTTCAGCGGTAGTAGGATCGGTGGGAGGAGGGCGTGGCTTTAGATGGTCATTGACCATAAAAGCCTTGCAGTGAAGTTTGAAGAGGGTAGCCCATGATGAGTATTGAGAAGACTCAATCTCAAGGGTTATTGGTACAAAGTTCTTGATGTTTGAAACTATTGTGGCTGGGTGTAGTTTTGATTCAAGGGTGATGGCAGGTATGAGAGTGGAGGAGGAAGCGGGTTCGGTGGTAGACATGGCGTGTATATTGTCGGGTGATAGAGGAGAAAGAAGAAGGGAGGGTTAATGCCGATCTAAAGGAGGATCCATGGCGGCAGGGAGAAGCTTCGGGTGGGAGAGGATCGAAGGGGAGGTTTAGGGTTTCTAGGTTTCCTGGTTTGATACCATGATAGAATGTAAAACCCCATATTATTCAATTGATTTACAAGGTATAAATAATACATTTGATTGAGCTATTTTAGGATACAATAATAAATACATCAATCATACTAAATATACATCTATGATATTAAAGAATTTTTATCAAACATTATATTTTAAACGTTATAAGAGAAAAAAAAATATATGATTGAACAATGTAGGGATGCCAATGGGTCTGATACGAGTAATCTAGCCTGAGTAATGTAGCCTGACATATGTGGGTATTATTTATCAGGTAACTACCAATGGATTAGTTTTTAAAAAGTACATGTTAGAATTTTCAAATACATATTTTTTTTTTCTTTTATTTACAATTTTATGTTTTTAAGATCTAGGATAGAGAAAAATTTGATAAATCACATATATATTATAGTCATGATAAAATATTTAGAAATCTAATTTTCCCATTATCGCGCCCCATTCTTCTTTGTAATCTAACTCTCCCGTTTGTTATTCCGGCCACAACAACACCACCATCCCCCCTTTTGTTTTGCAAAAAAAAAAAAAAAAAAAAAAAAAAAAAAAAAAAAAAAAAAAAAAAAAACCACTAAAACATAAAACTTTGATCCCCACGCAATCACCACTTGAACCAATGGCAACATCACAATCGTATGAATCCCGATGGGCTAGACGAAAAATGTGAACCCTAATTTCATCTAGAGAAAATTGCAGTTTTCGTCCCTGTGGTTTGGCTAAAGTAACAAGTTCAGCTCAGGCTTAACACCTTAGGTACCTGTGGTTTCATTTTCTAACACTTTACGTCCCTCCTTCTAACGGACGTAACGTTTTCTGTTAGTGTGTGGTGAAATGACTATTATACCCTTATTTTTTTTTGGTGAATTGACTCTTATGCCCTCACATCTTCTTTCTCAACCCACCCACCCACCACCACCATCACCACCACCTACAACACCACCACCCAAAAAAATTACGGGTATAATAGTCATTTCACCACACACTAACAGAAAACGTTACGTCCGTTAGAAAGAGGGACGTAAAGTGTTAGAAATTGAAACCACATGTACTCAGGGTGTTAAGCCTGGGCTGAAACTGTTAGTTTAGGCAAACCACAGGGACGAAAACTGCAATTTTCTCTTTCATCCAAAGCACAAATTTTCTTGAGTCGGGTCGAGAGTGATGTAATTTAAGGGTGGGGTTGTTGATGGTGGTGAAGAATATTGATGGTGGTGGGTGGAGAATGAAGATAAGACTACACGGAGGGGGAAGAGGGGGGGTGAAGCGCCATGTGGCACGTGTGGGGCCTACGTTTGAGAGGTGAAAACTGTGGGAAGTGGAAGGGAAGGAAAATAGGGGGAATAATATTATATTGTGTTAAAGTTAAAAAAAAAAATCAGTCAACCACGAGCCTCCACTTGTCCACCCTCCTCCCCCACGCCCAGCCAAATCTCCCTGCCCTCCCTTCCCGCCCAGCCCTCCACGCCCCCATGGGGCGGTGTTCTCACCTGTGAAGCCTTCCCGCCCCACTCCGTGTTGTCTAAGTAGGTGGTGGAGGTTGAAGATAAGTGATGGGTGGGTCCACAAATAAACTACACTAAATAAAATAAAATACATTTTTAATATAGGTGGGTTTCTAAGTTATTCTATTTTTAATATAAAAGGGTAGTTTAGTAATTTCATACCAACTTAACTCGATAAACTAATGACCATCTACTTTTTCATGGTGCAGGAAAATAAAAAATGAAAATGAGGCAGGGTGTATTATGATTCAAGAAACTCAATTTAGTTCGTTAGACTCGGTTGTGATTGATAGATTATGGGGTAAAGGGGACGTGGTGGATGCTACCGGTCGTTCAGGGGGTCTGGTTACTTTATGGAATCCGAAACTATTTGTTAAAGACGTGGTGGTTAAAGATAGGAATGTTCTTGTTGTTTCTGGCCTGGTGAAAAGCGATGGTGCTAGAGTCAATTTAGTTAATGTATATTGTCCCCAGCGAGTTCAAGATAAAAGGAGGGTTTGGGAGTTGCTGAAACAGTTGATATTGGATGGGGAGGGTTTGTGGATAGTGGCGGGAGATTTTAATAGTGTAAGGGATCGGGTTGAACGTCGGAATTCGCGTTTCGACATGGTGGATACGAATGAATTTAATGAGTTTGTGGAGGATGCCGGTTTATTCGAGTTTGGTTTGAAAGGTAGGAAATTCACATACTTAGCTAACAATAAGCTAAGTAGGATTGATAGAATTTTTCTTGATTGGGGTGGTTTTAATAAATGGACTACCGCCAAGTACCGGGTGCTTGATCGTGAGGGCTCGGATCATTTCCCGTTGATGTTAAAGATTGGGTCAACAAACTTTGGGGCTAAGCCGTTCAAGTTTTTCAATTCGTGGCTTCAAAGGGAGGGTTTTGATGATGTTGTAAAAAATGCGCTGGTGGAATGTAACTTGCGTGGGGATCCGGACGAAATTCTGATGCAAAAGTTTAGGTTACTGCGTAGCAAAATCACGGTGTGGAAGAAACGTCTTGATAGGGATGAATTGGAGGAGTTTGATGGTCTTAATATGGAGATTAAAGAGTTGGAAATTGCTTTGGAGAGTCGAGATCTTTTGGAAGAGGAGGTATGGGTTTTGGAAGAAGCTAAAAAGAGACTTAAGCAATTGGAGTATTTCAAAACTAAAGACCTTAAACAACAGTCCCGAGTTCGGTGGGCAAAAGAGGGAGATGAAAATTCTAGCTTTTTCCATGGATCTATTAATTGTCGTAGGGTGTCAAACGCTATATTGGGTCTCTCAGTTAATGGAGATTGGGTTACAAAGCCAAATGAAATTAAGAAACAGGTTTTGAAGTTTTTTAAAAAGAAGTTTGTGGAGGAATCGTTGGTTCGGCCGAATCTTTTATGTTATGATTTAAAGAAGTTAAACAGTGTGCAGTGTGTACAGCTTTCTCGACCATTTGAAGAAAAGGAGATTAAAGACGCGGTGTTCCAATGTGGTAGTGATAAAGCCCCGGGCCCAGATGGTTTTAATTTCCGGTTTATTAAGAGGTATTGGGATTTATTCTCTAATGATTTTGTGAATATTTTAAATAAATTTGCGGATACAGGTCATATTAGCCGTGGTGTTTCGTCTTCATTTATTACTTTGGTTCCTAAAGTTAAAGACCCGGTTAGGTTAGAGGAGTATCGGCCTATTAACTTGATTGGGGTGGTGAGTAAAGTAATATCTAAAGTGTTGGCTAATAGATTGAAACCGGTCATGGATAGCATTATAAATGAGACCCAGTCGGGTTTTGTGGCGGGTAGATTTATTCTGGATAGCCCTTTATTAATTAATGAAGTTCTACCGTGGGCTAAAAAAACTAGTAGAGAATTATTTTTCTTCAAAATAGACTTTGAAAAAGCCTATGATAATGTTAATTGGGCTTTTTTAATCTCGGTTATGAGACAAATGAGGTTTCCAGTGTGTTGGTGTAAATGGATAGAAGGGATTCTAAAGTCAGCCAGGTCATCGGTTCTGGTGAACGGTTCTCCAACTTTTGAATTTAATTGTGAAAAGGGGATTAGGCAGGGTGACCCATTATCTCCGTTTCTATTTATTATTGTGATGGAGGCTCTTTCAGGTTTGATTAAAAAAGCTTGTGATGTGGAAGCTTTTAGAGGGATTGAGTGGGATAACGGTACTCTTAAGGTGTCTCATCTTTTGTATGCTGATGATGCGATGGTGATGGGGGAATGGTCGGATGATAACTTGGTTTGTTTAAGGCGAATATTGTGTATTTTTCATATGTGCTCGGGTCTAAAGATCAATATTCAAAAGTCTACTTTATTTGGGATAGGAAAGAATATGGACGAGGTCGTTTTGAAGGCGGCGGAGCTTGGGTGCAAAGCTGGAGATACTCCATTTTCGTATCTTGGGATAACGGTGGGGACAAATATGTCTAGAATTAATAGTTGGGAGCCAGTGATTAATGTTTTTAAGAGTAAATTGTCGAGGTGGAAGGCAAAGATGTTATCCATTGGTGGTCGTCTGACTCTTATAAAATATGTATTGGTTAGTCTTCCATCGTACTATTTTTCTTTATTCAAGGCTCCGGTTGGGGTGGTTAAGGTTCTAGAAGGCTTGATGAAAAGATTTTTATGGGGTGGGAACGTGGATGTAAAAAAATGCATTGGGTGAGTTGGGATGTAGTTTCCAAGCTGGTTAAAAAGGGTGGATTGGGGGTGCGAAAGCTTGAGGATTGTAATAATGCATTCCTGGTTAAATGGTTATGGAGATATAGACAAGAACCAAATGCGTTGTGGCGTAGAGTGGTGGATGCTATACATGGTTCGCAAAGAAGATGGGATGCTTATCCACACAACGCTAGATTTACGGGTACGTGGAACAAAATTGTTTCTAGCGGTCTTCGGTTGAAAGTTGGAGACTGGAACAGTGTGAATTTGATTCGGGCTAGGATCGGAAATGGCTCGGAGACTCTGTTTTGGATGGACCCTTGGGTGGAGAGGACCCCGCTAAAAAATTTATTCCCAGACTTGTTTCGTCTAGAGACACATAAGTTTTGCAAAGTGAGTGACAGAATTATAAGGGGTTTGACTGGCTGTTACATTGAGTGGAAATGGAGGAGGCGGCCGCAGCAGGGAGTTGAAAATGATCAGCTCCAAGGGTGTACTTCTTTGGTTGCGAGTTAGTCCTTGGGGGATGCGAGGGATAGATGGTTTTGGGACAATGGTTCGCATGGTGAATTTTCCATTCAAGAGGTTAAGAGATGGATGGATGCAGACCGATATACTCAAATGACTACGAATTACAAGTGGTGTAAATGGATCCCTATCAAGTGTAACATTTTTATGTGGAGAATGCTAATGGATAGAATCCCGACGAAGAAAGCGCTGCTTAGAAGGAATATTGACTGTGGGAATGCTATGTGTAACTTTTGTGATGTTTCGGAGGAGTGTATTGATCATCTCTTCACAGGTTGTATCATGGCAAATAGTGTGTGGCTCGGTATTGCTAGTTGGTTGCGGATACCTCATATGTATTTTTTCTCGGTTCAAGACATTTTGCAGATTCACGATTCTTCTTCTTGGACAGCGAGTAAGAAAGCAGTGTTATATGGTATTCTTGTCATCACTTGTTGGAGGATTTGGAAGGCTAGAAATGAGAAGATTTTTAAAGATGATAAGCGTAATGTGGTTCATATAGTGGCAGACATAAAAGCTCTGGCTTATATTTGGTTCTCTAATAGACACAAAAAGGGTGTAATGGGGTGGAAGGATTGGCAAAATTTTAATTTTGATGTGATAATGTAACTTGTTGGTTGTAGGGGATCTCCGTCTTGGAGATTGCCCGGTTTTTTGTGTTTAATGAAAGTTGCCTTCCAAAAAAAAATCTACTTTAGGGATTATCTGAGTAATAACCGAGCAAACCGCATGAAACATACATGCAATTTTAGAAAGTTATTGATTAAAGGTGAAGTTTGGTCAAACCACAAGGACTATTCATGTATTTTTTTTTCTATAATTATTCTACCAAATAATCAGGGGAAAAAAATTAGAACTTAAACCGAGTAGAATTAAAAAACTAGTTTTTACTATAAATAAATAAGAGAAAGAAGTTAAAAATATAAACATGTGACTTTAATAAAAATGAAAAAGAATTTGTCCTATAAGGTAATATACTTTTTTTTAACAGCTTATATTACATTAAGGGGCTGTTTGGTTGATTAAGTGCTGAATCATTAAGAGGTCTGAATGGTTAAGCGCTCAATCATTAAGTTGGACCTCTTAATGGTTAGTTTTCTTGTCCCACGTTGGTAGGAGAGCCTCATTAAGGTTCAGCCTAGTTCAGTGCTTAATAGTTCAGTGCTTAATGGTTCTGCAACATCCCAAATCTTAATGATTCAGACTTAACCATTCCATTCAAAAGCTGAAACAAACACACTGAATGCTGAATCATTCAGTGCTGAATGGTTAAGAGCCTCATTAAGAGGCTACCAAACAGCCCCTAAGTCGGTCTTTGACAGGACTCGAACCATTGAATTCAAGAATACAACGACTTAACGTAAATGGTTTTGGAATGGTCACAAGTGATACGTATGTGTTATTGTGTTTGTCTGGATCATCTTGTGCATCGATTATCTTGTGTATCCTCTCATTGGCCAGGATCGAACATGTGGCCAAATTTGATCTAAAAATATGTCGCAATTTGGTGGCATGATACACATCACATCATGAAATAAGTTGCCTAAAAGTGGATTCTAGGCGTAAAAGATGTGATACACAACACGTTTTGGCTTATAACTCTACCCATCTTTTGCACATAACCAAAAGAGTATGCAATTAATTGGTATGCCAATAGTTTCAGCCACGTGATTTTGCATTCAAAAACAAAATATTATAAAAGAAAAAAAAACTTAATATATAGGATATTATTATCTATAACATTTAAGGGATCTTCACTATAGTACTTCATATAAGTGGTCCACGTGTTGCTGCTTGACTAGTCCACGTCTTTAGTTTTTTTCATCAAAAGGCTGATACAATTTCACGTGTCTGTCTCTTACGTCACCACCGCCTACTGTTACAATTGTACACGCCACCACTCAACCCATTACGACCCATAGCCCCTACCCACAACCTTACATTCCATCACAAGTAACACCTTCTTCAGCGTCGGGATAGGCTTTTTTGAAAGAATTGTAGGCGTTTGCTGAGGAAGTGTATGTTGATGCCGATGAATAGAATTGTAGGCGTTTGCTGAGGAAGTGGATGTTGATGTCGATAAAGCACGATGTTAGGTTCTGATTTGTTGTAGAGTGTTTGGGTGGGGCTGCGTTGTGGTGAACTGGTGATGGGGTTGCATGGAGATGGTGCTGAAGGTAACCATGTTGAAGTCTATAATAAGCCCTGGCCTTAACTAGACAAGAAATTAACAAAGACCTTAAATTGTTGAAACCATAGTGGGACTCATTTCTTCAAAATGATGAACTTCATCCACAAAGTCAAAAAAATCCTTCCGTCTCACAAGGGATCTACAAATTGAATAAGGATAACATGAAAAAAAAGAAACAAATCACAAACACTTTGACAAACAAAACCATGTGTACCTTCCATTCAGTAAGGATCGGACCCTTAACTTCTTGACCAACAAACGAAAAATCATGACCCAAATCAACAGGAACCTCTAATATTATAAGCATAAGACAATGAAAAGCAAAATATCCATCTATTAATAATAAATTCATTTATTAGTATGCTTACCAGAAAACCTGGCAATAAGTGCCACGTCAACATTTATTATACCGTCAGTGCTAAAAATGAAAATAAAGGTATTAATTAAACTATATTAATATATCAACGAATTGAACAGTAACGTAAAGTGAACAGTGCTTTATAAACTATCTTTTAATTATGTTAAATACATATCATTTCAAATCTGTTTAAGAAATTTGGTGTGGTACAGATGGTGAGAAGGAGGTTTTGTTTGGCAGGGTATTCGGGTTCGAGCCTTATAGGCTTCTTTTTTTTAACAGTGTTTTTTTTATTATCATATTATCATATTAATGTCCCACATGTCCAGAATACGTGTGTGTCCCCTGTTATTCCACGGCATCTGAAAGGGAAGTGGATAGAGACGTGGAGCTATTCCCTTTCCCCTATAAGTCTCTCTCTCTCTCTCTCTCTCTCTCTCTCTCTCCCTTCTCCTGCTCTATGCAAATTTCAACCGAGATCCAAAACTGTTCTTCAATCGGTAAATAATAACAATATATTATTATTCCTATCTCAAAGATCTGTTTTTCCATATAACATATTCAATCTTATACGTTTCTATTAATTTTGTTTTGGTTGACAGTTGTTTATCAAGTTGAAGGCAGCGATGTTTGGTGTTTTCCGCCGAAAAGTCGTCCTCGGAACCTCTTCTTCTTTGGTAACCGTTCTTTTGCTTTAATTTGCGTTTTTTTATATAATTTTATATGTATTGTATTCTTCATTTGGAAAAGAATAAGTTTAAGAGTGTTGATTGTGTTACCTTTGACCTAAATATATTTTCATATTTGTTAATTTTGTGTGCAAATAATGTTTATAGTCAGTTCTGAAGGGTAAGTTTTAGTTATATGTCATTATTAATGTCTCTATTGAGTATAAGAAATGAACTTATATTTGTTACTTTGATAGGGAAATCATGGAGAATAGGTTTTGAGTGTTGACTATGTTATTTTTTATCTAAAATTTTGTCATATTTGTTGTTCAAAAGTATCAAAGGGTGAGTTTTTGTTGTATGGTGTCATTAGTCTGTTTGGAGGTTATAGGGTATACGTTATAAGAAATTGAGTTATGGACATACACTTGATATATGTTGTTTCGGTTTGCCTTAAATATTATGTATATTGAATATTTGAATTCTTGGTTTAGAAAAGAATTATTTTGAGTTTTGATTGTGCTATTTTGACCTAAATTTTGTCATATTTGCTGTTTTGTGTAGGAATTTGGTTCGGAGGGTAATAATCGTATTTCATAGGTAAAGTTACTTCCATATTCGATTTTGCATACTCTATGAATTTAATTTCAAGATTCGTTGGTCTTTTTCTTGGTTTTATTAGATTTTACTAGGGTTAGGGGGAAGAACAAAACCTATGAGATTATGCAGCTCCATCATCAGAAACACCACCAGACCTACATCACTAATTACAATAAAGCCCTTGAGCAGCTTGATGACGCCATCGCTAAGGGCGATGCCTCCACCGCCGTTAAATTTCAAAGTGCCATTAAGTTCAACGACGGAGGTAATTTTTTTGTATTATTATTTATCTAACTATGTTTTTTGATAGTTGATACATATGTATTTTGTTAGTGATTTTAGTCTGATTCATTCTAGAATGACTTTGTTTAAGATTTGGAATTAGGTTGTAGTTTCTATGTTACGGTGACAGGAAGGGTCATGTTGTAATGGGCCAGCAAATTCTTTATATGTGTTTATGTGATCATTGATGAGGAGAGTAATGTTTATTTGTGTTTGTTCTTAGTGGGTGATATGTTTTAAAAATGTCTTTTGTGGGCAGAAGCGAATGAATCCAGCAGGTTTTTGTTGGGAGAGATGGTGGGCTTGAAGTAAATCCTATTGTATTCATTGAAATATGTTGTCGGAGTTTCTAGAATCTAATTATGAAGCAATTGATGCTATGAAAACATTACTTGAAAAGAAACTAGAAGCAGGGGAGGATAAATATTGAAAAAACTCGTCTCGGCCCAAACCGAAAACATGGATTGGAAGTTTCTAATGGCGAGATTGTTGAACGAAATGCGGGAGATTGATGGAAGTTGTATGGGTCAAGTATGCATGTCAACAACTGATGTAGTGTTTTATGTTGTTGATGCGCACATGTGGGGATTTTGTGAGGCTTGCGCTGAACATCACCCACAAAAGGGTCAAGGGGTATCTGGACGGGCCTTCATACGACAGGTAATTACCTATTAACCAACTTGGTTTTATTCTTAGGGGCAGTCATGTTTGTAAAGTGAGCAATACACAATTTCATTCAGTACACAATTCCAAAATTCAATTGCTCTTGAAACATGATGACTATGTTTCTCATTTAGTTGAGTTGGATAACTGGAGTTTAGAGCTTGCATTTCAAATCAATTGCTTTACATATCAGCGGCAGGTAGGCTAATCGGATGGGAGTGGAAAAGGCAATTATGTGGTGTCCAAGAGCTTCAGGACCAGCGAATGTCGGATCTGATCGCTGCAGTGACGGTGGGTCTGTCACAAGACACTTGGGTCTGGTCGCCAACTTTGGGAGGGGTGTTTTCTGCATCAGATTGCAGGAAATTTCTATGCAGAAACGCCACGCCTTATTACCCGTTTGGATGGGTCAAAGGGGTGCCTTGGAAGGTATGTATTTTTGGTTGGAGGGCAATCCAGGGGAGACCACCAACATTGATGGGTCTCAAGAAACGATGTATTCTGAATTCACAGACGTCTTGTAGGCTGTGCGAGGAAGGGGGCGAAGATGACGACCATTTAGTTTGTTCATGTTTTTTGGCGTCAATTGTATGGCATAAGGTGAGTTCATGGCCTGGGCGATCTTATTTCGTATAAAGTTTGGATCTTTATGCGCTAAATGATGATTTTGGTGCAGGTGACTTGAGGTTTAACCAAGGCTGATTGTCATTTTGTTTAAAAATTAAAGAGCTAGATGGAAACAAGCATTTATCATATCCTTCAATCTTTGGTAAGTGATATGAACATTTTTCATATCGGTTTATTTTGGATGAATCGCTTAATTTTGATTAGGTTTATTCTCAAATTGTTGAGGGTACGTATTTGGTTTCGACCAACATATCATTTGGAATCATGATGAGAAATTGGCCTCAATATTGTAATGTATTGATCTGTTATATCATATCAATAAGACAAGAAGAAGAACCATTTTTTAAAGGACGTTATGTAGAATTTTAACAAGAAATAAGACATGAGTTTTATAATGACAAGGCACTTTGGATTTGAGCAGTAAGGTACCATTAAAATAGCAAGTAGCATTGAATTCTGTTGTTTTTTAAAGGCTAGCATTTGAGTAAACTCCCATTTCGAAAGTGAAGAAATTTTGTTATGGTGCCCATGCTTTTAATGACCAGTAAGTGTGTACAAATTTAATTGTATGCAAGTCTGACTACAATGCTTTTTCAATTTTACTCAGTCTTAAATTCGATATTGATTATTAGTGATGATGATGACTACATGGCTTCTATACGTTTAATTTAGAAACTCTGGCCCCTTTACCTTCTATGTTGCCCGAGATCGTTTTTGTGCGTGTAGGGAGTTGCGCACATGCGCTATATTGTAATTACAACTATTATTTCTTTTTACTTGATATTTAATGGTCAACTTACTACATACAGAATGTGCTCCAATTATCGGATATATTGCATCATTCCCTGATATGTCAATTACAATTTATCCAGACCATTTTATACAAAACTATGATTACTATGTTATACTTTTTCCACATTACCCAGGGCATGCTAGACCTTCTTATGTAGGCATTTTAATACAGGATGAAGATGTGACAATAAATGTGCTATTGATGAAATGGTGATGCAATGGGCTAAAGTATGTTCACTCTCTTACTTGCAAGTTAATGAGTTTTATCTTAATTCACATTCACTGTCAAGTGTCTAATCATAAATATTGAACCTTATATTATGTTTTTATTTTAAATATTTTACGTTTTTGTTTTCCTCATTTAAGAAGCGATATATAGGTAATCTTGGACATTTCAATTTTGGTTATTGTAATGATATGGTGATTGGGTTTCTGCAGGATGATAAATAGATGAAGACGTTAGGTCATTCGCTAATAGTTATCGGCTAATGTGGTTAGTGAACTCCCTTTACGGCTATGCAAACTTTGAAATCAAAATGGGAGTGGAGTTGTGGCGTGCAAACAAAAAAGGAGCAGATCGTAACAAATTTACTCTTGAGGTGAGAAATACACGATTCCTCTAGCTGAAAAACACACATCAAAGCAAAACCATGGCAAAATGTTGCAGTTATGACATCTTGGCTATTTGTTTAGTTGCTTAAGACTAATCGCAAAAGAAAACAAGATGTACCTAGGCGCAACGCGCCGCCTCTTATTGAAGCTACTTTCAAGGTAAATATAAAACATATTTTTAGACGCGCAACGCGCGTCCATTAATAACACTAGTTTTATCAAAAAGTACATTGGAATAAAAAAAAAAACTAGTTTATATTAATACAGACCTTTATGAGAAACGTGTCACCATCTAAAAAATTGTTTGATTTAATTGTCGAATTTTTATCGACTCTATCCCAAAAAGCACTATGTCCATCTCCTTCCTTCCTGATGTATATGTGACAACCGGCAAATTCCGTACAACGTCCGACATGATTGTAATCGTGTTTTTGAAGCAATTAACATGGCTTAAGGTTAATCTTAATCAATTGAGCCGTTACAAGTCCTACGATATCTTTCTCGAAGGTCGTGGACGCCTTTATGCTTTTACAGATGATCTCCGCGTATTTAACTTTATCGAACTGTAATCAGTCAAAATTTGTCAAACTGGACTAACATAAGGTTATTATATGTATATATGGCACGTATTTGCAATTGAATAGATCGAATGTGAAACTGGCACGAGAAACAACAAAAAACGCAGCGTTTTGAAAACGCGGAAAGGAACGGACGTAGAAATCAGGCGTCGAAATGTGTGATTTTAACGGTAGTCGAACCTTCTAACAGTTATTTATTTTAAATGATTATATTTTTTTGAATATCGAAAGATAACGGATCGCCAAATCGAAGGAAACCATGACCAAAAGCGAATTATGCAAACTACGTGTAAATCAAACGCTCGTGGTAATAAAGCCTATCAGGACAAGAAATATTATTTTTGAACATTAAACATAATTATTTTAAGTTATGAAAATAATTCATAAAAGTTTCTTTGACAAAAGCTGAATTCAGAAGCAATAACAGGCTAAAACGGAGCAGTTGGTACACGGTGTTGGGCTTGAAGCCCAACCAAAATCCCACATATAAAAGCCCACAATACCCCCAAACCCCCATTTCTCACTTCACCTTCTCTCTCTAACCTCCTAAACTCTCTCTACTTCCTTTGTCTAGAAATCGCCTATCTTCTCATACTCTCTGCTCCAATCAAGAATTTAATCATATCTACTCACAAAAGAGAGTATCGTGTGAGACTCCCTTCAGATCTAGTGGTGGACAAGGTCATTTGATGGAGGGTAAGACAAGTGTTTTGTGGAAGGTGAGTGAGTCAAGGGAGCGTGTTGTTGAGAAGATAAGAGACAATATTAAAGAAAAAGAGTTTCTCACTTTATTTGGGCTTGGCCTCCTATTATCTCTATTTGGGCCATCACTTTTTTACTCACTCTTCATGTATTATCTATACTTCTATATCTATACTATTATATAATGCATTCTAGATGTGCAACATAGTAATTTATTTAACTTCATTTGAGGAGGTATTATTGTAATTTACCTCAAAACTCAAAACACATTAATACGTTATTCAATATACTTACATTAATACATTATTTAATAAACTTCTAAGTAAATATTTATTACACTCATAAAAAAATAGAATAAAAATAAATTAATAAAGAACTCTTGAGAAAGTTTAGAGTACAAAGTAGTTTAAGGTACAAAGCGTAAAAAGTATTTTGGGCCTTTGATCAAAATAAATCAATGCATGAGATTGAAAGGGGAAAAGTATACGCTGAGTTTCTAAAAAAAGAGGAGAAGGGCAAAATAGGTTTAACACACAATGGTTGAGTTCCACCCCCATTTTTTAACGTCCATAATTTTTTCATACAACATTATTTCTTTAAAAAAAACACACCATAAAAACAAGCATTTTATCCTCTTTCCTTTGCATACCATATTGCTATACTTTAAAAAAAATGTTGGGTTGATAGTACTTGCGTCTAAATGTAAACAGTTGATATTATCACTTGCGTTTAAACATTCTGAATGTAATAATAGTTTTTTGTTTTTTGTTTTTTTAGTTTATTTCTAATAACAAAATTAACATTTTGTTATTTTTTAGAAGTATTGATGTGATATATATTGTTTTATGCTTATGTGCTCGTCTTACCACAGCTAGTGTGGAAGGAGGACTGGTATATGTAAAATGATAAAATTTGGACCTTGTTATCCTGTCCTCCAACCACCATTGCCACCATCTCCCCAAACCATCACCACCCTCTCTCTGCCAGACCCCAAACACAATCACCGTCACCACATGTAAAAATATACTGAGCCTACGTAGGCTGTGTATATAATTTCTTTCAATAAAAAGTGAAGTTGTAGTTGACAACTTACTTGAGATGATCTCCAATAATTAATGGATGGCATCATCAGCGAACCACTATGGCCTGGAATTGGATGATTAAGCATGCGTGTCACAGACTTGTTGGAGATGTGCCTTAATATCCACTTGTTGGTGTTATGCAGGTCTTTCCTTTAGTCCAAGAATCTCATATTTTCAAAACTTGATATTACATACTTGCGTTTAAACAATAATAACTTGCGTCTAAATGTAAAAACTTGATATTACTTACTTGCGTTTTATCATTTATAACTTGCGTTTGATCAGGTCGTTTTACCACGTCGTCTTATCAGGTATAACTTGCGTTTCTAAAACGCAAGTATACCCTCAATAAAACACAAGTACTATCAACCCAACAAATTTTTTTTAAAAGTATAGCAATATGGCATGGAAATGAAAGAGGATGAAAAACTTGTTTTTATGGTGTAATTAAAAAAAATGTCGTATGAAAAAGTTATGGCCGTTTTAAAAATGGGGGTGGAACTTTAATGACGCTAAGAAATTACCATCGTGCCCCTGATTATCAAATTTAATCATACGCTCCATATTGCTTCTTACACTTTGTACAATTACTCACTTTTTACGTTAGCCTCTCCCGGAACTCTTTAGGCAATTGGAACTTTAGGCAATGGGAGTGGATCTTTAGAAAGACCGAAGAAGCGATCTCGAGAGAACAATGATATTTTCGGTTTAGATAAAATTATTGGAATAATTTCCTCTAACTCAGCGGATAATGGTAGTGACGACACAAAAGGTACTGAGGTATCTATGACTCCCGATCTTAACAAACGAGTTGTGGGTAATTTGGATAGTGGTGTGGGGATCATGTTGTCGCCTAAGAGTTCTGTTGATGCGGAGTGTGTTCAACAAGAGATTGATGTTGAAGCCGCAGAAACTGTTGGATTGAGCAGAGCGTTGGGGGTAGAAAACTTGAATGAGTTTGTGCCGAATGTTAAAGAAGTGTTGCGTTTTGAAGGTTATCAATGCGGTGATCAATGAATGTTATTTCATTGAACATCCACGGTTTAGGGAGTCTTGGTAAAGCGGATTGGGTGCATGGTCTTCGGGTTCAAAATGAGGTTAGTTTTATTATGTTACAGGAAACGCAATTTGTCTCATTGGATACGGTGAATCTTGGGAGGTATTGGGGATTTTGGTTTTGATTGGGTTCCATCTACTGGTAGATCGGGAGGTCTGTTGTCGATTTGGGATTCTCAAGGGTTTCGTATAGAAAGGGTGGTAAAAAATTCTAACTGGCTTCTTGTTTCTGGAATCGTTAAAGGTAGTAGCATTCCGTTTCATTTGATTAATGTCTAAGCACCATAGGAGCTAGTTTCTAAACGGGTTTTATGGACGGAGATTAGTGGGTTAATTGTTGAAGGGGATGGTAGGTGGATTGTTGCGGGTGATTTTAATTCGGTGATAAGTGTGTATGATAGACGGAATTCGAATTTTAATGTGGTTGAGGCTAACGAGTTTAATGATTTTATTGATGAGTCGGATCTTCATGAGTACTCCTTGAAAGGGAGGCAGTTTACTTTTGTTGCAGGTATGAAGATGAGTCGTACTGATAGGATCTTAGTTAATTGGGATTTTTTTATGGAGTGGGTTCGAGCAATAAGTCTGATCATAGCCCGATTTTGTTGAAGACGGGTTCGAGGAATTTTGGTCCTAAACCTTTCAGGTTTTATAATTCTTGGCTTGGTAGGGAGGATTTTCATATGATCGTTAGAAAATCAATTGAAAAAGGTTCCTTCACAGGTTATCCGGATTCGCAGTTGTTATTGAAATTCAAATTATTGCGCAATACCATTACTAAGTGGGCTTCTGAATGTAAAGCAAAAGAATTGTGTGAGAAGCGGTTATTCGAGCAAGAGTTGAGAGACCTCGATCACGCTATGGAAGTTAGGAATTTATTGGAGGAGGAGGTATGGGCGCTGTCTGAGATTAAAAAACGCCTTGCTGAACTTGATGAGTTTTATTATCGCGACCTGAAGCAAAAGGCTCGCTGTAATTGGGCTACTCATGGAGACGATAATTCGCGTTTTCTCATGGATTTATTAATAAACGGAAGGCCTCTAATCATTTACCATGTTTGGAAGTTAATGGGGTGTGGAAACAAACCCGGCTATTATCAAAAGGGAGGTCATGGGGTTTTTTTTGGGATAAGTTTAAGGAAGACTTGGGTGTTCGGCCAAGATTAGTTTGTTATGGTCTCTCGCCTTTGAGTCTGTCGATGGGTTGGATGGCGAGTTCTCGGGTCAAGAAATTAAACGAGCAGTTTTCGAGTGTGGAGCAGATAAAGCGTCGGGGCCTGATGGTTTTAACTTTAGATTTATCGGGTATTTTTAGGATTTGTTTGAGCAAGATTTTGTTGATATTATGAGGCATTTTCACATGGTTAGGCGTTTTAGTTATGGGGTTGGGTCTTCGTTTATTACGCTGATTCCGAAGGTGACCGAACCCTCCAAACTGGGGGATTTTAGACGGATCAGTCTTATAAAGAGTGTTGCTAAAGTGGTGTCTAAGGTGTTGGCGAACCGGCTGAAGTCGGTTATGTGTAACATTGTCTCTGAGCATCAGTCGGCTTTCTTATCGGGGAGATATATTTTAGATGGTCCCTTGATGACCAACGAGGTTATTTCATGGGATAAGAAAAGAGATAGGGAAATATTTTTGTTCAAGATCGACTTCGATAAAGTATATGATAACGTTAACGGGGAGTTCTTATTGTCGGTGATGGCACAGATGGGGTTTTCTTCAGTTTTGTGTGATTGGATCTGTGGCATTTTGGTTTCATCTAGATCTTCTGTGTTAGTGAATGGGTCTCCTACTTTTGAATTTGGTTGTCAAAAAGGGATTAGACAGGGTAACCCACTTTCCCCCTTCTTGTTCATTATTTTGATGGAGGCGTTTTCTGGTATGATGAAGCAGGCGTGTGATATAGGAGCTTTCCATGGTATTAACCTCCCTAATGACGGTCCGGTGCTTTCTCATTTGCTTTATGCGGATGATGCTATGCTTATGGGAGAGTGGTATTCTTTTAATTTTGTTAATATGAAACGTATTCTTCGTATTTTTTTATATATGCTCCGGGCTAAAGATTAATGAAGATAAATCGGTGTTGCATGGTGTGGGAGTGGAAGATGAAGCGATCGCTAGACATGCGGATTTATTGGGTTGTAAGCCGGGTTTTTTTTTACCCTTTTCGTATTTGATTATTAAGGTTGGGGCAAATATGAATAGAGTGTCGAATTGGGAACCGGTAGTGTCCACGTTTAAGAGGAGGTTATCCAAATGGAAAGCGAATACTTTGTCCATTACCGGTCGGTTAACCTTAATCAAGTCGGTTTTGGATAGTTTTCCTACATATTACTTCTCTCTTTTTAAGGCACCTAAAAAGGTGATTAGTGATTTGGAAGGATTGATGAGAAGATTTTTATGGGGTGATTCGGAGGAAGTGAGGAAGATGAGTTGGGGTTTCATGGGAAGTTGTTACTAAAAGTATTAAAGATGGTGGATTGGGAATAGCGCGTCTTGAAGTGAATAATAACACTTTATGTAACACCCCAACCGATGGCGGAAACATCGGGATGTCACGTATTGATGATTGTTCAGTAGCTCATGGTGAATAATAAGTTTCATAAATGATTTAAATAACTTACATACAAATGTTCTAGAATTTGTACATCAAATTGAATAACTATGCACATATCTTCAAGCAATTCGTCAAGCAAGTAGAACCTGAAACATGTTAAGTTGAAAATATTTGGGTCAACAAAAGTTGGTGAGAATTACATAGGTTTTTGATAATTGAATAAAAATTGTTGTGCAATTCATGTGTCATGTCAATCTAGTCCATATGTGAGAACATACTAGAAATAAATCGAGTGCATAATCAACCCTGATGACTGTTATAAAATGATACATACCATACGCTCATGGTCCAATAATGTTATACGATAACAAACACCCACGTAACCTTTGTAGGAGGCACGTATCCGGGTGGGATTGTCAGTCCAATAGATCTATCAATGTATACCGCCGGTGATCAATGTTAATGATTATGCTAGAATGGTGCTTACTCTAATCATGCTCAAGACATAATGCAACATAGAAAACACATAGACACATTGATGATTGAATTGCAATGATGATGTTATAAACATGTTTCACCCCAAAAATGGTGATAAATAGAAAAGGGGCTATGTAAAACTCACCTTGGTAAAATGTTATATCTGTTGAGAAATTTGGATAATTGTGTTGACCAAATGTATCAAGTATCACCCTATAATAAAGTAATAAATATGTCTAAGTCTATCAAATCTAAAAATGTATAAGTTTCTAGGGCTTCGAATTGGGGATAATTGCTCGTTTGATTAATATTAAAAATATTCGCCAATTGAGAGAAATTTAGTAAATAAATAACTAAAAATCTTTTTATGAAATTTAAACTTAGAATGCTCATAATAATGTGTTTAAAGTATGAAAATAATTTTTATAAAATTATTTCCTTTAAAATAGATTATTAAATCTATTTATTACAATTTGTCAAAACTTAACTTTAATATTCAAAAATACTAAAATTAAAGAATTATTGTTTTAAAAATCATATTTCTGTTCTAAATGGTTAAAAATAATTTGTATAAAATTTTGGTGCAAAAATAATGAAAATTGAATTTATTATGATTTAATTATGATTAAAACTAACAAAAATTGATTAAAAATATTAAATAAATGATTTTTCAGAAATAAAAATCATTTCTGAAAAGTTTAATGTTATAAAAACTTAAAATAATTTTTGTGGAAATTAATAAGATCGTTTAGATATTTTTATAGATTTTTATAAATAAAATAGAATAAACTTGATTTAATTATTATAAATATTAAATAAATAAATTTCAGAAAACTAAAAATGGTAGATGAAACTTTGACATCAGATTTGTTAAAAATAATTTTTTTAGAATTTATAAAAAGGTTTTAATATTTAAAAATGGATTTACAAGATTTAATGTATAATATATATATAAAATGGTTTGTTTTAAAATGTAAAATAAATGGAAAAAAAAAAAAAGTGTCCATGCTGGGACTCGAACCCGCATCAGACTCGGCCCCATGACTTAACAAATGCCTTGCTAACCATCTGGTCTATATCAGTTTTGTTGATTTGTGTTAATTCGAAAATTATTTAAGTAATATGTCTGCGAGTCATCTTCCCCACATTATCCATAGAACCCTAGAAATTTCAATTGTTTGATTCACACATCAATAGCCCAATTAACCTTAGGGCTATTGATGTGTGAATGCCGAAGATCAAAACCCACAAAGATAATTATACTTACAACATTGTTACGAGCACAAACGGCCAGTCAACTTGTAAAGTCAAAAACGTGATTGATTATAACAATTAGAGTGTTACAGAGAAAATGGGAGGTTGAGAGAGAGTTGTGAGCGAGTTGGGACTGTTCTGGAACGTTCAATTTATAGTGATATCGTTCGAATCCTTGAATTGGTATAGTTGACTTAGTTATAAATGTTGACGCGTTCAAATTCCAAATTGATAAACAATTGAATGTTAATTGATGAGTAGATTACGCGTATAATGATCCACGAACGCCGGTAATCACGTTAACTTACTATGTATGTGTGCTTGATTTAGAAACAAAATGGGTTGGGGCTGCTGACACTCGCAGCAGCGAGCAAAGGGAGGAACAGACCTCAGTTACTAAAGCCATATATATAATGTGAACTGGGATATTTCACAAGATGTTCTGTGGAACAACTGGTGGGGACGTGTGGTTGGTTGTGAGTTGGCTCCGGTTCGAACCTCGTATGGAGCATTCCTTTTTTTTTTATTAAACAAGGAGGGGAAGGGTAGTTGGGCTCTGACCTGGGCCGGGTGTGGGCTCGGGTCTGGGCTTCAGGTTTGGGCTCCAATCACAAACAAGGAGAATGTGGACTATTAAAACATGAGTTTTGTTGTTTTCTATTTATTTATTTATTTATTTTAAACTGAAAAATTATTATTATTATCAAATACATTTATATATATATATATAATATATATATGTATATATATATATATTAGTTGGGTGTTAGGAAAAAAAATAGAGATTTAGGCACATATAATGGTGACGACGTAAAAAAAAAAAAAAAAATATAAGGGCTTTTATATAAAAATTTGGGGAGAATTTTTGCGATGTTACAGTCTCCCCTACTTTTAGGAACTTCGTCCCGAAGTTAAGAGAAAACCAGGGTTACAATTTGGTCAACTTACTGAAAATCTTGATAAAATTCCACACTACCTTAACGTACCTGTAAATTCGTGATTACGTTCCGGACCGTAATCCCCAATTTACCTCACATTAGGGTTTTGCGTCCTTCTATGACTCTTTCGATTGTTGAGCAGGTCTGATAGTCTCCTCCAGTCATTGAGCAGGTGGTAGGGCCTCTCCCGACTGTTGGAAAGACATGATGACCTCTACCAATCGTTAAGTAGGTTGTTTTGGTAGTCAACTATTTGTTGTACAAGTAAGTAAGTATGATTATAGATATAGCAATTAGTTCATGTTCAAACAAGCATGCACACAGATGTTATGATAATACTCGAATTTATTACTTGAATCAAAAGCGTTATTACATAGAATTAAAAGCAACCAATAGTCAAACGGTGAGACTTGTGGTTAGGTAGCTGGAGGGTCTTGATCTCGGTTTAGTTTAGGGCATCGGTTACGGTAGTGATTTGGGTTCCCACATTCATAGCATTGGCCATAGTTGTATCGATTAGGATTATCAGCCTGAGCAGGGTTGGTGGGTTGATTGGCATTAGGGTTTGGGGTCTCGCGGCATGTGTTGACCAGATGGCCATACCTACCACAATTGGTGCACACGCGACATGCTGAAACAGTGGGATGATGTCGGTTGCATGTGTTACACAATGGAAAGTTTCTTGTATAAGGCTTTTTGTTAGAGACTTGTGTAGTGAGGTTTACATTAGGATTCCTGGTCTTACGCTTCTGGTTTTTGGTAGTTACCGCGGCCACAATACTTGTTTTCTCGCTTTTCCGAACTAGGGTTCCGTTCTTTATGTGATTTCCATCGCCATATCCATTTCTATTGCCGTTCCCGTTCATTGGGATGACTTGAGCCAACAAGTTAGAAACCAGAGTTGTGATTTGTTGTGCCAATTGTTGAGAAATAATCGTGGCTAGTTGGGCATCACCTCCATTGTTAGTGTTGTGGTCGGGATTGTGGTTGCTGCTCTCTTCTTCATGATTGTTACCACTGTTAATGCGAGTGTTGTGACGTGGAGACATGATCTGTAGGAGACACAATGAAATGAATGAGGTTATAGATACGGAATGTAATCATTTATTCATTAATTAAAACGAATAAACGAAAACGTTGACTTATCAAAGATTCCAGATTCTAATAACACATGAAGACATGCTTTAGCCTATAAGTGAACACTCATCCCGAGAATTCCCAGGTAGGCATCCGGGTCCCTCGTCTGATTGGGATATATGCGCAATGCCAGCCTAGACAGAAGACTCAGAATACAGGCGTTCACCCTTCCAGATTGCACGTGTTCGTTATTAAATTCTAGAACTTCGACGAGATCTCAAGGGGGTTCAGGTTAAACCTGAGGAATTTGTCCTATTAGTCTAAGAGTAGATCCACTGATGGAGAGCAACCTTCTCGTAGGAATGAAAGTAGGGATAAGAAGTAGGAGATAGAGAATAGCAAGCAAAAGAATCAAGTACTTGTTAAATCCTATGGTTATAGACTAGATTATTTTTCTAATAACCTAATTCCCTATAACCATGGCTCTGATACCAATCTGTAACACCCCAACCGATGGCGGAAACATCGGGATGTCACGTATTGATGATTGTTCAGTAGCTCATGGTGAATAATAAGTTTCATAAATGATTTAAATAACTTACATACAAATGTTCTAGAATTTGTACATCAAATTGAATAACTATGCACATATCTTCAAGCAATTCGTCAAGCAAGTAGAACCTGAAACATGTTAAGTTGAAAATATTTGGGTCAACAAAAGTTGGTGAGAATTACATAGGTTTTTGATAATTGAATAAAAATTGTTGTGCAATTCATGTGTCATGTCAATCTAGTCCATATGTGAGAACATACTAGAAATAAATCGAGTGCATAATCAACCCTGATGACTGTTATAAAATGATACATACCATACGCTCATGGTCCAATAATGTTATACGATAACAAACACCCACGTAACCTTTGTAGGAGGCACGTATCCGGGTGGGATTGTCAGTCCAATAGATCTATCAATGTATACCGCCGGCTGATCAATGTTAATGATTATGCTAGAATGGTGCTTACTCTAATCATGCTCAAGACATAATGCAACATAGAAAACACATAGACACATTGATGATTGAATTGCAATGATGATGTTATAAACATGTTTCACCCCAAAAATGGTGATAAATAGAAAAGGGGCTATGTAAAACTCACCTTGGTAAAATGTTATATCTGTTGAGAAATTTGGATAATTGTGTTGACCAAATGTATCAAGTATCACCCTATAATAAAGTAATAAATATGTCTAAGTCTATCAAATCTAAAAATGTATAAGTTTCTAGGGCTTCGAATTGGGGATAATTGCTCGTTTGATTAATATTAAAAATATTCGCCAATTGAGAGAAATTTAGTAAATAAATAACTAAAAATCTTTTTATGAAATTTAAACTTAGAATGCTCATAATAATGTGTTTAAAGTATGAAAATAATTTTTATAAAATTATTTCCTTTAAAATAGATTATTAAATCTATTTATTACAATTTGTCAAAACTTAACTTTAATATTCAAAAATACTAAAATTAAAGAATTATTGTTTTAAAAATCATATTTCTGTTCTAAATGGTTAAAAATAATTTGTATAAAATTTTGGTGCAAAAATAATGAAAATTGAATTTATTATGATTTAATTATGATTAAAACTAACAAAAATTGATTAAAAATATTAAATAAATGATTTTTCAGAAATAAAAATCATTTCTGAAAAGTTTAATGTTATAAAAACTTAAAATAATTTTTGTGGAAATTAATAAGATCGTTTAGATATTTTTATAGATTTTTATAAATAAAATAGAATAAACTTGATTTAATTATTATAAATATTAAATAAATAAATTTCAGAAAACTAAAAATGGTAGATGAAACTTTGACATCAGATTTGTTAAAAATAATTTTTTTTAGAATTTATAAAAAGGTTTTAATATTTAAAAATGGATTTACAAGATTTAATGTATAATATATATATAAAATGGTTTGTTTTAAAATGTAAAATAAATGGAAAAAAAAAAAAAAAGTGTCCATGCTGGGACTCGAACCCGCATCAGACTCGGCCCCATGACTTAACAAATGCCTTGCTAACCATCTGGTCTATATCAGTTTTGTTGATTTGTGTTAATTCGAAAATTATTTAAGTAATATGTCTGCGAGTCATCTTCCCCACATTATCCATAGAACCCTAGAAATTTCAATTGTTTGATTCACACATCAATAGCCCAATTAACCTTAGGGCTATTGATGTGTGAATGCCGAAGATCAAAACCCACAAAGATAATTATACTTACAACATTGTTACGAGCACAAACGGCCAGTCAACTTGTAAAGTCAAAAACGTGATTGATTATAACAATTAGAGTGTTACAGAGAAAATGGGAGGTTGAGAGAGAGTTGTGAGCGAGTTGGGACTGTTCTGGAACGTTCAATTTATAGTGATATCGTTCGAATCCTTGAATTGGTATAGTTGACTTAGTTATAAATGTTGACGCGTTCAAATTCCAAATTGATAAACAATTGAATGTTAATTGATGAGTAGATTACGCGTATAATGATCCACGAACGCCGGTAATCACGTTAACTTACTATGTATGTGTGCTTGATTTAGAAACAAAATGGGTTGGGGCTGCTGACACTCGCAGCAGCGAGCAAAGGGAAGAACAGACCTCAGTTACTAAAGCCATATATATAATGTGAACTGGGATATTTCACAAGATGTTCTGTGGAACAACTGGTGGGGACGTGTGGTTGGTTGTGAGTTGGCTCCGGTTCGAACCTCGTATGGAGCATTCCTTTTTTTTTATTAAACAAGGAGGGGAAGGGTAGTTGGGCTCTGACTGGGCCGGGTGTGGGCTCGGGTCTGGGCTTCAGGTTTGGGCTCCAATCACAAACAAGGAGAATGTGGACTATTAAAACATGAGTTTTGTTGTTTTCTATTTATTTATTTATTTATTTTAAACTGAAAATTATTATTATTATCAAATACATTTATATATATATATATAATATATATATGTATATATATATATATATATTAGTTGGGTGTTAGGAAAAAAAAATAGAGATTTAGGCACATATAATGGTGACGACGTAAAAAAAAAAAAAAAAATATAAGGGCTTTTATATAAAAATTTGGGGAGAATTTTTGCGATGTTACACTTTACTTGTTAAATGGTTATGGAGATTTCTTAATGATCAACAAGCGATGTGGAGGAGAGTTGTTGTTTCTATTCATGGCTCTTCTCGATGTTGGGGTATCGTTCCGGTTAATAACACGATTTCGGGTGTTTGGAAAAATTGTGCCATGTTTTGGAATAAATATAAGGTTGAGGGAGTGGGTCTTAACGGAGTTATTAGGGGGAAAGTCGGTAATGGGCATTGTATTAGATTTTGGTTGGATACGTGGTTGGGGTCCGAGCCTTTAAAAGTTAAGTATCCTTCTCTTTTTGCACTTGAAAAAAATAAACAGGTTGTAGTTGCTGGCGGTTAAATATCACAGGTAATGTGCGTCGCTTTTTTGGGAGTGGACTCGTCCTCCGGACGATCCTGAGGTGGTCCTTGCGAAACAGTGGATAGAGAATCAACTTCAACAACTTTCATTGGAGGACAGTGCTGACACTTGGATTTGGTCGCAAGGTAATAGACTAATAGCAATGATTTAGTAGTTTCTTCGGTGAAGAATTGGATGAGAGGATCGGCTAATTCTACAGAAGATTTTGGTTTCAAGTCGAGTTCTTGGGTGCCAAATAAATGTAATATTTTTATGTGGCGCGCATATTTGGATCGTCTTCCGATTAAGATGGCTCTTGTTAGAAGGAACATTGCTATTGATAGTCACTATTGTGTTTGGTGCGAGAGCTATGAAGAAACTATATAACATATTCTCACAGGTTGCGTTATCTCCATGGGAGTGTGGGATGCGATATCTAATTGGTGCAAGATTCCTAGGCCGTTTGTCTTTCATGTTAAGGATTTGGTGGATTTGCACGAGTTAAATGGAGTGTCGGGAAATAAGAAGGCGATTTTCCATGGGGTCATTATAATAGCGTGTTGGAGGTTATGGAGAGCCAGGAACGACAAGGTATTTTCTAGCAAGGTCACAAACGTGGTGGACATGGTCTCAGATATTAAGACAGTGGGCTTCCTGTTGTATAGTTATAGATTCAAACAAGGGACAGTGGATTGGAATAGGTGGCGTACGTTTGATGTAATGTGACTTATGTATTGTATCCTGGTTTTTCGGCTTCTATTTTCCGTCTTGGTGATAGTTGCGGTTTTTTTTGGTTGGTTAATGAAAGTTTCTTTTAAAAAAAAAAGCTATTCGAATTCTTGTAACTCGCATGAATGAATTATCGCATGATTGCTTTTATGTTGTAATGATAATCAGGTTAATATTAAGCAATTATAATCAACAAGTCTTACACATAACACCACTCGCTAATGTTAACAAAATCTTAATTACTTTTCTGTTTGAAAGACATAATATACACACATGCAAAGTATTTAGACTGTGACACGCATAGCATAATTTAGTGTAAGGACATATACTCCTTTAAATTACAAGTACTTTGTAGATACGCCGCTTTTGGTTGTTTATATGCACCATTATAATCACTTAGTTGGTTCAGACGCAAAAATTGCATGCCTTTAGATGCGATACTAAACATGTTATATTTTTAATCTCATGATGTTTTTTTTAGTTTGTTTTTTTCAACGTTGCTAAACATTTGGATCCAAATCAAAATTGAATGGTAATTGGAAAGTAAAAAACATGGAATTTATGGTGTTTGATGTAGCAAAGCAGGAAATTTATAATGCTTTAATCATCATAAAGTTACAAATTTGAGTAAAACTTTATCCTACTCGTTTTTCATATGATGGTCTAATTCAATTGCCTCAAATCATTATGTACATCTAATAACTATACGACATTTTTTTTTTATCCTTTTAGTATAATTGATTTAAAAAACTTCAACTCCATTACGATGGTTTGAACCAAATTAATCTATATCTATACTACTATAAAATACATTTTAAGACAATATGCTAATTTTCAATCAATTTTGGACGCCTTACAAAAGGTTTTATGCATTTAGTGCATATATTTTATGCATAGTAGCGTATACAGTACATTGTTGTCATGCGTCTTTTGACAAGTCACTACATTCAATCTCTACTCTTAACGACATAAATATTGTTTGATGTGTCATATTATATTATATTATAAGTCAAACTATTTAGTTTTATCTTATCATTTCTTTCATTTTTAAATCTTATTTAAATTTTACAATTTTCGTCAAGAACTGTTATTTATGTTGGGACTGATGTCGTCGTCACCATTATGTGGAACCATCATCGTGTTGTGTCCCCGCTGCATCGTGCGCGCACCTCTCTAGTATTATATATATATATTTACTATATAATGCATTCTAGATGGGTAAGATAGTCATTTCATATTCATATAAATGGGTAACATTGTAACTTCATCTACTTGTCAAGACAAATTTATTATAACTTTTTCTACTTTATTAATGACATAATTGATTTAATTTTAATAATTTGGTATTACATTTTAGAACACCCCTTCATATTACTTAAACCTTACATCTACTCACCGCTACTTCTGTTTATATGGATAGTCTACGTTTCTTTCCATATATTTTAATTCGTACCTATCGTTGCTTCATAGCTACCATGTTTTGGCTTCTCCCTCACCAACCCTCGCTGGTCAACACCCTGCCTTTCATTGTAAAGGATCATCACATATTTCGAAAACCATCTCTAATCCAATCAACTTATTCTTACTTCCAATCTGTTTTAACGGTAACCATTGAAACCAATTAAAATTGGTGATTGAAGAATCATATGTTGTGCACACTGAATACGATTTCGATTTAGGGAACCACAATGTGACTTCTGTGATTGTTCTTCATATGTTTGATTTGCTTCTATTTGTGATTCAATTCGTTTGTTTTTTCAACATATGATTTGGTTGATGAGTATTCTTGTTGACCGTGTGCTTTGTGTTAATTAATTAGTTAGGTAGAAAGTTTTAATCTTTTCTGGTTTCGCCAAATTCTACACTGTATGTTTTTCCATTTGAATTTTCATGCCTATCTACTTGCTTATTGATTTAGGGGTTGTTTGGTAAGCCTCTTAATGAGACTCTGAACCATTCAGCGCTGAATGATTCAGTACAACGCGTTTGTTTTAGCCTGTGAATGGAATTGTTAAGGCTAAACCATTAAGATTTGGGATGTTGCTGAACCATTAAGCACTGAACTAGGTTGAACGAACCTTAATGAGTCTCTTCTACCAATGTGGGACAAGAAAATTAACCATTAAGAGATTCAACTTAATGATTGAGCACTTATACCATTCAGATCTCTTAACCATTCAGATATCTTAATGATTCAACCCTTAATCAACCAAACAGTCCCTTACTTTCTTTTTATTTATTCTCACTTTGCTTTCATTTGTGTTCTTGAAAATCATTGTATATTAGATTCCTAATTGAACATTTGATCCAATCAGGTAATGCATAAGACTTGCATCAATAGACTTTTCGCTTTGTTTATTGAATTTATACTCTTTAGGACTGTGGGTTGATCAGGAAACAAGGATTTAGATGTTATGTAGAGAGGAGCTGGATATATATGCTGAGGTATTGAATATTGTTCTATTGCACATTTGCACTATACTTCTATACATTGTATTATGGAAGTTATCAATTGAAGTTCATTTGTGATTGTGGGAAATAAGGAGCGGAGGGGACTGGAGTCTCAATCGAGTTCTCTGTGATGCAGGGACTTGGTGCTGAAATTAGTGAGTCTACTGAGTTTTATAAATGTGTGCTGATTATTTTTTGGAATGCACACTCGTTATTATGTACCTCATAATCGAGATAATTAGCAACATTTTCATAGTTAGTAAGAAGGGAAACTATACATTGCAACTACGGTAATTCTTTAGCCGAGCCCTCAAATCACTGTAACAAAAAACACATAACATATTAACCTAACCTTATAAGTAGGAAACCCATGAGCCCTTATAAGCCTAAAGTTATAGGCTTTTATTTACTAACTTCCATCATACTTTATCTTCATTAACATGTTATTATTGAGTCGGTCTACACAATATGAGGTTGTTTGGCATTGCTGCTAATTAAAATTAATAATAATTAGTGGATGATGATGATGACGAATAATCTGATAATCAGTTGTAACAAAAAAAAAAAAAAATTCAAGACAAAGTCTTCATATCTGCTTTTGCTATATTTGAAGTAGCCAAAATCAAATAATTACTTGAAAAAGGTTGCATAATTGTACACAAAACGCACATTTCAAGGTACTACACACATGAAAAATGTATTAAAACTAGGTCTTACACCCCGCGCACGTTGTGCTAATATGGTATTGGCATTCGTATTAAATTCATCCCATGCCGGTTTCAGTACTAAATACATCCTATGCCGGTTTCAAAACTATTACCAGTGATGCCGAAAACAGAGAATACCTTTATGTTGATGGTGGATCAGATAGATATTATTGGTGATTTATTTTAGTGGGATGGGTGTACGTATGTCATAAGATACCTCTTAGTCGTTTATTCATTTTTTTTCTATATACTTGAACTACAAATGGGTCAAACAATTTTAGAGGGGATTGAAACTACACAGTGAGCTCTAGTATTTACAAACACCATTGAGCGTCTTAGCTATCCAAGTCATGCATCCATCTATTAGGAACAGTTTATATAATTACCTATTTACCCTTGGAGGTGACAATGGGACGGATAATGGTAATGTCACTCTCATACCCCATTGTTAGACCGTATCTAATATCCAGCCCAACCCGTCCGTCATTCGTCATTTGCTGACCCATTTATAGCAGACATGTTCCGTAATTGAACATGATGGCTCCTGTTGCTACAACAAATAACTGTGTAACGTTGGTTCTGAGTCACAGGAAGGGTTCAGAGGTTCAAGGGTTCCGATCTGCCTAACGCAGGTCGTGGTGTCCTTCTACGTTGCAAACGTAGAAGGAGGTTCAAGATAATTTTCTAATGTTTGTTAATGCTTTTAGCTTCTGATCTGAGATGTACTCGAAACCAGAAAAAGGCTATGTTCAAGATCCAAGTGAATAGAAATATTCTCTCCACGTGTGAGGACCAAAAGAATAAGAAGTTTAGAGTGAGAGTGATATGTGATGGTGTGATCAGATCTTGTGAGGACAAGTCTGATTTATAGAGGGGTGGATTCTCTATTAGAGGAAAGCATATTATCTTGGACCTTGTTGCAACAAAAGGACAATCCACTAATAGCCGGCGATGGCTATTAACCTGCGGTCTGTTCACTGCTGTTACTCCATCAGCAGCTGGTTGTGTTGCACGATGAAAAGGTGATGGGACAAGTCATCTTTTTGACTTAGGATACTCCTGCCTTTTGAACTGTTGAAGCTTTCAACCCTTTAAGCGTAGTTCTTTATATTGTTTATTATTTTTGCTTTGGACTATCCACGTCATCAGCCCCCAAGTCAGGAGGTTTGGTGGCGTAGCTTGAAAGCTTCTGACTGTTTGCTTAGTCCTGTGTTTGCTTGAAGGGTTCAATGCTTTGCTGTATTTTGGGCGGTTATTACTTAGCAGTTTATTTGTGATTAGACTGCTGATGTGACATGTGGTAGTCGCACAGCTGTCTTTTTTACTACATGTCATTATTGCGGTTACTTTTGAATTAAATAACCGTTTGTTTTTTTCTTTTTTAAACCTTTTGAATTCATTTTCTTTTCACTTTACTCTTTCTTTCTTCAATCAAAACCTCTCCATCTGATTTAGGGTTTCATTCCTCCGATCAAAGCAGGTTCATTTTTCTTCTTTTCTTTTTGTTTTCCGATCATCCTTTGAAGCACTATGGGCGCTAAAAAGGATATGGCCATCACTGTTTCCTCCCTTTCTCAAAAGGAGGTTGAGTCGTTTTGTGATGAACGGGGCATAGATTTATCGTTTAAACCTGTTGCTCCGGGTAAGAAACTTGTCGTTTCTGACTGTCCGTCTGGGTCTGTTGCTTTGTATTGTCGGCATTTTGAGTTTTCAAACCTTCGTTATCCATTCTCCATGTTTTTATTGAATATCCTTGAGTATTATAGGGTTTCTCTTGGTCAGATTCATCCTCATGGGGTTGGCCGTGTTATGCATTTTGAATGCCTGTGTAGAGCATTAGGGTATGATCCTACTCTATTGATGTTCAGGCGATTCTTTCGTCTTGCTAAAAATGGTGACTGGTTCACCTTTGAGGGATCTTCAGTAGAAACTAACTTGCTTTCCTCCCATGTCACAACCATTGGTCAGTGGAAAACTAGGTTCTTTTGGGTTTCTGACTCTATTTTTCCTTATAAACCTGTGTGGAGACATCCTGATGCCATTCTTAATGAAGGGGAGCCTTCAGAATCTGAGTTAGATCATAGCTTTTTAACAGCTCTTAGAGTGTGTCCTTCAAGGCTTCGTCCATTTGGTGAGCCTTTCTTAGTGTTGTGTGGTATTAGCACCTGTTGGGACAAACCGGGTAGAGATCCTGTAGTGATGAAGGGTGATCGGGGTATGAGCCTTTTGCTTTTTGTTGATTACTTCCTTTTTGTCTTCCTTGCTTATATGTTCTGTTTTCTTTTACTGCAGTTATGTCGGCTCTTGACTTCATTAAGCAAGATGATGCTTCAGGGGTTGTTTTCAAAGATGCTGAAGCGGCAGAGGGTGAGGATGCCTTGACAAAGTATGAGAAGGGGAGGTATGATGGGACTAACTATGTTGCTGTCCCCAATGTCAAAGGTTTTACTAAGGCTAGTTCGTCCAAGGCTTCAACTAGGAGATCTAGCAGGCGTTTGTTGAAGGCTGCTAAGCCAGCTGATGCATCTGAAGCATTGACTGTTAGTGATGACATCGAAGAGATAGATGAGGAGAAGGATCAGACTGTGGATGACACTGTTGCTGATGTGATTGGGGAGAAAGGCAAGGGTAGTAAAGCTAAGGTTACCATGGTGAAGGGTAATGAGGGTCCGACAAGCTTTGATGAGGAAGGGTTGTATGTCCCGGGTTGGAATGTGAAACCCAGTGATAGCTTTAAGTCTTCAGCTGTTTGTGAGGAGGTATTGGCACATTTTGCTACCCCTGGTGCCAAGGCTTGCTTGGAGGGGTTGGATGATGATGCCCTTTTGACGAAAATGATGGTTGGTACTTGTAATTTGGCTGCTATGCTACCGGAGGATTAGCAGGTTTAGGAAGAAGATGGGTGAGTATAGTGAGTTTGCTAAAAAGAAGAGGGAAATGAAGCAATCTATTGCAGCCCTGAAGAAGGATGCCAAAGAGTATGCTGAGAAGGAGGTTACTCTGATTGCTTTGATTGATGAGTTGAAGAGAGGGCACGAGGCTGAAACTGCCAAGCATGAGGCTGCTCGACTTCAGGTTGAATCGGATCGGTTATCCTTGGAAGCAGAGAAGAAAGCATTTGAAAATGAGAAGAAAGGGTTAGATGGTTCCCTTGCTGCTGCCATGGATGACAACAAGTGGCTGATAGAAGAAGGCTTTCAGCAAGTTGTTACATATCTTCGTCATTCTACCGAATTCAACTCTGCTCTTGGCGAGGTATATACCAAGCTTTTGATTCATGGTAAGCATGCTGGTTTCGTTGCAGGGTTCAAGGCTCATGAGTCTGGTCAAGTCTTGGAAGAGTCTTCCTTTTACCATCCTGATTCCTTGGATGTGTTTAAAGAGACAGTCCTCAAGATGGAGCATTCAACTTATCCTTATGTTTCCCAAGTTTCCTCCCTCTATGGGAAACCTTTGAAGGAGTTGAAAGAGCTGAAGCCTGCTGGTCTGAATGAAGCAGTTTCTGCTAAGGTGCTTCAGTCTATTTCAAGGAAAAGGGCTCATTCTGGTGATAGTGATGAAACCTTGGATGCTGGTGAAGAGCCTTCTAAAGATACCAGTGTTGAAGCTTCTGAAGCTGGTGGTCGTGTGGAGAAGTTACCGAAAAAAGGGAAAAAATCAATGAAGGCACGTGTGGTGAAGGCTGTGAATGAGGATGAAGCCTCCAAGCCTTCTGGGTCTGGTAACGATGTTTAAGACCTCCCTATTCGTAGCTTTCTTAGCATTTTAACTGTAAACTGTTAACTTTGTGGTTGTGTTTTAAACACTTTATCTTTTGTGGGGACCCTTAGGGGTTCTCTTGTGGTTGTGGGCTTTATGTTGCCCTTTGAACAATGATCTTCTGTTTGGCTTGTTAGAAGCCTTGGAATATTAAGCCCTTAAGGCTGTTTGTTAGGTATGTATGGTTGTTCATCTTTTGCTTTTCTTATGTGTGTTTGTCTTTATTATTGTTTGGGAATGTTTATCCAGTAGCACCTTCAAAGGTTGAACGCTGCAGTCATTCTTCCTTAAGGTAGTCTAGGCAAACATATCACCACCTACCCTATATACACTTTCATAAGTGCTTTTATATGTTTTTGTAAGTTTGTTTTCTAAACTTAAGGAACGATTGGTGTAGGTTGTTCAAGCCTGTCTATGAGATTTATAAGAGTGTTTTTTTGTTTATCTCATGGAGTAGGATTGATTTAGGAACTCACCCCTTATATAGGTCCGTTTATCCTTCGAACCTATTGAGCGAAATGGCCTGGGAGCTCATCCCCTTACATGGTCCCTACCATACCATGGAGTTTCTTGCAAGGTTCTCAACCTGAACATAGGATAGAAAGACAAAGTTTCTAAAAGAGGATCAAGTGATCCTTTCATTCATTAGATAGGTTAACATTACATTGTTTGAAAGAGAACAACATTTCCTTACAACTTAAACAAAGAACCTTTTGAGATTCTTGCCGTTCCAGTGACGGGGGAGTTTTTTGCCTTCCATGCTTGCCAGTTTGTAGGACCCCCCTTTGTGGGATTCTAGGATTGTGTATGGGCCTTCCCACTTAGGTCCTAGTTTCCCTTGACTTTCCTTCTTACTTGCTTCGTTGTTTCTTAAGACCAGGTCACCGGGCTTGAATCGTTCATGCTTAACCCTGGCGTTGTAGTAGGACTCCATCTTTTGTTTGTATTGAGCTTCTCGGATGGCTGCTGAGTCCCTCGCTTCTTCTAGGAGATCAAGATTAAGCAATGTTTCTTGTTCATTTGCCTAGACGTCAACATGAAAGGTTCTTGGTGTGGTGATTCCGATTTCGGCAGGTATGACTGCTTCAGATCCAAAAGTAAGGCTGTAAGGGGTTTTCTTATTGCTTGTTTTCTCGGTGGTTCGAATTGCCCAGAGAACACTTGGCAATTCTTCCAACCAGTTTCTTCCTTGTCGGCCTAGTCTAGCCTTGATCCCTTCAACCACACTCCTATTCATTCTTTCGACTTGGCCATTCGACTGGGGGTATGCCACAGAGCTAAAGACTTGAGTTATCCGATACTCCTTGCACCAAACACTGAATGGTTTCTCCGCAAATTGCTTGCCGTTATCCGTAACGAGCACCCCAGGTAGGCCGTACCGGCAAATGATGTTTTCCCAAACGAAGTCGATTATCTTTTTTCTTGATATTTTCCCCAAGGGCTTCACTTCTGGCCATTTTGTGAAGTAATCAACCGCCACCAATAAGAATTTGACCCCTCCCTTTGCTGGTGGGAAGGGTCCAACGATGTCCATCCCCCATTTGTAAAACGGCCAGGCTGAATTAACAGGCACCAAGTCATGCTTGGGACTTTTGGGGACGGGGGCGTGAATTTGACAGGCTTCACATCTTTTCAGCTATTCAGATGCGTCACGATGCATGGAGGGCCAGAAATATCCCAGGTTCATAAGCTTTGCCACAACTGACCTTGGACCGCAGTGGGCTCCGCAGATTCCTTCATGAACTTCCTTAATCAGGTACCTGCTCTGTTCAGGTCCTACACATCGGAGCAGTGGGGCTAAGTACCCTTTTTTGTAGAGCATTTCGTCTTGGATGGTATACTGCTTGGACTTGTTTCGGATCCTTTCAGCTTCAACAGGATCCTGTGGTAGTTCTCCTTTTTGTAGGAATCTTATAAACGGAGTCATCCAGTTTGGTTCGTTTTCAGTGATGACATCTTGGACTTCCAGCTCTGATATGGCAGGATGCTTGATCACCTCAACCAATACTTTCTTAGTGAGGTGGGCAAAAGTCAACGAGGCAAGCTTGCTTAGGGCGTCAGCCTTTTTGTTGTGGGACCTTGGGACCTGTTTGATCTTGCATTGTTGGAAAGTGTTCATGATTTCCTTGGCCTTCTCTTTGTATTTTTTTCATGTTGGGTTCTTTGGCAATGTAGCTATCGTTCACTTGGCTAGAGACCAGTAGTGAATCGGTGAACACTTGAAGCTTGTGAACCATCATCTTTTTTGCAAGCTTGAGTCCTGCAATCAGGGCTTCATATTCGGCTTCATTGTTTGTTGTCTGAAATTCCAAACGAAGGGCATATGTGAATTCTAACCCTTCAGGGTTGATTAATATAAGACCAGCTCCCGAGCCTTCAACGCTGGAAGCTCCATCTGTGTAAAGCTTCCAGGCTTCAGGATCAAGAGGTTCGTCTATGGTCATGTTAACCTTAGCAGTCTCTACCCTTGGAATTTCAGCAATGAAATCAGCAAGTATTTGTGCTTTTATTGCTTTTCTCGGGACGTAGGTGATTTTGTGTTCACCTAGCTCAACAGCCCATTTGGCTAGTCGTCCCGAGGTTTCAGGCCTTTCAAGCACATTCTTGATTGGTTGGTCAGTGATTACTTGTATGGGATGTGCTTGAAAGTACCTCCGAAGCCTTCTGGCTGTTTGTACCAGGGCTAAGGCCAACTTTTCCAAAGGAGGGTACTTGACCTCTGCTAACTTTAAGATTTTACTGAAGAAATAAACAGGTACCTGAGCTTTCTCTCTTTCGATAGTGAGAACAGCGCTGAAGGCTTCCTCAGTGACTGAAAGATAGACATAGATCATTTCCCTGCTTCAGGTGCTGCAATGGTGGGAAGGGAAGCCAAGTAACGTTTCATGGTGTTGAAGGCTTCCTCTGCTTCTTCTGTCCACCTGAAGTTTTTCTTGTCAGTGCAACCTTTGAGGGTCTTGAAGAAAGGTAGGGATTTTTCAGCTAGTTTTGACACGAAACGTTTCAAGGCGGCAAGTTTGCCGTTCAAGCTTTCCACCTCCTTCTTGGTTTGTGGTGACTTCATGTTAAGGATGGCTTGGACCTTGTTCGGGTTAGCTTTTATGCTTTGTTTCCCTACGACATGACCCAAGAATTTTCCTTCTTCGAAACCGAAGGAACACTTGACAGGATTTAGTTTCATGTTGATCTTCTTGAGATTGTTGAAGGTTTCTTATATGTCTGCGAGCATTTCGTCCTCAGTCTTGCTTTTGATGACTAAATCATCCACATACGCTTCCATGTTTCTGCCAATTTGTTTGGCAAAGACTTTGTCGACCACCCTTTGATAGGTGGCACCTGCATTTTTTAAACCGAAGGGCATCTTTTTATAACAAAAGATACCCTTGTCAGTATGGAAGGCAGTCTTCTCTTCATCCTCCTCCTTCATTTGTATTTGGTGATAACCTTTATAGGCATCCAAAAAGCACTTGAAGGGGAAACCTGTCAACGAGTCAACTTTCAAGTCCACCTCTGGTAAAGGATAGCAATCCTTTGGACAAGCTTTATTGAGGTCTTTGAAGTCTATGCACATTCTCCATGAATCATCAGGTTTCTTAACCATTACTGGGTTTGCAACCCAGGATTGGTATTTGACTTCTCGGAGGATTCCTACTTCAACCAGTTTGTCAACCTCCTGGCAAGCTGCTTTGCTTCGTTCTGGAGCAAGGCTTCTTTTCTTTTGCACTATTGGTTTGATGTTTTGGGGAACCTTGAGTTCATGCTCAGCAACCTCACGAGGGATCCCTGTCATGTCACTAGGACACCAAGCGAAAACATCGACATTGTCTTTTAGCAATGCTTCAAGTTTTAAAAGAATTTCCCTAGGAAGGGCTGTGTTTACCCGTATCCTTTGATCAAGGTATTTTTGATTGATGCTAAGACCAAGTTTGCTCTGTTCTTCAACAACCGTTAACACAGAGGTTGATGGTTGGAGGGTTCCTACTCCTTCTTTGGTGGGGAACTTGGCACTCTTTCGGCTGATGGAAACGGTCATATCGAAGGCTATTACACCAGGTCTGCCAATGATGACATCGTAACTGGACGGTAGGTCCAAGACAACGAAAGTTAACGGTTCGGTCCTTCGCATTTGTCCATCAGAGAAAGTCACATCGAGCACTATTTCGCCCAAGGGTTTGATGGGAATGTCAGCTATGCCTTTGATGGCAGCTTCGGCTGGCTTGAGCATGGAGCGTTCTTCGAGGCTTAGAAGGTTGAGGTATTTTGCAAACATAATTTCAGTAGCAGCTCCAGTGTTTATGTAGGCTTTTTGTGTTTGACATGAACCCACGAAGGCTTCAAGGACTAGTGGATCACAATGTTTTTCTTCGTTGGTACAAGGGAAGTAGATGCCTTGACGTTCCCAATCCTCCAGCCTCTGCCGTTTGCTTGGTGTTTCACTTTCAACAAACACCATGGCGATGTCTTTCTTTTTGCCATTAGCTATGTTTTCTTTGACACCTTTGACCAAGTGGGCTAGTTCCCCAGATCTAACTGCTTCTTCAATCCTCTTCTTAAGCTGGAAGCAGTCGTTGGTGTGGTGTCCCTTCTCTTCGTGAAACTCACAATACTGGTTGGAGTTTTCGTTTCTTTTGCTTTTAGGCAAGGGACGAGGTGGTCTAAAGGTGTGTTTGACTTCTTCCGTTGCTAGAATTTCTTGAGGAGTTTTGGAGAGGGCTGTAAAGTTTACATTTCTGTCCTTGCTTGGAGGGTTCCTGCTTTCGGACCTTCGAGACTCAGATCTCCTGGATCTGTTGTCATAGGTACCGTAGTTGCCTCTTTTTCGAGTAGGGCTGTTGCTTCTCCAGTTGGATGCCCTTTTTTCTTTGCTCTTTTATGTCTATAGCCTCTTCTCCTCGGATATGGGCTTCGGCTCTTTCTAAAGCCTCTTCAAGGGTTTTGGGGAGACTTTTGTTGAACTCCCTGGTGAGGTATTTTGAGTTGATGGCATTCATGAACCCTGCAACCTTCATTTTTTCATCTGCACTGTAAGACCCAGCCCATTTTAAAATAATTCATTAACGACTAATTTAGTTTTGGTCCCAGTTTAGCATTTTTTTTTTGTTCTTTAAACCATATTTACACGTCCGGATCCTAGGAAGATCCGCACTTGTTATTTATAATTCAAAATCTCTAAGTTTGGCTACCATAGACGTTACATATACATAACATCATTGTTATTTTCGAAAATGTCCCACACGGTGTGTGCAGACGAAATCATATCTTTATTCGCAATAGTGATCTTGGTCTCGAGTGTGTTCGGTTTCATGCTTGGTCCGTTACGCGTCCGGTTTTGCTCCTTAGATGTGCCTACCACAAATACACACGATAAACGATTAGTATTTGGGATTAAGGGGTCAAATCATTTCAAAACAACAAACTAATTTATTTCTTTTTTGGAATAATCCCGCCGTAAGCTATGATATGAGAACCGTAGCTTTCGGTTCAGATAACATGATCAGTTTGCTCATTATGAACCGTAGCCTACGGTTCTGAAACCGTAAGCTACGGTTTGAAGCCGCTGAATACTCTGAATCGCGTGCATAAACGATCACAATTCCTTATTATTTACCCAACCTTTGGTTGGACTTTTGCTTAGGTTCTCGACCATCCCCAAGGACTCTTGGGGACTCATTTAACATTGCTATAACATGTTCTAAGGGTACCAAGTCTCATATTTGGGTACCCTTTCGGTGCTTTAAACATTTATGCTATTTTACCTATTAAGGGTTTTAAGTTAGTATGCATATAAGTAAACCAACCTTCTTGCTGTCAACCACTATTTACTGACAAAACAATCGCATGAACCACATCAGACATGTTTAGAAAAATCTATAAAAATTACCAAATGTCCTTTATGTTGTAAGCCAACTTCTGACTTAATTTTGTGTCGAAACGCAATGGTTAAGACCTCGAAACAGGTTCTGCAAGTTGCGGACCTGTTGCTGTCAACAACTAATTTATTGACAAAACATCCGCGAAAACCACATCAAACGGCTTTAGAAAAATCTACAAAAATTACCAAATATCCTTTATGTTATAAAACAGCTTCTGACCGAATTTCGTGTCAAAACTCAATGGTTAAGACCTCGAAACAGGTTCTGCAAGTTGCGGATCTGCGGCTGTCAACAACTAATTTGTTGACAAAACATCCGCGAAAACCGCATCAAACGGCTTTAGAAAAATCTATAAAAATTACCAAATATCCTTTATGTTGTAAGACAACTTCTGACCGAATTTCGTGTCGAAACGCAATGGTTAAGACCTCGAAACAGGTTCTACAAGTTGCGGATCTGCTGCTGTCAACAACTAATTTATTGACAAAACATCCGCGAAAACCACATCAAACGGCTTTAGAAAAATCTATAAAAATTACCCAATATCCTTTATGTTATAAAACCGCTTCTGATCGAATTTCGTGTCAAAACTCAATGGTTAAGACATCGAAACAGGTTCTGCAAGTTGCGGATCTGATGCTGTCAACTGCTAATTTATAGACAAAACATCGCGAAAACTACATCAAACGGCTTTAGAAAAATCTACAAAAATTACCAAATATCCTTTATGTTATAAAACAGCTTCTGACCGAATTTCGTGTCAAAACTCAATGGTTAAGACATCGAAACAGGTTCTGCAAGTTGACCCGCTTATTTCAATTCTCAATTATAATCTTACTAATCTTGGGCTCAAGTGACATCCACTTCACTTGACCCATTTGTCCCATTTCTAAATATACTCGTTTATCTATATTTGGGCGTCCTATCTTGGACTAAACAATTTTTCTCTCATTTGGAAGATTCTAACCCATGTTGAGTTAGAATCCCACATTCCCACAATCCATTTTATGCAAAGCTTACCGGTTCTTAACTAACATCGTAGAATCCATATTTTCTTGCATTTACATAATCATTTAGTTACTAAGAGACTTATTTAAGATAAGTCACTTACCTTGGCCTCATTTGCGCATTCCATGATCCGCTTATCCGTTTGATCCCTTCCTCCTCAAGCTTCCACCTAGCTTGACAAGATCAACTTCTCTATACTCAAGACAAATCAAGTTAGTCATTGCTTCAATAACTAACTCATATCATGAGTTTTCACACACTATTTCATTCAAACTTATATTCGGGTCAGTTTGACTTTTAAAAGTCAAACTAACCTTTTACATATATATGCACTAATCATTAGGCAATAGTCCTAATTATGAACCATCCCTTTTTATTTATCATATCGACTCATTAAGTTTTGTGCACATATCATCTTTCTAATCATCATTAGGCAATCCTACTTTATCAATTACTTTCATTCCTCACATAACATTTTAGTTTGTAAGGCTTTTTCGCATATCTTCACATTTTATATCAACTAAGCATTTAATCAAACACCTAGTTTGCGTACTATATTTTTCATGATTATTCCACTTACTAGACATTTAGCAAGTACCCAATTCATGAACTCACCATCAAAAATCTTTCTAGTCATTATGTTGGGCTACTTCCAAATTCAACTAACATACATGATTCATGCAATACATGTAGATTTCCATTCATACACAACCCATGCCTATACATAGGTTTTCTATTATGTTAGTAATCTCAAAGCTACTAATCAAAACTAAAATCAACATCTTTGCATATAAGCAAGTTTCTAACAATTCTAACTCATTCCTAACCATTAGGGATGATCAATGTTACTAGTAATCAACAATATCACGAATTTAACACGTTTTGCTCAAAACCCATATGTAGGTTTCGAATTCTACACTATATTGGGGGTTAGGGTTCTTACCAAAGCTTAATCCTTGAAGATTACTCTTAATTTGCACCCCCATCAAGTCTACCCTCAAACCCCTTTCATCTCTTATTCAATTTTTAGGCATTTTAGGGTTGAATTTGGCCTTGGGAAGACCTCCCTTGGCTGAATTCGTATATGCCCCATGGGGGTCTTTCTTGCCTTTGTTTTTAACTCAACAATTTACTAAAATGGTCCCTCCAATTTATTCCAATGTCATTTTTTATATAAAAACTAAGTAATCAAGTTAGTTTCTCATATTATTTGTTCATTTAATAGATAAAAACATTAACTAGGTTATTTGCATATTAGAATATAACCCCCATTCCCATCGTCTAAGCTCCGTTTTAATATTTTGTTAATCACGCATAATGGCGTAATTAAGCGAAATGGGTTTTGGGGTGTTACATGCACCGACGTAGGTAAGGCCTTCTTTCTTGTATCTTTCAATAAAATTCTTTAAGCTTTCATCATCCTTCTGTTTTATTTGAAAGATAACTGTTGCATCCTTAACGCAACTTCTCTGTTGTGAGAAGTTGGCCAGAAATCCTTTTCCTAACTCGTTAAAGGCATGGATGCTTCCTGTTGGCAAGCCGTTGAACCAAATTCGTGCAGATCCAACAAGGGTTTGCATGAACATGAGACAGCACTCGGGATCACCCCATTTTTCGATTCGAGCAGCTCCCGAGAAGATCTGAAAGTGATCTTCTGGGTCGTCAGTGCCGTCATATGTTTTATATGAGCTGGCATCTTCAGCTTGTTGGGGAAATCGTAGTCTGCTATTTCTGGTGAGAAACAGGACAAGCTGCTTGGCTTGTAGGGTTGGTTGACAGGTATTCCATCCTATTGTTGGTCATCCCAACCGGATTTCCCTTTTTGAGCAGCGATGGCCTGACTGATGAGCTGCTGCCATGGGAAGTTAGCCATCATTTGTGATATCATGTAGGGCATGAGGTTAAAACCTTGGAGGTTTTCGGTTGTGGCTACATTTCCGGTTACCATGGGGATGCTCATAGAAGCGTTCTTAGCCATAGGGAGTGAAGCCATGGCTTGCTCCCACGAAGTGGCTGCCGGTGGTGGGATACTGGATATTGGTGATTGTAGAAGTTGATCCAAGGTGACCTCGTGCCCAAGTGGTGCACCGGTGGTGGCAGCATAGGTGGTAAACAGTGGGAAGGCAGTAGGACTGGACCTTGCTTCGTGCCGAGAGGTGGGGAATGTGTTGCTGGGACCAGCATTACTGCTTCCGAGTAGTGGTCTGTGACTGTAGGTGGCATTTAGAGGAGGAGGAGGTCCGGGGAGAGTGACACTTCCTCTTCCTCGCCATAATCTAGATGGAGACGGACTCCTTTGTCCCTTTCCCTCATGACGTATTGGTTTAAAAGGGGTCTAAGCTGTAGAAAGTTTCTTTCCACTCCTTCAGGGTGAGATCTATACGTTGGGAGTTTGTGCAAGATCAGGGAGAGGGGAAAACACCCCTGAACGAGTGGGAGGTGGAGTTTGTAAGCTTGTCGTCCCGTGACGTGTAGGCGGGACTGAGTTCTAGCAGGAGTGCCTCCCGGAGTGGAGAAAGATACAGATCTGGCTGGAGAGGTCTGATCTATGCTTGGAGAGATCTGGTTGACCTCTTCTTGGGACTCAGGGTCAGACATGGAGAGAGTCGGAGCTACACAACTGGTTTTTATAAAGACAATGGCGTAGCCCCACGGTGGGCGCAAACTTGTTGCTACAACAAATAACTGCCTAACGTTGGTTCTGAGTCACATGAAGGGTTCAGAGGTTCAAGGGTTCCGATCTGCCTAACGCAGGTCGTGGTGTCCTTCTACGTTGCAAACGTAGAAGGAGGTTCAAGATAATTTTCTAATGTTTGTTAATGCTTTTAGCTTCTGATCTGAGATGTACTCGAAACCAGAAAAAGGCTATGTTCAAGATCCAAGTGAAGAGAAATATTCTCTCCACGTGTGAGGACCAAAAGAATAAGAAGTTTAGAGTGAGAGTGATATGTGATGGTGTGATCAGATCTTGTGAGGACAAGTCTGATTTATAGAGGGGTGGATTCTCTATTAGAGGAAAGCATATTATCTTGGACCTTGTTGCAACAAAAGGACAATCCACTAATAGCCGGCGATGGCTATTAACCTGCGGTCTGTTCACTACTGTTACTCCATCAGCAGCTGGTTGTGTTGCACGATGAAAAGGTGATGGGACAAGTCATCTTTTTGACTTAGGATACTCCTGCCTTTTGAACCGTTGAAGCTTTCAACCCTTTAAGCGTAGTTCTGTATATTGTTTATTATTTTTGCTTTGGACTACCCACGTCATCACCTCCATTAGCAAGCTGGCAAAGCTGGTTGAAATTAGTAGCATCTGCAAATGATTATGCATATAAAGTCTGTTGTTAGAAGGGATTAGAAGCAAGTCATATACATATTTTGGAATTCTCACACATAGACCTTTTTCGTAAAGCAAAGTCTTGAATAAAAAGGCTTACATCTAATTATTGTTATGTTGGTAAAAGGGATTCAACACTTTTCTTTCTATGACAGCTAACTGTTGGTGCACAAATGCTAAATTCAGCTCATGTTTTGTTTTTTTTTTGTTTTTTTGGACGGTGACTTTCTTAGCTGTGTGGTAAGAACATCACACCCGCCTCTTGGCAGACCTTAATCACCCACGCGTCCGGACTATGTTGTCTGAACCAGGTCCACGCTGGTACGGTGGGGACTACGACGTTCGCCTAGAAACCATACTGCCTCCACACGAGTTTCCTCGCTAGAGTAACAGCCGGATGAAAACCGGGTCAGCTCAGATTCGAACTTGCGCAACTAATGGCTTACATGTTTCAAAGGAGAACCCTCAAATGTCGCCCGTGGGGATTGAACCCGGGTCTCTTCAAAGGAGAACCCGGTCACCTACCAACTGAGCTACAAGTGAAGGATAAGGAAAAAAGCGGCCAGTTTGAGGACAGTCAACAAGCCCGGTCATGTTTTGTTGATAAGAACTAATAACATGCTTAATTAAAAAATATGTAAATATGTTCATATTCTACATGCTAAGAAACTAAAGGGACAAAACAAACCAAAAGCAACACTAAAAGACCAAACATACGGCCCGACCATGGATTAACCATGGTCTCCTAAAAATTTAAAGACTCAAGAAAAGTGAACAAAGAGGTGACATGCCAATTCAATGGTGGCATGAGCCATGACATAGGTATATACTATCTACATGAAAATTTTGACGAGAAATGGAAAAAGTATCCATAAAGCCAAACTTCCAAAGGTCAATCTCAAAGTTATTGACCACAAATCACTAAAAAGCTACTCCACATAACAAACCCATCAAGGTTGTGACCATCTGTTAAAACATCACTGTGCAGCAAAACAAAATCCATTTCAAAGGAAAACAAAATCCATGTGCAGCAAAACAAAGTATGCCTACCCCATTTCAAGTTCGTAGCCAAACATTACTGTATACCAAAATTAAAACATCGATACCCATACACACACTTGATCAAGAAACACACAAAACTTGAGGGCACCGATCAACATAAGAAATCAAAATGACCCATTTCAAGTTATTAGACATAAATCAATCTAAACAGAAAATGAGATGCCCATAGTGATAAAAACGACAACGTGAAATTGGAATCAAATTGATTTTCAAGAAGCTCGGAGTTTCCAATAAAACACGGCTGCAAGGCGGGTTACAGGTCAACACCTACCATCCACCGTCCTTGCCACGCCATCTACATCAATTTTCTAGATAAACTTTTCCATGTTATCACGGCCTCTTCTTACTTCATTGTTTTATGTTATAAAAGTATTTAATTTAATTTTTATGTGAAAAGGATATTGGAAGTCACTTTGGTTCGGTGGTGAAAAAGCCGTTTTTGGATAGATTGGAAACTGACTCTAGTTTTCATTACATTGGGGTGTTGTCTGGACAAGGAGCTCGAATCCAGGAGTATTATTTTTAAAATGGCGTGGGAAAACTTGTATGATCTGGATTTGAGGAAGATGAAAAGGAGTGGTTATCGGATTTTATCGATTCTGATGGTCTGATGTCAGATCCTCCTGTGTCGGAGGATGAATCGGAGCCACCCATGGCGGCCGGGAAGATGCATGACGATATTCCGTACGTGGAGATGAATTTGGAAAAATGAGGTTTCTCCGGGATGTTTTAATGCAAAACTTAAATGCTTCAATTATATTGGAGGAAACTTGTGCTGATTTATCGGGATGTAAGAAGGAGAATATTATTGATGATAATAATGACCGCAATCATGAGCGGTCAACTTTTTGAAACGTAAGAAGGCTTTGAAGAAAAAGACGAAAGTGGGCATTTTTCAGGAAGGAATTATTCTAGCAGTAATGATAGGCCCTACAAGGTGCCCAAGTTTTCTGATGACCCATTTAACTTAGAACCTATTATCTTGGGCCTGGATCTAAATGTGGTAAAGTCTAGAGGGGCTGATCCAATTCAGGTTGCTAACTCTTTCCAGGCTCTTTGTGATGAGCAAGAGGAAGCGACAGAAGAAGCTGATGTTCCTCAGAAATTTCCAGCTCATGGTGATCAAGGGTACTCGTTGCCTATAGAGAAGGAGAAAGATCGGAGTTTACCTGAGACTGAAGCCACTATGGAGTTTGGAGAGCGGCTAGGGTAAAGCTACAGGGGTTTGAGCAATTAATCACAGCTACTATCGAAGGCGAAGGTGTACAATCAGGTTTGCGATGAATTATTTGTCTCTTAATATTAGAGGTATAGGTCTGTTGGGAAGGCCCCTCGGATAAAAGGTTTGGTTTCAAAGTTTAAAGTAGATTTTTTGGATATTCAAGAGTCGTTGTTGAAAGACAGTGACAATTTTGACTTGGGTTCGATTTGGGGTCATGGGGGTTTTGAGGTAGATTTGGTTGGTGCTAGGGGAAAATCGGGTGGTCTAGCTAGCGTTTGGAACCCGAAAAAATTCACGAAGTTTAATTCTGTTGTGGATCAAAATTTATTTTAACCTCTGGTAATCTACTTGAAGATGGGTCTGTGGTGCATGTGGTTTAACGTGTATGCGCCGCAGAAAGTGGGGGAAAAAGGGCTCTATGGCATCGTCTTTTGGCTTTGATTGCAAGGGCAGGTTAGGATGTGGATTTTTCTAAGCGATTTCAATTCTGTCAGGTGGGATGTAGAGAGAAAAAATTCGAATTTTAACAGTAGGGCGGCTCAGGATTTTAATTTGTTTATTGATGAAGCCTGTTTGCAAGAATATAATGTGCAGGGGAGTAGATTTACTTTTTTGACTGGCACCGGTAAGAATGTGAAGATGAGTAAGATTGATCGGGTTTTGGTATGCTAAGATTTTTTCAGCAAATGGAGTGGGGCTTGTCTTCGGGCGTTACCTAGAGAATTATCGGATCACAGTCCTCTTCTTTTATCGGTAAAGGACTCAAATTGTGGTCCTAAACCGTTCAAGTGGTTTGATTCTTGGCTTGACAGGGATGGGTGCGTAGAGGTGGTTCGTGAGGCTTTCAACAATGTTTCATATGTTGGGTCAGCGGATGTGTTTATTTCTAAGAAGTTTGCGGCTGTCAAGATGGCTTTAAAATCTTGGTGGAAAAGCGTTTCGATTAAAGAAGGGGAAGAGTTGGAGGCATTAAAAAATGACATCTTAAAGTTAGAAAAGATTATGGAAACCCGAGATTTAGAGGAAGAAGAAACATGGGTGTGGGAGGAGAGCAAAAAAAAGAGGTGGATAGAATTCTTTTATTGAAAAATAAAGACTTGAAACAAAAGTCTCAGGTCAAATGGGCTTCTCTTGGAGACGACAACTCCACATTTTTTCATCGTTGTATCAATGGTAGGAAAGTGGCGAATGACATTCCAGGGGTTAAGGTTAATGGCACGTGGGTCTTGAAACCAGTTTCTATCAAAAAAGAAGTTCTTCGTTTCTACAGAGAGCTCTTCAAAGAGAATCTTAATAGTAGACCTGTTTTTACCTGTGCGGATTTGAAACAGATCCCTTTGGAGAAGAAAGAAGTTCTGATCGCCTCTTTTACTAAAGAAGAAATTAAGGAAGCAGTGTTCAATTGTGGGTCTGATAAAGAGCCTGGGCCAGACGGGTTCAATTTTCGATTCATTAAAATTTTTTGGGGTTGTTTGGAGGATTATTTTTTGAGGTTGTTCGATGAGTTTTATGAGACGGGTCTTATTAGCAAAGAGTGTAGCCTTTCTTACATTACTCTCATTGCTAAAACTAAAACACCGTTGGGGTTGAAAGATTATAGACCTATAAATCTGTGGGAGTGATTAGTAAGGTTATTTCTAAGGTGATGGCTTCTAGAATTAAAAAGGTTATGGGGAATGTGATCTCTATTTCGCAATCGGCATTCCTGAAGGAGAGATTCATTCTGGATGGTCCGCTGGTTCTTAACGAACTCATAGGTTGGATAAAGAAGAATGGTAAGAAGGCGTTTATGTTGAAGATCGATTTCGAGAAGGCTTACGATAATGTGAACTGGTATTTCCTGTTATCTATTATGGATCAGATGGGTTTTTCCGCCTAGATAGTGCTTGTGGATTAAAGGGATCGTGCAATCTGCCCGATCTGCGGTCTTGGTTAATGGATCGCCCACGTTTGATTTTAATTGCCAGAAGGGCCTTAGACAAGGAGATCCGCTTTCTCCTTTTCTGTTTCTGTTTGTTATGGAGGATTTGGCCACTATGATATCGAGGGCTTGTCGTTTGGGGGATATTGAGGGGATCAAAGTGACCGGGAAAGGGCCGAGTATTTCTCATATGTTGTATGCTGACGATGCGTTGTTGATGGGTACCTGGTCTAGTAAGAACATCATGATGACTAACAGGTTGTTGCGCATTTTTAATATGTGTTCAGGGCTGAAAATAAATGTTCATAAGTCTCATTTATTCGGTTTGGGGGTGCCTTCGGTGGAGGTTAGTAGTTTGGCAGACTTGATGGGATGTAAGGTTGGAGCCATGCCTTTCCAAAATCTGTGAATTAAAATCGGTGCAAATATGAATAGGGCATCTCATTGGGATTCGGTGGTTGACACTGTTAGTAACAGGCTTTGGTCATGGAAGGCGAAGGTGCTATCTATTGGTGGGCGTCTAACTCTTATTAAATCGGTGCTCGCTAGTTTACCGGTTATTAACTTTCCTTGTTTATAGCTCCAGTCGCGATTATTGATACGATTGAGAAGATGATGAGGAAATTTTTATGGGTTGGGAACAAAGAAGGAAAAGGAATCCATTGGGTCTCTTGGGAGATAGTTACGAGACCAAAAAAACTCGGGGGTTTTGGGTATTTCAAAGTTGTCCGAAATTAATTTGGCTTTGCTCGTAAAATGGGCGTTGAGATTCAAGACTAATCATGAAGGGTTGTGGAGGAAAGTTATCATTAGTATTCACGGGGGGGGGGGGGGGGGGGAATAAATGGGTGTTTCTTCCTGTTAAAAGAGCCTTGCCTGGTACATGGAAGGCTTTGGTTTCTTGCTTGGAGAAGAATCGCATTAATGGGATGAACATTGATAATCTTTTCTCTTGTCAGCTTGGGAAGGGAACCAGATTAGCTTCTGGAATGACAAGTGGTTCGGAAACGCTCCTTTGTTCATTAGATGGCCTGTTCTGTTTTCGTTGGATAAAGACAAAGATTGTGTTGTCCGTGACCGGTTAAAAAGTGTTGGAGGGCAGACTTGTGCAGCAAACGATGGATCTTGAGTGCTAAATCTGTGGAAGGTGTATCGGAAATCCAGGATGTGTATTATATGTTGTCTCAAGTGCATCTCAAGGACAGTCCAGATTGCTGGTTTTGGGATAATAATAAGTATGCTGACTTTTCTGCTGCTGCTGCTGCTGTTAAATCTTCGATTCGACAGAATCTGTACGGGAATCACAGTCATCTTATGAGGTGGGTTCATTGGGTTCCTATCAAGGTTAATATCTTGGTTTGGAGGATTGAAAAAGGAGAGTTCCTACGCGTGTTGAGCTGGTGAAAAGGAATGTTGGGCTGCCAAACGTTTTCTGTCCAATGTGCGGGGCTGCAGATGAATTTGTCCTTCATTTATTTGTTACCTGTGGCTTTACTTTCGGAGTTTGGAACAAGATTTTGAGCTGGTGCAGAATGACTCAACCGATTTTCATGACTTTCGAAGAAGTGCTGCAATGGCAGAACTCGTCGCAGCTGTCTTCTCGGGGTAAGTTGATCATTCGAGGTATTGTTATGGTGTCTTGCTGGGCGCTTTGGAAAGAACGAAACAAGGTGGTGTTCCAAAACTCAGATCCGAAATTAATGGAGGTGGTCGCTATGGTTAAATCTTTATTCTTTCTTTGGTTAAACTATCGGTCGAACTGTAATAGGCTTGATTGGAACGATTGGGTAAAATATCCTATGTATATGTTGAAATGGGTTTGGTGAGTGGTCCTTTTGTTGAGGGCTCTCGCTGTGTGTGAATGAAATTAACTTTCAAATAAAAAAAATAAACATGAAAAAATCAAAGTGATAAATTACTGTTGACCCTCATCAAAAGCATTTCCTTATTTGCACCCTCCATTTTGCTCTTATGTTTTGTTGATAATTTTCTCTGAAAGAAAATGTATATACATACATACATACATACATACAGATATGACAATTTATAACATATGAAACCAGACCACCGATTACGATGATCAAAAGTGATTGATAAAAAAAAAAGATACCTCGGAAATTGGGGGTACGCACTGGGATCCAGAGGGGGTTCTGAGGGTTCCCAGGAACCCTTTCGATTTGAAAAAAATTGAAAATTTTAGTGAAAAAAGTTGAAAATTTAGTGAAAGTCAATAAAAATCTACGAAATGAACCCCTTAGAAATCATTCCTAAATTCACCACTGAGATACGTTGTGTAATCGGTTGTTCAAAAGGATTCTTGAACTAGTGTCTGTCACCGCTGCCGATGAACAAGACATGAATAATATAATAATGGCAAAAGAGTCAAGACTTTTGCATCTTTTATAGGGCTGGCATATCGTGTCAGACACAACCTGTTAAGATACGAACACGAAAAGGTAAACACGAACATAAAACTCTTTATAACATTTTAACACGATAAGACATGATAAGACAAGAACTTGTTTATAAACATGAACCCTAAAACGTATCCACAAACCAATGAATGAAAGACTGAGCGGCGCTGGGGTTGAGAAAGAGGACGGGCGAAAACGGACGGGTGATAGCGGACGAGAACAGTGGACGGGTAACGAGGACGGTGGAGTTAAGAAGGAAGAGGAGGGATGACTAAGCGGTGTAGTGATTTGAAAATTGAAAATTATGGTTCCTTGATATTTAATCCGCATATGTATAAATCATACCCACACCCCTTATATAACTTTTAAAAAAAATTAACATGTCTTAACGGGTGCTTAACATATTAACATGTCTTTAACCTGTTTAGACATGAAACCTGTTATGGCCTTATCGTGTCGACCTGTTTAAGACACGAAGCCTATTAAAGTCAAACACGAAACCTGTTAAGGTCGTGTAGGTTCGTGTCGTGTTATCGTGTTTGTGTCTAAATTGCTCGCCCTAATCTTTTATTCGTTTTTCTAGTGGTGCGTTGTGGCTCATTGTGTTATATTTCGTGATTTATTTTTGTTACACTGTGTAGGATAACTTGACCTTAAAATGTTATCCATGTTGGGTATCAATGGTACTCTAAATACTTTTTATCAAAACTGGTTTGACATATATTTGTTATTAATTAAAACTGTAATTAATAAACGCAACAAAATGGATCTGATTACAAACATACAAACACCGTAAAATAAAGTTCACCTACCAATGAGATTAATTATACATTTGTGGTTAAAGATTAACCGTTTGAGACACCAAGGTTTAAGAAACGAGTGCTAGACTTCGGACACCAATGAAGACGGTGACAAAATTTGGAATACTTGATTAACCGAATGGAATTTTAACAACAAGAGGGTTATTTTTTCCTTTGCCGTGGTTGCGTGAAGCAAAGAAAGAAAAAAAAAACTTTTCTTTGTTGTGATTGTGTGGGCAGGCAAAAGAAACAAAAAGGGGTTACACACTTTTTATATGTGACGTATTTGCAACGAAATCTTAATGTTGGAAAAAAATCTCATTGAAAACCACTTACTACACGTTTGCTACACAATTTGCAACGCACTTCCTACGAAAATACGGTGTAGGAAATTTGCGATGCATTTCCTACGCAAATTCCTAAGTATTTGTCTCTATATTGTGTAGCAAATTTGTTATAAAAAATTAGTTTTTTTTTTGTCATCACAAATGAGTAGCAATTTCGTCATGTAACATATTTTTTTTTTCCGTAGGAAAACTTTGTAGCAAAATGCCACTTTTCTAGTAGTGTGTTAGCAACATTGACTAGTCGGATGCATCCATATAAATCCAACAATCCCTTTTTATAATGAATTAATGATTCAAACTGTCAAGAAACATGGATTAAATAACTAAAATACTCTTTATTATGAACCCAACCCAGAAAATATTATCCCAATAAAACAATACTTACAAAAGAAACCTCACTACAATCACTCTCACACTCACAGATTATCAACAAGATAATCTGATAAAGAACCCTAACAGATCTACAGACGATCTTGAGATATTCGAGATGAACAACTCAAGTACACAATCTAAACCCTAGGATATTTGAGAGAAATCAGAAAGACTCAACACAAAAATAAGAAATCTCAGCTAAAGCTGTTACAATATTCGAGAAGAGGTTTATATAGCAAAGGAGAGGTTCAAGTCGAAACACACCCGAACCTATGAGAGCCACACGATCAAACCAGAGAAAACACACTCATCATTAATCTGAGCCTTTGATTTGTAAGCCAGGATTGCCACGCTGGCAATCCATTCTTCTTTAATTATAATCACAACTCATGGGCCGGACATAGGCCAGACAAACCCTTGGGCTTCTAAACCGGACTCCTGGACTTGAACTGGATCATAACTTCTGGACTTGGACTAGGACACAAACCAGCTTGACCATCAGCACTTGACCAACAACTCACATGAGCATCAGCACTTGACCAGCAACTCACATGACCAGCAACACACATGTAAAATAACATAAGCACAATAAGTAAAAACAAGAATAAAAATGATAAAATTGAAATATGTTATAGTACTTAACATTTTAACACCCCCCCCCCCTCAATTTTATCATCCAAATGGGTCAAACATATGCAAATTTGAAAACATTACCTTATGTTGACCCACAAGCAATCCTTTAGTCAATATATCAGCAATTTGATCTTGTGATTTGACATACTCAGTTTTAACCACCCCTTTAGAGATTTGATATCTTAAGAAGAACAAGTCCAAATCAAAATGTTTTGTTCTATCATAGAACACAGGATTTGCAGCTATTGACAAGGCTGCAGTGTTATCACAATACATTTTTATTGGCAATGTAACTTCAATGTTTAGTTCAGACAACATATTTTTTAACCACATTACTTCACAACAAGCAGAGCACGAGGCTCTATACTCAGCTTCTACAGAGGACCTTGAAACAGTTGCCTGTTTCTTGCTTTTCCAAGATACTAAAGATCCCCCAAGAAAAACACAAAACCCTGTTACAGATTTCCTAGACTCAAAGCATTTAGCCTAGTCTGAATCTGAATAGGTAACTAAATCAAAATGTGTATGTTTTTTGATTAGTATGCCTTTTCCAGGGGCCTTCTTAAGATACCTTAATAACTTGAAAGCAATTTTTAAGTGACCATCTAATGGTTTATGCATAAACTGACTTAAATAATGTACAACATATGATATGTCTGGTCTAGTATGAGCCAGATATATCAGTTTTCCCACCAGTTTCTGGTATGCTGTAATATTTTTCAAAGGTTTTTTCATGTTCTTTACAAATTGATGTAAGAAAATGATTTTGTTCAATAGGACTATTAAGTGGTTTGCAGCCTGTCATGCCATACTCACTTAATAGTTCTATGCAATACTTTCTTTAATACAAACAAATGCCTTCACTTTGTTTAATTACTTCTATTCCTAAAAAATACTTCAATTCTCCAAGATATTTGATTAAAAATTGTTTTTAAGACATTCTTTAACAAGTTTAATGTAACACCCCAACCGATGGCGGAATCATCGAGGTGCCACGTAGTGACGATTGTTCAAAAGCTCATGGTACTAAAATGTAAATATTATTGAATAATCAAAATTGTCTTACATGGAAATGGAAATTACATTGTCTAAATGAAACGTAAATATTGAAATAACTGAATTGAAATAAAGCACTAAATGTCTCCTGCTAAAACACTAGATCAAACTGCACCTGAAACATGTACAAAAATAGGTTTGGTCAACATATGAAATGTTGGTGAGCATTCCTAGATTTGATATATATATAGTAGGTTAAAAAGTTATACAATTCAAGTGCAAGCTACAGTGCAAATATGTAAACCATGTATCAAACAAATGAGCGAAATCAACCCTGTGACTGTATAATGTACTGTATGAACTGTAGTGTACTCAACCAAAAATGGATGATAACTTAACACTGGCCACGGATTCTCCGATGAAAAAGGGGGAGAATCAACCTAGGCGGGTTGTCAATCCAAATAGCGCTATCCAATGTTAAGGTCGGCTTGTACCATGTTAATGATTTCACTAAGTACAAATGTAATCCACATGTATTGTCTAAGCATAAAGCACGTTGTAAGCAATGCACATAGTACTAGAATTGTATTGTGAAAATGTAAACTTGTATTTGAAATTGTAATAGTGTACATGTAACACCCCAAAAGTGAATAAAAGCAAAAAGGGGATAGGAAATACTCACTGTTCACGTAGTAACTTGAAATTGGACTTGGACAACGAAATATGGGTTTGAGATTACTCCCAAATGATTAACCTAAAGTAATTGATAATGTGTGAGTGAAATAACTCTAGGTGACATGTATTTGTAGGGCTTCGAATTGGGGACAAACGTTTATTTGATTAATAAACAAATTGTTTATTAAATATAAGAAATTTTAGTAAATAAATAAATAAAAGTCTTTTTGTAAAATTTTTAGTTGAATATAATCACAACATGAGGTTTTAAGTATGAAAATAATTTTTATAAAATTATTTTCTTGAAAATAGAATATTTAATCTAATTATTTCAAATTGTCAAAATATGACTTTAATATCTAAAAATATTAAAATCAAAGAATTTCTGAATTAAAAATTGTATTACAGTTCTAGATGAATAGAAATAATTTATGTAAAATTTTGGTACAAAAATATTGTAAAATGAATTTATTATGAATTATTTATGATTAAAACTAACCAAAATTAATTAAAAATATAAAAAGGCCGGTTTTTCAGAATTAAAAATTATTTCTGAAACGTTTATGAATATACAAGTTTAGGATAATTTTTGTGGAAATTTATAAGATCGTTTTGATATTTTTATTGAATTTAATAAATTTAAATGAATAAACTTGTATTATTAATAATATATATTAAATAAATTATTTTTGAAAAACTAAAAATTGGGTGATGAACTTTATCATTTGAAGATCATATAATAATTTTTATAGAATTTATAAAACACGTTTAGTATTTAAAACTGATTTTAAAAGATTTAATGTATTAAGTATATATAAAAAAAATGTAAAAAAAATGTTTGTTGGTTATGGGAATCGAACCCGGGCCTCTGGCCGGTTCGAGCTTTATCACAAGTGTGGCCACCAACTGAGCCACACCCTGAGAACGAATAAGCTTGGTTAGAAATAAATATATATTAAGTTTAAATCAGTTTAAAAGAAAAGAAGCAAAAATAATGTGCATAGTGGGACTCGAACCCTTGTCTCTGAGCGGCCCAACGTTTTTAAACAAGATGGGTAAACCAACTGATCTAGATCAGTTGGTTGTTTATTTTCTGTTCCAAAATAACTATATACGTTAACTGTATTGTGTGTTCTTCCCCAAATCCATCCAATCGAACCCTAATTTTTCAATTGCCAAAATTAGTGATCAATAGCCCCTGAATCTTTGGGGCTATTGATCTTAGGGTGCCGATGGACATATCCTAACCAAAAAAAAAGACTTACAATAACTGTAATCGGGATTTAGGCTCGGTCAACGAAAAGTCAAACACGTCTCGAATGCTTCGCTTGCAGTTTGCTTTAACAGAAATTGAGGGTAGTGGGGTGATTATCGGCGAGTGAGGATTGAAGAGAGGGGTTCAATTTATAGTATAAAGGTTGGATTGAAGATTTGGCAAGTTATTAACTTGGCTTGAAGGTGACGCGGCAATGGGTCAAAATTGGAAAGTTTGACTGGATTAAATACGTGTAGATGGTGCGAGTTGGTCAAACAATTCCATTCCATTCCTTTTCTGAATCGATTAACGCGTCTGAATGGTTGTGATTGTTGCTTGATCTTCGCAGTTGACTTTTCTACTAGTCAACTGTGCGTCTATACAATGCATATAATAAATTCGGGTGGGATTTAAAACAGATAGCTAAAGTAGCTCAGTGGTTGATACGTGTGGGTGGTTGCTGGCCGGCTCGAGTTCGAGCCTTGGCAACAGCGGTGTTATAATTTTTCTCTTTTTTTTTTTTTTGTTTACAACAAAGGGAGAAGGGAGAGGTGTGTTGGGCTTGGTTTCTTGGGCTGCTGATGGGCCGGATCTTGTTTCTGGTGGGCTCCGAAAATTCACAAAGTTGAAGTGGGTTTGGGTTATGTGTGGGTATGGTTTGGTTAAAATTTTTTTAACTAAAAAAAAAAATATGTGATTTATTTATTATTATTATTATTATTATTATTATTATTATTATTATTATTATTATTATAAAAATAGAATAAGGAAAAGTGACGGATGTCACAGCATCCCCTACTTTTAGAAACTTCGTCCCGAAGTTAATAGTAATATAGGTTTATGGATGTTTGGGTAAAAGTTAAGATAACTGTGGTTTGAATGATCTGGATAAGGGGTTTGATAGGTGTGAGTTAAGGATTGGATTAGGTTCGTCTCGAATAGTAAGTGGATAAGAATCTAGTAAATAAACTGCAAGTTTTAGGAATCCTAAAATAAATGTACGAGTTGATTGACTATAACAAAACCAAATGAACTACAAGCAAACAGAGTTTGTTCCTGGTCCGACTTCCAGCCTCACTTTCAATGCATCATTAGTGTTTGTATACAGGGTGTACCGCAGCTAACCCACCACACCTTTGATACCTTGAAAACGTACTGGATGCCTACCAAAAACTCTAATAGAATTTCACACTACCCTACTGTACCTGTAAATTCATGATTACGTTCCGGACCGGAATCATCAATTTACCTTACATTAGGGTTTTATGTCCTTCTATGATCCCACCGATTGTTGAGCAGGTTCGATAGCCTCCACCAGCCGTGGAGTAGGTTGTAGGGCCTCTCCCGACTGTTTGAAAAGGCATAGCGACCTCTACCAATCGTTGAGTATGTTCAATAGCCTCTACCAGTCGTGGAGTAGGTTGTAGGGCCTCCCCCGACTGTTGAAAAAGGCATGATGACCTCTATTAAGTGCAGCAATTATTATTCACATAGATTGCAAATTGATAGCATGTTTATGCAAGCAAGTTTGTAAGTACTACAACCATTAAGTGTAAGTGTTATCTTGAATAATTAAATGTTTACGAGTATCATGAATAATTAGGTGTTTAATGCGTAGTCAAGTTAAGAGAAAAATCTAGTTTCATGTAATAACCAATGATGTTTTCTTAGAAAAGCATCTGTAGGTTCAAGTATCAAGTCCAAACGTTTTCAAATAAATGTAAGGTAGAGTCTTGTATGATAAACGTAATCAATATAATAAATTTCCAATCTGTGTTAATACACAATAATACGCAAGGAAATTTCTAGATGTTGTATGCTAATGAGTGCGACAAAATTGGGTACAAAATGATAATAGGATCAAGAAAATGAAAACACGGGTATTGGATTCTCGAGTCTTAGGGAGATCTCATCCATGGCTTAACCAGTGGGATTAACGTCATCCTGATCGTTTGCTTCGTTGATATCGATATTGAAAGCTTGTCCATGTGCCACCAGGTTTATATTGTTCAATTTGGGACATTGGGGTAGCAAGTGGTTAGGGTCTCTACAATGATAACATGCTCGACCGTTAGTAATCTGTAGTGGTTCTTGGGCAGCTGTTTGATGATTACTCCGTGTCCCAACCATTACTCGACAAGTGGTAACAAAGTGTCCAAACCTTCCACATCTAGTGCATTGACGGCATGGAATATTTGCAGGGTGATGATATTTGCAAATGTTGCATTGAGGATGGATTCCCGTGTAGGCTTTCTTGATAGGAGGCTGAGCCACCGGATCAACAACAGCATGGTTCTGATTATCGCCCATTCGTTTCTTAGAGTTCGAAGCAGTAGTGGCGGCTTTGCTAAAACCGTCTTAGATTGTTCAACAGCACTGGTGGTTTTCTCAGTAGACGTCGTGATGCCCTTTCTAACCAAGTTTCCTTTCCTTACGTGTTTGTCTGTTAAAGTGGCTGCAAGTTGGATGGCTTCTTCTACCGTAGTGGCTTTACCTCCAGTGACAACGTCTTGAATCAGGTCAGGTAATCCCTCGATATATTTTTCGATTGCTCGGGAGACCGGGGTGACCATGTGTGGAACCAGTATGCTAAGTTCGTGATATCGGGTATTATACGCAAGATTCTCACCACTGTCCTGTTTCAGTCCATAGAACTCTTCCTCCAGCTTCCTGATTTCGTTCCTAGGGCAAAATTTGGCGATCATGAGTTCCTTAACCTCAGCCCAAGATAAAGATAAGCAACATCAGCCCCTCGATTGCGTTTTTTGCCATTCCACCAGGTTAGCGCTCCCTTTTGAAGGACACTAGTAGCATAGCGAACGCGGAGTTCATCAGGACATTCACTGTTCACAAAAGTACTCTCCATGCTTTCAAACCATTGGAGGAGACCAGTAGCACCCTCCTCACCAGTGAATTTTGTGGGGTTGCAGGAGTTAAAGTGTTTGAAAGTGCACCGAAATTGAGTCGTACTCCCTGTGTTGGCACTGTTACTATTCTGGGTTATCTCACTGACAAGGTTTGGGATCACTGCAGCAATTTGCTCGGCGACTAAAGATGCGAGGCGACGATCAGAACGTCGTCCAGAAGCACGAACAGGGCGTTGGCTGGCATCACGGAGCATACGGCGAGCAGACATCTATGAAGTAGTCAATGAATAATCATGAGATTAGAAAATGTGAGTGTATAACTGTACAAATGATTATGAAAGTATGACTTGTAAGAAATATATGACTATCATGATATATAGGATATTGTATATGAAACGAGAGAGTATTATTGAAAAACTTGTACAAAATGCTTGGAGTGCCCTTGTCTAGCTGTAAAGCTCAACAAGGACGTTGACTTTTCAAAGGAATTGAACCCAATGGTGATCAAAGAAGACATGCTTTAGCCTATAAGTGGACACTCACTCCAGGAATCCCCAGGTAAGCATAACAGGTCCGTAAATGGATTTATGCGCTATGCTTGCCTATGCCAGAAAACCCAGTGTACAGGCGTCCACCCTTCCAGATTGCACGTGTCCTTATCACACTCATTAAAGTTCAATAACTTCGAAGGAGTAACAATAAGAGTAGGTATTATGTCTAAGGGTGTCTTCATGAAAGTAACAGCTCTTGTTCCATGATGATGTAGACTTTACACTCCTTGTAGGACACCATCTCTATGCACCATGATGAAAGTTAAGGAGAATGGAGAGAGAGAAGAAGGAAAGTAGAGGGAAATGAGGGTAAGGCAATTTAGGAAATATAATGCATGAAAGTTGAAGTTAGGTTATAGTCTAGGCCTATTTCATCTAGTAACCTAGTTCTCTATAACCATGGCTCTGATACCAATCTGTAACACCCCAACCGATGGCGGAATCATCGAGGTGCCACGTAGTGACGATTGTTCAAAAGCTCATGGTACTAAAATGTAAATATTATTGAATAATCAAAATTGTCTTACATGGAAATGGAAATTACATTGTCTAAATGAAACGTAAATATTGAAATAACTGAATTGAAATAAAGCACTAAATGTCTCCTGCTAAAACACTAGATCAAACTGCACCTGAAACATGTACAAAAATAGGTTTGGTCAACATATGAAATGTTGGTGAGCATTCCTAGATTTGATATATATATAGTAGGTTAAAAAGTTATACAATTCAAGTGCAAGCTACAGTGCAAATATGTAAACCATGTATCAAACAAATGAGCGAAATCAACCCTGTGACTGTATAATGTACTGTATGAACTGTAGTGTACTCAACCAAAAATGGATGATAACTTAACACTGGCCACGGATTCTCCGATGAAAAAGGGGGAGAATCAACCTAGGCGGGTTGTCAATCCAAATAGCGCTATCCAATGTTAAGGTCGGCTTGTACCATGTTAATGATTTCACTAAGTACAAATGTAATCCACATGTATTGTCTAAGCATAAAGCACGTTGTAAGCAATGCACATAGTACTAGAATTGTATTGTGAAAATGTAAACTTGTATTTGAAATTGTAATAGTGTACATGTAACACCCCAAAAGTGAATAAAAGCAAAAAGGGGATAGGAAATACTCACTGTTCACGTAGTAACTTGAAATTGGACTTGGACAACGAAATATGGTTTGAGATTACTCCCAAATGATTAACCTAAAGTAATTGATAATGTGTGAGTGAAATAACTCTAGGTGACATGTATTTGTAGGGCTTCGAATTGGGGACAAACGTTTATTTGATTAATAAACAAATTGTTTATTAAATATAAGAAATTTTAGTAAATAAATAAATAAAAGTCTTTTTGTAAAATTTTTAGTTGAATATAATCACAACATGAGGTTTTAAGTATGAAAATAATTTTTATAAAATTATTTTCTTGAAAATAGAATATTTAATCTAATTATTTCAAATTGTCAAAATATGACTTTAATATCTAAAAATATTAAAATCAAAGAATTTCTGAATTAAAAATTGTATTACAGTTCTAGATGAATAGAAATAATTTATGTAAAATTTTGGTACAAAAATATTGTAAAATGAATTTATTATGAATTATTTATGATTAAAACTAACCAAAATTAATTAAAAATATAAAAAGGCCGGTTTTTCAGAATTAAAAATTATTTCTGAAACGTTTATGAATATACAAGTTTAGGATAATTTTTGTGGAAATTTATAAGATCGTTTTGATATTTTATTGAATTTAATAAATTTAAATGAATAAACTTGTATTATTAATAATATATATTAAATAAATTATTTTTGAAAAACTAAAAATTGGGTGATGAACTTTATCATTTGAAGATCATATAATAATTTTTATAGAATTTATAAAACACGTTTAGTATTTAAAACTGATTTTAAAAGATTTAATGTATTAAGTATATATAAAAAAATGTAAAAAAAATGTTTGTTGGTTATGGGAATCGAACCCGGGCCTCTGGCCGGTTCGAGCTTTATCACAAGTGTGGCCACCAACTGAGCCACACCCTGAGAACGAATAAGCTTGGTTAGAAATAAATATATATTAAGTTTAAATCAGTTTAAAAGAAAAGAAGCAAAAATAATGTGCATAGTGGGACTCGAACCCTTGTCTCTGAGCGGCCCAACGTTTTTAAACAAGATGGGTAAACCAACTGATCTAGATCAGTTGGTTGTTTATTTTCTGTTCCAAAATAACTATATACGTTAACTGTATTGTGTGTTCTTCCCCAAATCCATCCAATCGAACCCTAATTTTTCAATTGCCAAAATTAGTGATCAATAGCCCCTGAATCTTTGGGGCTATTGATCTTAGGGTGCCGATGGACATATCCTAACCAAAAAAAAAGACTTACAATAACTGTAATCGGGATTTAGGCTCGGTCAACGAAAAGTCAAACACGTCTCGAATGCTTCGCTTGCAGTTTGCTTTAACAGAAATTGAGGGTAGTGGGGTGATTATCGGCGAGTGAGGATTGAAGAGAGGGGTTCAATTTATAGTATAAAGGTTGGATTGAAGATTTGGCAAGTTATTAACTTGGCTTGAAGGTGACGCGGCAATGGGTCAAAATTGGAAAGTTTTGACTGGATTAAATACGTGTAGATGGTGCGAGTTGGTCAAACAATTCCATTCCATTCCTTTTCTGAATCGATTAACGCGTCTGAATGGTTGTGATTGTTGCTTGATCTTCGCAGTTGACTTTTCTACTAGTCAACTGTGCGTCTATACAATGCATATAATAAATTCGGGTGGGATTTAAAACAGATAGCTAAAGTAGCTCAGTGGTTGATACGTGTGGGTGGTTGCTGGCCGGCTCGAGTTCGAGCCTTGGCAACAGCGGTGTTATAATTTTTCTCTTTTTTTTTTTTTGTTTACAACAAAGGGAGAAGGGAGAGGTGTGTTGGGCTTGGTTTCTTGGGCTGCTGATGGGCCGGATCTTGTTTCTGGTGGGCTCCGAAAATTCACAAAGTTGAAGTGGGTTTGGGTTATGTGTGGGTATGGTTTGGTTAAAATTTTTTTAACTAAAAAAAAAATATGTGATTTATTTATTATTATTATTATTATTATTATTATTATTATTATTATTATTATTATTATTATTATTATTATTATAAAAATAGAATAAGGAAAAGTGACGGATGTCACATTTAATCTCATCTATGTCGTTTCCTGTTATAACTATGTCATCTACATAAACTAACAGGTAAATAACAACAGAATTGGACAATTTATAAAACAAGGAATAGTCACACTTGCTTTGTATGAATCCTAAGTTAACAAGAACCTCTACAAGTTTCTCATTCCACATCCTAGGGGCTTGTTTAAGCCCATACAAAGACTTTTGTAACTTGCACATTTTATTTTCATGTTCAGAGTAATATCCATCAGGTAATGACATATACACATCTTCATACAAATTTCCATATAAAAATGCATTATTGATATCAAGTTGAAATAAGTCCCAATTATTTTGAACAGCAATGGATAGTATACATCTAACAGTTACAAGTTTAACAACAGGTGAAAATGTTTCTTCAAAATCTATTCCATGTTTTTTACTATAGCCTTTAGCTACTAATCTAGCTTTGAATCTCTCAATTTCACCATTTGCTTTATATTTTATTTTATATATCCACTTGCATCCTACAAGACTTCTACCCTTAGGTAATTCAACTAATTCCCATGTATTATTCCTATGTAAGGCTTCTATTTCTTCATTCATAGCATTTATCCAATTAGGATCTTTAATAGCCTCATTAAAGTGTTTAGGTTCTATACTTTTATTCAAAGCAACAACATAACATTTGTTATCAGCAGACATATTTGAATAGTTCACTGACCTTTCCAACCCATACTTAACCTTTCCCTCAACAATGTACTCATTCAAATTTGTGGGTAGCCTAGAACTCCTAGATGACCTTCTAGTTATGGTTTGTTCTAGTGGATTTTGGTCATCTCCCTCAGAATTGAAAGTTATGTCATTGCTAGTCATCACTGAGTCAGTTTTATCTCCTTCTTCACTAGTACTGGGCTGCTTACTGGAAGCCAAGCCATAAGACTTAGTAGAAGTATTAGGAGACTGACTAGACTCAAGTGTCCCTAACTCATCCTTACCTAGGCCCTTTCCTTCATCATTGGGATCTTCCACTTGGTTTAGGTTTGTGCTTTCATATAGGTCAAAAAAGTTTAAGTTTGTTATATTTAAATGATCATAATTGTCATAGTTTTGTAACACAATTTTTTCTTTAAAGGGAAATATATGTTCAAAGAACTTTACATCCCTAGAATAAAAAATAATTTTTGTGTCTAAACTATATACTTTATAACCTTTTTTCTCTATTGAATAACCTATGAAAACACATTTTGCAGCCCTAAAACTTAGTTTATCTGGATCATTTAACACTGTACAAAAGCACAATCAGCCAAACCTTTTTAATTGATTTAGAAATGGCTCAAAACCAAATACAAGCTCATATAGAGTTCTACCACCTAGCACACTTGAAGGAGTCCTATTGATTAAGTAGGAAGCAGTTAGAACACATTCAGACCAAAAACTTATGGGAACACAACTTTGAAATAACAAAGCTCTAGCCACATTCAAAAGATGTCTATGTTTTCTTTCTACAATCCCATTTTGTTGGGGGTATATGCACAAGAAGTTTGATGCACAATTCCCTTTTCTTTACAAAAATTATTCATTCTATGGTTAATAAATTCAGTTCCATTATCACTTCTGAAACATTTAATATCTTTTTTAAACTGAGTTTTAATGAGATTAACAAATTCTTGGATGTTATCAAACACCTCAATTTTTTGTTTCATAAGACAAACCCATATAGCCCTTGAGTAATCATCAACTATAGTAAGGAAGTACTTCTCACCTTTCCTACTTGGGACTCTATAAGGTCCCCACACATCTAGGTGAATAAGTTCACCTAGATGAAATGTTTTATGATTACTTAAGGGAAATGGTTCCCTATGTTGCTTAGCCCTGTGACATACCTCACAGGGATCAGCATCCTCATTATCTTCTATGTCTAACTTATTTTTAAGAACATTAATTATAGTTTCAGAAGGGTTCCCTAATCTATCATGCCATAAACTTCTTAGATTGCTATTATTATTACCCACCTTATTACACACAAAAGAATTGCCACAGAAATACAGACCATCCACTTGGCTACCAGTCACCAGGACTTTCTTGGTTATTAAGTCCTGAACATAGCATTTGTATTCATCAAAAATTACATGAGCGCCTTATTATCTTTAGCTAATTTATGAATGAAAATAAGGTTGATATTATAATCAGGAACAACAAATATATCTAACAACATGACCTTATCTCCCAATTTAACATTTCCTATTTTAGTTACAAGTGCATCAGTTCCATTAGGGTGTTTAACTCTAATGTTTAACTCAGACACATCTATGTATTCAGTTAATCTCTTTCATCTCTAATCATGTGTTGATTTGCCCCAGAATCAAATATCCAACCCTTAATTTTAATTTTCCCATCCTTACTTGAAAAGCAAAACACAGGTTTATAGTAAACACTAGCACAGAATGGACTAATTAAACTATTGCAGCTTTGAGGACCATCTTTAGATTTATCACTCAAAAGACTATGTAACCTGTTCATCTGATCACTAGTCAAAGTGTTTAGATTAATCTCAGGTTTATCACTTATGCAAGCATTATTCACATTGACCTTTTTACCCTACTTACCCCTTGACCTCATCCATGATGGATACCCAATAACCTCAAAACATGTTTCAACAGTGTGACCAATCTTGTTGTAGTGACTACACTTAAGATTTTGTTTAGAAACTTTATTTGTTTTATTGAATTCTAAATTCTGATCAGTTTTAGAAAATAAGGCAATGCCTTGTGTTTTCCTATTAGCATTACTGGCATTTCTATGGGATTCTTCCCTAGAAATGACACTAAATGCTTCTTTAACAGAAGGTAAAGTATCCTTTATTAACAAACTAGTTCTAACACTTTGGTACACACTGTCAAGACCCATCAAAAATTGCATTAGCTTAATCATGTTACTAAAATTGTTAAATTCTATAGCAGCCTCACATGTACAAGCAGGTAATTGCAATATTTGATCAACTTGTCTCCATATAATATTCAACTTGTGATAATATTCAGAAACAGGACAACCATTTTGAGAAAATGAATTAATTTTTGGTACAAATCAAATACTATTGATCCATCAACCTTATCATATGTTTCTTTTAATTTTGTCCATACACTACTAGCCAGTTTGGAAAATACATGTCCCATATATAAATCTTCACTAATTGAGTTTAAAATCCAGGTTAGAACAATTGAATTACATCTGTCCCACTGTCTACCCAAAACATCATTATCAACAGACCTAATGCATGACCTATCAATAAAGCCCCACTTGTTTTTTTACTTGTAATGCAAGTTGCATAGCATTAGCCCATACATTGTAATTTTCAGATCCTTTTAACTTTATTGACACAATAGTCAGATTACTTGAATCTGATGGATGCATGTATAATGGATCACTAGCATCTAATTTGCTTATTGGAGTCTCACTAGTATTGGGATCAGAGTTACCTCCTCCCCCTTGTGTAACAACTTGACCATCAACCATTTTAGATCACAGAAATCAAACACAACACACAAGACACAAGCAAGCAAACCACAGAAGAAAACAAGCAGAAAGCACAACCAATCACAAATCACAAGTAATCAAGACAATTGACACAGACAGACACAGGCGAAGCAACAATAGTGATCAAGATCGTTGGTTCATCACTCAAGGGTGCCAACGCAAGTCTTATTGTGGGAGCCTCTAAAGACCTAGACAGACAAACAAACTCAACCAAGTACTTGAGCCAATACCGGTCCACCTAACCCGGTCAATGCTCCTAGACACAAAACTTTAAACAAAAAGAATATAAGATAGGAACAATCTCACCGAGTGCAAGCTCCTTAGCAGTTCAAGATCCGTAACCTTCACTTAGGGTTACGAGATCAGGAACAAGAAGAATATAAGCTCCAGCACTCCAGATCCACCAGATCTCTTATTTTTTAGTGCTCCAGTACCAACAAGATACAAACAGGAAAGATAATCCAGGAAGACGATTCATGATCCAACAGAACCAGAGATAATGTATATGCAGCGGAATAACAGATCCCTAATATCAGAGAACCTTATAGCTCTGATACCATGTCAAGAAACATGGATCAAATAACTAAAATACTCTTTATTATGAACCTAACCCAGAAAATATTATCCCAATATATCAATACTTACAAAAGAAACCTCACTACAATCACTCTCACACTCACAGATTATCAACAAGATAATCTGATAAAGAACCCTAACAGATCTACAGACGATCTTGAGATATTCGAGATGAACAACTCAAGTACACAATCTAAACCCTAGGATATTTGAGAGAAATTAGAAAGACTCAACACAAAAATAAGAAAATCTCAGCTAAAGCTGTTACAGTATTCGAGAAGAGGTTTATATAGCTAAGGAGAGGTTCGGGTAGAAACACACCCGAACCTATGAGAGCCACACGATCAAACCAGAGAAAACACACTCATCATTAATCTGAGCCTTTGATTTGTAAGCCAGGATTGCCACGCTGGCAATCCATTCTTCTTTAATTATAATCACAACTCATGGGCCAGACAAACCCTTGGGCTTCTAAACCGGATTCCTGGACTTGAACTGGATCACAACTTCTGGACTTGGACTAGAACACAAACCAGCTTGACCATCAGCACTTGACCAGCAACTCACATGACCAGCAACACACATGTAAAATAACACAAGCACAATAAGTAAAAACAAGAATAAAAATGATAAAATTGAAATATGTTATAGTACTTAACATTTTAACACAAACCAACCCCTTCATCATACACATATGCATTGAGACATACGTTGAGAGTTCAACATATAGAGTCCTCGGTGACGAAGTCATATTTTTTTATATAGGTCAGTATAGGATTTCTAACAATCCAAAGTCACCTAAACAAAATCAATACTGTAATAAAATCAATACTATAATAAAGAAAAATCAGAATTAAAATCTATATCTATCTATATCTATATCTATACTATATTATAATGGATGGGAAAGGGGTATTTTAAGATACCCAAAAGTTAAGAACTAATTTTTCATTAACCACCTTAAAATGATGGTAAAATAGTCATTCATACATTATTTATACTTTAATACCCTATCTTATTTATACTTTAATTGCCTAATTTTTAGTTAGTAATTACATTTTCCTCCCTCCCCTACAAAATTATATTTCTTTTATTTAATTCTATCATACCTTTAAAACTATTATATTTTAAAAGCATTTGAATATACCATGACGACTGGCTCATTTTTGTCAACGTTTCGGTGTTTGTCGTAGTAAATACCGATGTGTGGATTGAAATGTACAAGAAAGAATGCCTTATGTACAAGTGATTATTGCATTTTATGTTTTAAATACTAACTAGATGAAATATATAACTTTTTGTACCTAAACACCGTGAACATGTACGTTGAACTGATTACATGAAATTTTCTATTGTCACATTCACACTTTTAGGTGCTGTTTGTTTTTGAAAAGGTAAAAAGTCTGCAGTCTGCGAACCACATCTGCAGACATTTGCAGGAGAAGAGGTGGACCAAAGGTCTGCAGTCTGCAAGAAGAAGACTGTTTGTTTGTTAACGTCTGCACCATAACCCAAAACCATAACCTACCATAACCGAGACCCCCCACCGTAAACCAACACCTTCTCACCCGAAACCACAACCCACCACAACTCAGCCATAACCATAACCCACCACAACCCAACCGTGAACCACCGACAACCCAACCCGTGAATCATACCCACCATACCTTGACTTTCCATCAACCACCCACAACCCAACCATGAACCATAACCCACAATTACCTTCGATGTAACCCAAAAAATTATTAAATATATATAGAAAAAAATATGTTTTGTGAAATTGCTCAAAAATAATGTATACGATAACTTTCAATACAAAATAGTTTGACATCTAGAAAGTCAACCTATGATAAAATAAAAACATAATTATTTATCCAATATCCATGGTATTTCAAGAATTTGTTCTGTTCACAACGAAGTACCATGGAACATCATTTCTACAAGCTTTTGCAACCAAAATCACACGGAAGAAAAACAAGTAAATTGATTAAGGTCATAACCAGAACTAGAAGATAAGGGTATTCTTTCGATGGGTGTTGACAGAACTAGAAGAAAAGGGAGGTGGTGGCGGCAAAGGGGAGGGAGGAGGTAGACGGCGGCAGCGAATGGGAGGGAAGAGGCAGACGGCGGCGGCGAAGGAGGAAGAGGAGGAAGAAGAAGAAAGAAGGAGGAAATGAGGAGGAGAAGAAGAAACAAAAAGAAGAAGAGATATGTTGAAGAAAAGAAGAAGAAATAAAAAGAAGATGAGATCTGTTGAAGAAAGATAAAAAATTTGTTGAAGAAAAGAAAGAGAAAGGAGCAATGTTTTCAGAACCGGACCGGACGTTGAACCGGTTTGCTTACCGGTTCACTGGTCGAACCGGTCGAACCGGTCGGACCGGATTCAAGAACCGGACCACATTATAAATATTATATATATAATTCATAACGTCTACTGACCTTATGTTTTTTTTTTAAATTTTATGCTTTAAGGGCTATATTCAATAGTTAAATTCACTTTCTGTTTGTATTTAACAAATTTAGAAAAATAGATGTTATATTATAAAAAAAACTTAGATTTAATAGTTAAAATATACGGAGTAACTATTATTGTATTCTAATAATATAGTATTTTTGCATTAATATTTAATATAGTAATTAGCTGACAACTTTATAGAAGGTCAAGACAAAAAGACTTTACCAAACCCTTCATAATTTGCAGCCCCCATTGTCCCAAAATCTACACCCCCATTTGATCTTCATCATCGATTGTTCATCTTCATCGATTGTTCATCTTCTGATCTTCATCTTCATCAATAATCACCGTCCATCTTTATCATTCATCATTTTTCATCTCCATTGCAGGTGTTCATCTTCAACAATCATCATCGTGAATCTTCATCGATCATCATCATTTCATCTCCGGTCCGGTCCGGTCCAAAACTAAGCGGTTTCCGGTCCGACCTCCCGGTCCCCGGTCCAACCATGCGGGTCAGTGCAGAGGCGGTCCTATAGGACGACCCGGCCCGACGTGGCCTCCGTATCCCGGTCCGACCGGTCGAACCGGCCGGTCCGGTCCGGGTTTAAAAACCTTGGAAAGGAGAAGAGGAGGAGAAGAAGACCCAAGAAGACCTTGGTTCAAGTCTGCACCAAGAAGAGGTCAGGAAGACCTTTTTAAGTGAAAGGTCTTCTAAAAAACAAACAATCTGCGCGTTCCAATCGTCTGCCCGCGTCTGCGCGGCGTAGACAGAAGTGGTCAGAAGCACTTCTGACCAAAAAACAAACACCACCTTAGTTATCTATATTATATTATAATGCATGAGGCAATGGTAGTTTAAAATACCTAAGATTTAAGAACTTTATTTTTATTAAAAACCTTAAAATGATGATAAAATAGTTATTCAAACACTTTAACACTTTGATAACTCATTTTAGGGCATGTTTGGATAAACTTATTTAAGGCAAAAAAGACTTTTTGTTAAAAGGACTTATTAACTTATGACTTTTTAAAAATGAGTTTTTAAAAAAAGTGTTTGGATTAGCTTATATGGTGGGGAAAAACAATAAGTTGATAAGTTAGTTTGTAAAAAAAGTGTTTGGTTTAACTTATTTAGGTACAATGACCAAAAAGGGTATAAGGAAGGAAGGTGTAAGGATATAATAAGGGCATGTAGGTAAATAACCATCAATAAGTTATAAGGAGGTTCAAAAAGTCACTCCTTTCTTACTTTTTCAAAACAACTTATCATAGGCTTACAAAAAATTAAAACAAAAAGTTCTTTTCCTTTTGCCAAACACTTTTTGTAACTTATTAACTTTTTGGAAAAGTTATAAGTTATAAGGAGGTGGAAATAAGGAGAGCCAAACATGCTTTACACTTTAATCTCTTAAATTTTAAATTATAGTTAAACGTCTTTTCCTTATTTTAAACAAACTACTCCCCATGATTTTTCAAAGTTTAAAATTTCATATGCCGCCCACTTAACCCATTCAGTTACACAAACATGACCGTCCATCCATGTTCAACCACCTACTCTTCCTAATTTTATGGTTTGAAGAGGAAAAATCGCCAGAGTTTTATCCCGTTTACTAACTAACTGTGTTCAACCTTTCTTTTATTTATCAGTTGTTGCTTATAATACATATTTGACTTTTAACTTTTCACTATGTGAA